>CM046875.1:215572794-215971479 GCA_025667525.1 Glebionis coronaria
GGTTAAAAACCCTAAAATCATATAAAATCAAAATTAAGTTAATTTAAAAACTTTAATTGATGTAAACCTCAAAAATACTACTAAAAACTTAAGAACTATTTTTCCAGATTTTTAAAACACTTTTTTCTATTTTTTATTTACTTTCTAAAATTAAAACTTAAAATATTCCTAATAAATTAACTATTCACGTGAAAAATAAAATTTTTAAGCCAAAAAGTCCTAAACCTGATAAAGAAATAAGCTACAAACAGCTTATTACTAAACTGCTTGTTTGAATAAGCTATAAACTAATATACCTTAAATATTTAAATAACCAAGTGATAACCAGTCAAAGACCCTAGGGCAACTGGTTATCACCTTGGTGTGTGAGAGGAGTGGCGCAGGTTCGAGTCCTGGCCACGTCCTTTTTGTTCAAAACTTTTTTTTTCTTTTTTAAATTTATAAAACTCAAAATCAGTAACTTACACTTACTCTAAAACACAATCTTTATAACAATTAAGCTAGAATTTAACCAAATGAATAAAAAACGTGCCCAGATACCCAACTTGTTATAGTAACTGATGAACACAACAAAAGTGTATCTTCACAAGTGAAGAATGAACAAGAGGAGCTTGTTCTTGGTGGTTGCTTAGTTGTTTTGGCAAGACAAGGCACCCCCACAACCAGTTGGGTTGTGGGGAGTCACAATATACAGGAAAAACTCACTTAGCACACACAAATCAAGCACACATGCCCATTTTCAGTCACTGACATGATATAGCAGAAAAAAGGAGTGTTTGTTGGTTCAAATGACCAAAGCTCTACTTTTAATCCAACAAATCTTGTTCAAGTAAGCATCAAAATGCAAGTTTACAATCCTTTATTACCCATAATTCTAACAGATAACAAAGATCAAATGCAAAATTGAGCTTAAATCTAGGCAGTTAAAGGCATAATTAGTTTTATCAAGTTTAACCAAAAATAAACCATGCAATTCCTATAAAACTTAACCAAACTCAGATCCAATGAAAACAAATAGCTAATACTGAATAACCAGGTTTGTTTAGGCAGTTTCCTTCTAGTTTAAAAATCACCTTAAACCAATAAGACCCTTAACCCAAACACCCTTTTAACTTGCTGATTTCAAATTTTTACAAACAAAATGTTTACAAAACTTAACCATATTGGTTCTAACTTATCTAAGCATGCATAACTACCCTAATTAAGCTAAATCAAACAGAAAACATTCAAATCAAAGCAGAATCATGCAAATTCATATACCAAACAGATTTTCAGAAAAATTAAGGAAGAAAAATGAGAAAGGAAAGAGAATGAGCACCTCCCTCACTTTGCATCCTAGTGAGGGTCAGCAATGCTCCCCTGAACTTAACCAACAACTAGGTAAGCCAGGGGTCCTTGAAAGGGATATGGGATGAATGAGGTTGCTGATTGAGTAGAAATACTCCAACCTTTTGATGATATATGGGTACTTCCCTGCACAATCACCACAAGACCAACAGAAAAACTTCAAATATCAAATGCTACAAGCTTAAAGCTTGTAGCTTTTGATATAGTAAGTGTTAAAACAAAATGGGTAAAAATCAGCAAAAAGCTTTCACCTCACAATGCCTTTTACCCAAGCTTTTATACCCACTGAATCTTGATATCTCCAAGATATCAGGGTTCAATGGTCATATCTAAGCCCAAATAAAACAACTTAATGTGGCTTATAAACTTATTTGCTAAACAGAAAACGGATTTCAAACTTGAGACTACCTTTTTCTTTGAAAACTTAAAACACTCAACAAATCAATTGTGGAACTCAGCTTACTTTTCTAACACACACCAACTTTTAAAACAATAAAAAGGAATTACAGATTTAAAACATACCAACTTTCATTAATTTTTAAAAAGGAATTACAAAATGTTGAAAAGCAAAAACTGGAACAAAACCAAAGTCACAAGTCGACTTGGTATTTATACAGGTACTAGGACTATTCTAGAATGCATAATAAAATAATAGTAGAAATGCTAAAGCCCTAAACCCTAATCTTGTGAGTTTCCAAAGCTGCCCTTTGATGCTTGTTCAAACTTGGTCAAAAGAGGACTCTTGTGAATTGAGAGTGACATGCCAGCTGTAAGGGGATCATGGGCGTTTAAATTAGACTTTGGGACCAAGGAATGGCATCCAACCATTGGTTTGGTCGGATTTCGGGAGAAAGGGGACAAAGACGTGAGCAGGGGAGGGTCCTACCCAACACATGGGTGTGTTGGGATGGAATCTGAGAGTGGGGTTATGGTGAGGTTTAGGTTAATCATCATTCTGGACAAAATGGGGGAAAACCCCTTTGGTATTGAGTAATTAGGACCTGGGGAAGATTAGGGTTTATGAGGGGTTAGGGAAAAGTTTAATCCGTTTGGGGGGGGGGGGGGTAATTATTTTGAAAAAGTGTTTAGTGGGAAAAATAACTGATTAAATCAGTTATATAAAAAGGATGGGTGGAAGTCTGACGTGGATGGAGGGTGTCGTTTGATTGGGTGAGGGAGTGACGTGGAGAGTTGTGAGTGGGTGATGGATGTTTCTTGTCTGCCCAAAACAGTCCCTTAACTCTCTTTCTTTGTTCACTTGGTATTAAACAGCTAAAACATGCAACCCCTTTGTTATAACTTTCAACAACTTGTCATTTTTGGCACATGTAGTTTATAAACTTTGAATAAGGACCAAAAGTGCAATAAATGCAATCTTCAAGGGCTTTTCTTGTATACTCATGGTAATTTAGGGACCCCAATGTAATTTATGAGTTTTACAAGGGTATAAATTGCCAAGTCTTCCAAAGTTGAGGGTCTATTCTTGCCAATCTTCAATGTTAAGGGTCCTTTTTGTAATATTGACAAACTTTAGGGACCAATATTGTAATTATGAATATACAAGGGTTTAAAGTGCCAATTCTTCAATATTGAAGGACCCTTCTTGTTCAATCTTCAATTCTTCAAGGGTCTTTCTTGGAAAATCAATACTAGGGCTTGGTTCATTGTGCGGCTTCATTTCCCGTGTTCGTTTTTGATTGATTCTTGTGATCTTTTTGTCATTCCCTCAATATCCGTACCTAAGATACACAAGCAACAAACACAAACATATATTTGGGTATTTTAATGATATTTAATGCATTTTAAGCCCTTTTTGGACGATGAGACTATGTATAAAAGCAGTCTCATCACTCCCCCATACTAAACCATTGCTGTGCCCTCACGCTATGCTAGAATTAAGTATCGTAGCACCTCCAAAATTCATTTTTATTCACTTTATTGAATGATAAACTAGCTACACTACTACTATTGCTACTATTTTTGTTTTAGACATAATGTATGATTTTCATCGCAAAATGGGACGTTTAGGTTCATAGAACAAGAACACGTGAATGCTTCGTTAGAAATAATTTCATCGTCCTCGATTTTCACCCCAATTCCATGCAAAGTGTGCAACGAGATCATTGTCATTATAAGTTAGTAATGCTAACACTACTCATATGCCCTAATCGCGTACTTATCCTCCCATTATTCCTAAGTTGTATCTCTTATATTTTATTTTGTCTTGAATGTTTCACGAGGATACATTGTTTGACTTATGCGATAATAGAGATTTAGGTCTAAAAATAGAGTCCTAACGGTGTAACCAAGACCATCAAATCAATAACCCCTCCTAATAGACAACGATGTCAAAAAATTAAGTCAACAAGAAGGATCGATAAACACGGTTTTATAACGGTTTTGAACATGAGACTTATTACCAAGACTTTTATACGCCCCCTAACGGAAGGGCCTTATTATCTTTGGTTTACCTCCATCTTTTATTCAACTTCGCCATGAAGCTTTTATTATGACTTCGGCCTTGCCTTGCCTTTTATTTTCCGCCTCATCGGTGGTTTTATTAGCCAAAGACGTATATCCTCACGCTAAAGCGAATTTTGGATCTTTAAAGCTTCGAAGATTAAGGCTTGATTCACTTTCAATTTTGCATAGATTTTTCGGCCTTGTGGGGCTTCAAATTGTTTGCTTGATTTAGGTGAGCACTTGAAATCTTATTATTGGGTGAAGCTTTTGATTATTCGGGTGCCAATACTTCAAAACCGTGACGCTGGCGATACCTTAATGTCTTCCCAATTTAATTACACGGAAGCTACTAGAAAACACTAGAAACCCAACAATCCCAACTAAACCGCTAAGTCAATATTTATTAAGCAAAAAATATTTACATGCGAAGGGAGAATAAGCAAACAACGAGAACACATGAGTTTTTGAAAGAATACGAGTACTCTACGTTTAGCATTGTAACTTATAATTAACCCTATCATTTCTCGTCCTCATTTAAGAGACTTAGCCTAATGTGAAGTTAAGGAATCAAAGCTAAGTGCTCAACACGCACGGTCGAGTCAAAAATTACTCTTATTCTCGCCATCGGAAAACCTACATTCGTGTCTTTAAACACTTATAAAACTTGAGAAATTTTTTAAAATTTGGCCATTTTTAGCCTTATTTTGCAACAAAACGATAAACTTTAGAAAGCGTGAAGGTTTGGCAAGGCAAGTATCTATTCACCCCCATACTAAAGTTAAACATTGTCCTCAATGTTTCGAGTCTAGGGGTGCAAACACCCCCATACTAGAGACGTAGTCGAATGCTTAGTCTAGCATGAAAAGGGTGGAACCATTAAATTAATAGCCGTTTATGAAGTGTGCTAAAAACCTAAGGTTAGAACATCAAAGGATATATCATTTGGATATTGAGAAAGTCTTCAAAGCAAACGATCGAGCTCCCATAAAACGAACACGAGAGGCTCCAATCGTGAAGATCATGATCTAAAAACCACAATTCACAAACAACCACGGAACAAAGGTTGGAAGGGCACAAATCCCCTCACATTAAACTACTTATAAAGCAATAGTATGTACATGGATAAGCATGGGTTTCCCCCACGAGGCACCTTGTTTTTGATAACCGAGTCAAAAGCTCGACTTGAATCCCCCATAAATGTGATCATTTAGGGATTATCTTGGTATGGTCAATTTTTTGGTGGGGCTTACACGATAAACAAGGCCCAAAAACAACCGGTATAAAGGACTAAGTCCTTTGATGGTGAAAAATACCGGGATCGAAGATGGCGTTCTCGTTTTCATTGGAAAAACAAATCAACGCCACTTCATCATGTGTTAACACAAACCCAAAGGGTTTAAAGAAAATAGATAAGAAGAAATAGAAGGGTGGGACAATGGGTAAGTCACAAAAACCATGAGCTACTCGAGGTAGACTCGCACCAATCAAATAGAAAGATTTTCCATTTATTGCATCGGTGGAAGATCGAGATTTCCCTTTATAAGCAATTCCGGGATCAAATATCTCGTCCTCGGTGGAGAAAGGGGAGGGAACAAATGGGGCTTCCCCCACACTAGGTCCACACAAAGCATCGTCAAAAGGAGAAGACGAGCTTGTAGCACTCAAAACACGAGGTGATGACGGAGTTAGCGTTGTAGAAAAATATTTTAAATCCAATTTAAAATCTTTCCCTTTTTCATCTTTTAAACTCTCCTTATGAAAACCCGACTTGATTATGTCAAAAATATTTGGTGTTTCTAAAGCAATGTTAGTCACACTAAAAATTCTCACATTTGAAAACCGTTTTGGTTTTGGTGGTGGTAAGTTCTCAAGACGTTTGTCAACAAAGAAAACTTCCCCATTGGGATCAACATATTCATCATCCGAAGAATTATTCGTGATTGGAAACGTAGGCTTAACACTCTTAACCTCCACCGGCGGAGGGGACGGCAAATTTTTTTTATCATCAACTTCTAAAACTCTTTTTGAAATCCTTTTACAAATGTTTTTGATGGGATTAACATTGTTCAAAGACGTGATAGAGTACACATGAGAAAGTGTGGAGTTTTGAGTTACATTTATGACGAGTTCTTCCTCATTGAAACGAAGAGTGATTTTCCTAGCATGCACATCGATAAGTGCTCTCGAGGTATCCAAAAATGATCGACCTAAAATTAGAGGAACTTTAGGATCGATGGGAATGTCAACAACAATAAAGTCCACGGGATAGTAGAACTTTCCAACTTTCACGAAGACGTCCTCGGATACTCCACAAGCTAGAATCATAGAATGATCGGCCATCTCGATTGACATTCTTGAAGGAGTGAGATTAGGAAGATTGAGCGACTTAAAAATCTCAAGAGGCATCAAATTTATACTAGCACCAAGATCGGCCAAGGCGTAACATTCCTCCATATCTTGTATTGCACATGGGATTAAAAATTTACCGGGATCACCGACTTTTTGAGGTATGCGGCTAAGAAAAACTGAAGAACAACTAGACGACTTTTGTAATTTTTCTTTGTTATTCAACATACTTTTGAATTTTGCGGCAAATCGAGGCTTCATAACCAAGGCGTCGGCAAAACTTATATTAAAATGCAAGTCACGAAACATTTTCATAAAAAGTTCAAATTGATAATTATTTCGTTCTTGTGCCTTTTCCTTGTTTCGTCTTGAAGGGTAAGGTAAGGGTGGTGTGGGTTGGGGCATAGGCAACGGCCTTGGAATCTCGGGTTCCACTATTGGTATAGGTTCAACCGTAGGTGTGGTTTGAGCGGTACTTCGTGGACTTGGAATTTTCTCCTTTTCTACCACCACCTCGGGTTCTTTCTCTTTTTCCTTCTCCATAGAAGTACTTGGACGAGAAATGGGTTCTTTGAAAGTTTTACCACTACGAGTAGTAATAACCTTCAATTCTCCTTTCGGGTTTACGATGGTATCACTAGGAAGACCACCCGAAGAAGAAGGTTTACACATGATAGCTTCAAACATTTTTCCCATTCGGTCTTCAAACTTAGATTGCCTAGCATCCGCTTTTAACAATTCTTGCTTAATCTCATGTTGACCTTGCTCTATTTTTTGTTGATTTTGTTGAAGATGTTGAACATTTCCTTCCATTTTATTAGCATGAGTCTTAAGTTCATTAGCAAGTTCGTTTTTAAGCTCGTTTTTCAACTCGGATCTTAAGCTAACCATTTCACGTTGCATATTATCAAACTTAGCATCGTTTGCTTTAGCATAATTAAAAAATTCTCCTTGAAGATTTTTGGTGTGATCATTTTGAAAACCTTGTGTGGTAGTTTGAAAATCACGGTTTTGGTTTTGGTTTGAAACTTGCCCATTTCCACTTTGATAATTACCCTTGTTGTAGTTAGGTTGATTTCCTTGATAAGCACCACTTTGATTGTTGTTTCGATAGTTGTTAGCATTTTGATTTTGTGGAGCTTGATTTTGGCGGGAACATTGACCGTTTTGGTTATAAGTTCCTGTGGCTACATAAGCATTCGAAGTGTTACCATCCGCGGTAATGCACTCGGAAAAATCATGAGCTCCACCACACGAAATACAACTCTTGGCAACCGCCTTAACCGATGCGGAATTCAAAGCATCTTGTGCTTTCCAATGAGTCATAAGAGTCGAAAACCTATCGAAAAACCGATTCTCCTCATTTGCTTCATCTTGCAAGGCATTAATGCTACGAGACGATGACGATGATGACGAACCCAAATTGGCAACACTCGGTGTGTTACGAGGGCTATAAACCTTGGACCTATTCTCAATGATTTTCAAAGCCTCATCGGTCGTTTTGCACAAAAAATTACCACCCGCGGCGGCATTTAGGTAATCTCGTTCATGATCATTAAGCCCATTATAAAAAGTGTCAATTTGATGCAATTCGGAAAAATCATGGTGTGGACATTCATGTAACATTTCTTTAAACCTTTCCCAAGCCATTGAAAAACTTTCATTAGACCGTTGAGTAAATCGTGAAATCTCGTTTTTCAAATGTGTTGTTTTAGATGGTGGAAAAAATTGATTCACAAATTTAGAAACGAGATCACCCCATGTCAAAATCGAATTTGGGGGTTCTTTCTCGAGCCATATCTTGGCGGGTCCATCTAACGAGTATGGAAACAACATCATCTTAATGGCATCGTGTGGTACATCCTTAAACTTGCTTATCGCGGTGAGACGATTAAATTGCCTAATGTGATAATGTGGGTTGTCTTTTTCGTGTCCGCGAAACTTGTTGGCTTGAAGCATAGACATTAAACCCTTCTTGATCTCGAAGTTCTCCGCAAGGATGGCGGGAATCACAATGGCCTCTCCAAAACCCTCGGTGGGTGCTTGAAGCAACTCCATCATAGTACGATTAGCCATGATAGCTTCTTGTTCTATAATAGGTTCCTCACTTGGAGTCTCTTCACTAGAAAGATTAGGAGTAGGTGTTGACTCCTTTTTGTTTTTTCGTTTACGTGCACGTCTTGCTTGATTACGAGTAAGCATAAACGTCACGTACAACGTGGGGATGAGCAAAGAAGATTCTTTTTGGTGTTTTTACTTTTTCAATTTTTTTGGATTTTTGATTGTTTTTACTTTTTTTGGATTTTGGAATTTTATTAAGTAGACAAAAATCTACAAATCTCATCCTTAATCAGATCTCTTGATTAAAGAATCCTCAAGGAATGAAAACCATCACGTGAAGTGAACGCCTTCGATGACTTTAGAACGTTGGTGGAACACCAAAACGTTCAAGAGGGTTTAATCAAATGAAACCAAGAAAATATATATATGATACTTAGTAATACTTTGGGCGGCAAATCCCTCGATTAGCTCTCAAAATCAAATACTCACAAGCAAGCGAGGAAACGAGGCGGCACGAAGCACTTAAGAGCCTTTTTCCTTAGGATATATTTTATAATATCCGCCTTATACCCACCTTATAGTTTGTATTTTTTAAAATCGAGCTTCACGAAAGTATTTATCTATTTTTGCCTTTTTTCTTTGGTTTGAGATTCGAATACAATGATTGGGTAATGACCTCCCAAGTCAAGGTTGTGATTTCTCACGTATTTGGAGTACTTGTGTATTTATTGTTCTACGTATACAATACAGTAATAGTATTCACAAAAAAACGAAAAACTAATAATACGTATTAGTAGAGTGCTACTAATACAAATACTATTATGGCTATATAAAAACAACAATTGTTCAAGTCAAAACACAACACGCCTCCCCGGCAGCGGCGCCAAAATGATGGTTGAGTTTTTGTATACCCTTTAGGAAAAGAGTACCAAAATAGGGTAAGCACGACGATTAAGGAAAACCGTGTACAAATGACCCTAAAATGAGTTCGTTCTCGAGGAGGCTAGTGCGTTGCGTTAAGAGATGATTAACTTTGTGATTTTATTGTTATGAGAAAAGAAAATAGAAATGGGATAAGAAGAGATTGACGATTACGATGACGGATTACACTAAGACGAAAAGGTCGTACACGTAAAACCGTAAAAAGCACTAACATTAAAATTTTACTCTAAAAATTCCTAAAAATCACTTAAAATCCACAAAAATATTCTAAGAGTTTACAAAAAATCCAAACTTGCCAAAACCTTTTAGTTAATTAAATATTAACTTTTTAATGCTAATTAAAGCCCTAAAAATCAATATTAACTAATAAAAAGTCCCAATCAAGATCTTAAAGTTTGTAAACCTTTAGAATAACCTAATTAAGCTAAAAAGTATTTTTCAAAATTTTAAAACCACTAAAAACTATTTTTAAACAATTAAAAACTATTAAAAACTAACAAAACTTAAAATAATTATAAAAATAAATCTAAGGACAATGAAAATATTCTAAAAGTTGCAAAACTCCTAACTTTATATATTTGAACTAGGAAAAATGAAAAAAGTAGAAAAAACTAACTTTCAATTTTTAATAATAAAATAATAATAAAAGAATATAAAAAATTCAAAGTTTATAAAAAAATTCTAAAAAATTACCAAAAATCTAGAAAAATGTAACTAAGACAGAAATGCAAACAAAAGTTTCCAAAACCTTTTTAATAATTTTATATTAATTTCTGAAGTTGGTTAAAAACCCTAAAATCATATAAAATCAAAATTAAGTTAATTTAAAAACTTTAATTGACGTAAACCTCAAAAATACTACTTAAAACTTAAAAACTATTTTTCCAGATTTTTAAAACACTTTTTTCTATTTTTTATTTACTTTCTAAAATTAAAACATAAAATATTCCTAATAAATTAACTATTCACGTGAAAAATAAAATTTTTAAGCCAAAAAGTCCTAAACCTGATAAAGAACATGGGAAAAATGCTAAATGGTGAAAAGCTAAAACAAATAAGCTACAAACAGCTTATTACTAAACTGCTTGTTTGAATAAGCTACAAACTAATATACCTTAAATATTTAAATAACCAAGTGATAACCGGTCAAAGACCCTAGGGCAACTGGTTATCACGTTGGTGTGTGAGAGGAGTGGCGCAGGTTCGAGTCCTGGCCACGTCCTTTTTGTTCAAAACTTTTTTTTTTCTTTTTTAAATTTATAAAACTCAAAATCAGTAACTTACACTTAGGGGCTGTTTCTTTTTTTTCTCCAATTCCATACAGTTTCTATATGGATAAGTATACATATATGTAGAGAATTTTGGATGCAAACTTCTTGTTTCTTTTTTCACTAAATAAATTGACATAAATAAAGTAAATGACCTTTTTAACCTTCTTATCAAATCTTCAGATCTACACAAAACTAAACATCAATATGACAATCCAAAATTGGCAGAATCAATAATGAAGGATTAGAAATTTTGAAATTATAACTATTAGAATGATCCACTTCATTCTTTCCAAAATAGTAAAAACAATTAGACTCCCTTATGACAGTTAAGAACAAAAACCAATCAATTGCATCACTTTTTTGTTGAGATTATATACATAAACAAATGATGGAGTTGAACAATAACCAATCGACATCACTTCAAGTTCACAGGGACATCGATGGCGTGAATCGACCGATGAGAAATAGATCACACCTCGATGATCATGACTGATGTAGATGCAATTGACAATGCTTAAGGCTATAGCTTGAAGATGAATTGTTTTATGGAATAAAATGGGTTTTTAGAAATGAATATCAGATTTGATGAAGAAAACATATTAATGTGGATGAGGGACAAAAAAGGAAATGAAAAGATGAGAGTATCCTTTTGAGAGTCAGAATGGGGAGAGTGAACTTTTGTAGCACTTGCCAAACCTGATGATGATATGGTTAGTAGTGAAAAAGAAACACTCATTTATATTTGTGTGGACCAAATCTCTTCCCATATGGCATATTATATGAAAAAGAAACGCAACCTTACTCTAAAACATAATCTTTATAACAATTAAGCTAGAATTTAACCAAATGAATAAAAAACGTGCCCAGATACCCAACTTGTTACAGTAACTGATGAACACAACAAAAGTGTATCTTCACAAGTGAAGAATGAACAAGAGGAGCTTGTTCTTGGTGGTTGCTTAGTTTTTTTGGCAAGACAAGGCACCCCCACAACCGGTTGGGTTGTGGGGAGTCACAATATACAGGAAAAACTCACTTAGCACACACAAATCAAGCACACAAGCCAATTTTCAGTCACTGACATGATATAGCAGAAAAAAGGAGTGTTTGCTGGTTCAAATGACCAAAGCTCTACTTTTAATCCAACAAATCTTGTTCAAGTAAGCACAAAAATGCAAGTAACAAGTTTACAATCCTGTATTACCCCTAATTCTAACAGATAACAAAGATCAAATGCAAAATTGAGCTTAAATCTAGGCAGTTAAAGGCATAATTAGTTTTATCAAGTTTAACCAAAAATAAACCATGCAACTCCTATAAAACTTAACCAAACTCAGATCCAATGAAAACAAATATCTAATACTGAATAACCAGGTTTGTTTAGGCAGTTTCCGTCTAGTTTAAAAATCACCTTAAACCAATAAGACCCTTAACCCAAACACCCTTTTAACTTGCTGATTTCAAATTTTTACAAACAAAATGTTTACAAAACTTAACCAAATTGGTTCTAACTTATCTAAGCATGCATAACTACCCTAATTAAGCTAAATCAAACAGAAAACATTCAAATCAAAGCAGAATCATGCAAATTCATATACCAAACAGATTTTCAGAAAAATTAAGGAAGAAAAATGAGAAAGGAAAGAGAATGAGCACCTCCCTCACTTTGCATCCTAGTGAGGGTCAGCAATGCTCCCCTGAACTTAACCAACAACTAGGTAAGCCAGGGGTCCTTGAAAGGGATATGGGATGAATGAGGTTGCTGATTGAGTAGAAATACTCCAACCTTTTGATGATATATGGGTACTTCCCTGCACAATCACCACAAGACCAACAGAAAAACTTCAAATATCAAATGCTACAAGCTTAAAGCTTGTAGCTTTTGATATAGTAAGTGTTAAAACCAAATGGGTAAAAATCAGCAAAAAGCTTTCACCTCACAATGCCTTTTACCCAAGCTTTTATACCCACTGAATCTTGATATCTCCAAGATATCAGGATTCAATGGTCATATATAAGCCCAAATAAAACAGCTTAATGTGGCTTATGAACTTATTTGCTAAACAGAAAACGGATTTCAAACTTGAGACTACCTTTTTCTTTGAAAACTTAAAACACTCAACAAATCAATTGTGGAACTCAGCTTGCTTTTCTAACACACACCAACTTTTAAAACAATAAAAAGGAATTACAGATTTCAAACATACCAACTTTCATTAATTTTTAAAAAGGAATTACAAAATGTTGAAAAGCAAAAACTAGAACAAAACCAAAGTCACAAGTCGACTTGGAATTTATACAGGTACTAGGACTATTCTAGAATGCATAATAAAATAATAGTATAAATTCTAAAGCCCTAAACCCTAATCTTGTGAGTTTCCAAAGCTGCCCTTTGATGCTTGTTCAAACTTGGTCAAAAGAGGACTCTTGTGAATTGAGAGTGACATGCCAGCTGTAAGGGGATCATGGGCGTTTAAATTAGACTTTGGGACCAAGGAATGGCATCCAACCATTTGGTTGGTCGGATTTTAGGAGAAAGGGGACAAAGACATGAGCAGGGGAGGGTCCTACACAACACATGGGTGTGTTGGGATGGAATCTGAGAGTGGGGTTATGGTGAGGTTTAGGTTAATCATCATTCTGGACAAAATGGGGGAAAACCCCTTTGGTTTTAAGTAATTAGGACCTGGGGAAGTTTAGGGTTTATGAGGGGTTAGGGGAAAGTTTAATCCGTTGGGGGGGGGGGTTAATTATTTTGAAAAAGTGTTTAGTGGAAAAAATAACTGATTAAATCAGTTATATAAAAAGGATGGGTGGAAGTCTGACGTGGATGGAGGGTGTTGTTTGATTGGGTGAGGGAGTGACGTGGAGAGTTGTGAGTTGGTGATGGATGTTTCTTGTCTGCCCAAAACAGTCCCTTAACTCTCTTTCTTTGTTCACTTGGTATTAAACAGCTAAAACATGCAACCCTTTTGTTATAACTTTCAGCAACTTGTCATTTTTGGCACATGTAGTTTATAAACTTTGAATAAGGACCAAAAGTGCAATAAATGCAATCTTCAAGGGCTTTTCTTATATACTCTTGGTAATTTAGGGACCCCAATGTAATTTATGAGTTTTACAAGGGTATAAATTGCCAAGTCTTCCAAAGTTGAGGGACCATTCTTGCCAATCTTCAATGTTAAGGGTCCTTTTTGTAATATTGACAAACTTTAGGGACCAATCTTGTAATTATGAATATACAAGGGTTTAAAGTGCCAATTCTTCAATATTGAAGGACCCTTCTTGTTCAATCTTCAATTCTTCAAGGGTCTTTCTTGGAAAATCAATACTAGGGCTTGGTTCATTGTGCGGATTCATTTCCCGTGTTCGTTTTAGATTGATTCTTGTGATCTTTTTGTCATTCCCTCAATATCCGTACCTAAAATACACAAGCAAAAAACACAAGCATATATTTGGGTATTTTAATGATATTTAATGCATTTTAAGCCCTTTTTGGACGATGAGACTATGTATAAAAGCAGTCTCATCAGGGGTATCAACTTTATGGGGCCATTTCCATCATCCAATGGAACAAGTACATCCTCGTAGCCATTGACTACGTATCTAAATGGGTTGAAGCAAAGGCTCTCCCTACGAACGATGCGAGGGTGGTTGTGAACTTTTTGAAACAACTTTTTGCTCGATTTGGTGTTCCTCGTGCTATCATCAGTGACCATGGGACTCATTTTTGCAATGATCAATTTGCTCGAGTCATGGCTAAGTACGGTGTCAGTCACCGTCTTTCCACCGCATATCATCCCCAAACGAATGGTCAAGCCGAGATATCTAACCGTGAATTGAAGAGAATATTAGAGCGTACTGTGGGAGAGCATCGTGCCTCGTAGGCCGATAAGTTAGATGATGCTTTGTGGGCTTTCCGTACCGCATATAAGACACCTATTGGTTGAACTCCATATCGTCTTGTGTACGAGAAGGCATGCCACCTCCCAATTGAGTTGGAGCATAAGGCGTATTGGGCCTTGAAGTGCGCCAATTTTGATATCAACAAAGCCGGTGATCTTCGGAAGATTCAACTCAACGAGCTAAATGAACTAAGGAATGAAGCTTATGAGAATTCATTGATCTATAAGGAGAAAACCAAGCTCATTCATGATGCTAGGATTAAGAACCGAGAGTTTCACGTCGGTGATCAAGTTTTACTCTTTAACTCTCGGTTGAAAATCTTCTCGGGCAAGATTAAGAGCCGTTGGTCTGGTCCATTCACCCTCGCTAAAGTCTTCCCCTATGGCACCATTGAGCTTTCTCAACCAAATGGGCCTAATTTTAAAGTGAATGGCCACCGTGTGAAGCTGTACTTTGGTGAGGACATCTCTCATGAAATGATTCCATCCCTCACCACGTTTCCCTTGAATTAGTTCTGGGTCGAGTCAGGCTCGTGACTCGGTTAACAAAAACAAGCGCTTCTCGGGAGGCAACCCGTTGATCTATCCTTTACCATTTTCATAATAAGTGTAGGGGGAGCCCCGTAGGTGTTTCTTGTCTTGTTTCTTTTGATGTGAAAGGATTAAAAGCTTCAAAGAGCACTTTTGATGACATTTGACTACCGTGATCCCGTGTTCCCGTCCTCCCGGTTCTATCCTAAACTGTCGTGATTCAATATTTCATATCTTATATGTTCACATTGATATCACTATAGTTGTCCTTTCCTTAGCAAGATATAAACAACGTGCACAACGTCCTAAGTGTAAGGGAGTTTACTCTCACATGCTTAAACATTGAGGATAATGTTTATATCAAGTGTAGGGGGGACTTCTATCGAAGTTAAGTGGGATTTTCCATGAATTTGCCCTCGTTTTAACCGGAAAATCTAATTTTTTGACATTTTTCAAAATTTTTAATCTTTTTTGGCCTAGTAGTTTTTCCTTTGTTATCGTTATTTACTTTCTTTGCTAGAATAAATTTTTAATAAAGTGGTTTTAATTTTTCAACGTTGTAAATCTTTTGACTAAACCCGAGTTTACTAATCCAAGTTTACTCTAGCTAGTATTCTTAACGTGTTTAAGTCAAGTTTTGCTAGGCTTTTATATAGGGAACTTTAAAACGCGAAAGTCTTAACTCTTACGGGTTAAGAACAAGAACTTTTCGCAAGTTCCTATAATTGATCCTAGAAAGTCGTTTATCAAGGGAACTTTAAAATGCGAATTCTAAACTTGAAAGAGTCTAAGAGTTTGCAAGATCCTATAGATTACTTGAAAACCCAAAACTTTGATTTAATTGGATAAGCATTCACGAGTCTCATTCCTTGAGATTTTAAATTGTGGAGAACGAGAGATGATAGAGTCAATTATAAGTTTGGTATTCTTTCATAAATTTATGTGAGTTGATTATAAGCTATATCTCCCATCGCTTGTTAATAAATATATTTGCAACAAGTAAGGTTGTAAGATTTGAGAAGTTACTTAGCTTCTAGCCCAAGATCGTTTAAAAGTTGCTCGGTATTAATTAGAGTTCATAGCCAAGGCATAACTTATTGAAGCGTGATGCGAAGATTGGCGAGTCCGAAAAGGCCCTAACAAGGCATGAGGGCTACATTTTGTTGCTAAAGATCCCAAGTGATGTGAAGAATCATTTATCAAAAATCAATATGAAGGATCGAGACACACGACGAAAAGCAAAAACTCCCCAAAAGATCATGGGGAAGTCTATCCGAAAAGACCCTAACAAGGTATGAGGATAAAATGATCCAAGTCCTAAAAGGAGGCGGATCGTTGTATATCAAAGTCCAAAATAATGATTGGAGAAAAATGAAGAAGTCGTGGTCCAAAGTTGAAGAATCTCTCAAAAACTTCAAGTGAAGAAATTCCTATTATGAAGAGAAGACCGTAATTTCAAGAACGTCTCTCAAGATTCGAAGTATGAAGTCGCTGCCAAATATCAGTCCGAGAAAGGTCTCAAATCATGAAGCGAGTTATGCCAAGATATGAACTTTAAGAGGTCCCGAGAAGCAGTTTTAAAAGATTTTGTACTTTAGCTAACTATTGATTAAATCGTCCTACTTTATTTTCAGCCTAGAAAAAACTATCGAAATAAGTCAAACAATGCATCCTCGTGATCATTCAAGACAATCATAAAATATAAGAGATACACCTAGGAATAAGGGAGTCTAAGTGAATAATTGGGCCACATGAGTTTGTGTTAGTTTGCTAACTTATAATAACAATGATCTCGCTTATAAGCTTGGTGTGGGAAACATGAAACTTGAGGATGATAATCATTCATGACAACCAAAACCCCAATGTAAGTCTTTGATTTCTTTACTTGTTTTGTATATATTTTTATCTTTTTAATTTCCTTAATGTTTAGTATTTAATAAAGGCCAAGGTGGGTTAATTATAATGAGAAATGTAATACGTGCTTTGAAATTAATGCATTGCATGAGGGCATTGCAATGGTCAAGTGTAGGGGATTTAATAAGTGTGAAAATACTTATCCTTTTACCGCTTATTTCCAATAATAACAAGACCAAAGCGTGTATTTTATGTCGTAAAAGTCGGAGTTATGCGTGGTTTGTGTTTTTATTGTGTTTCAGGATAAAAATATGAAAAATGGAGAAAACACGGGCTATCACGGGCTTTTATCGAAGAAAACGAGAAAAGACGAAGTCAAAAGATCAAGAGCGCAAAAAGAACGGAAGTCCAAGGCCTATTCTGAAGATTTATCGAAGAAAAAGTCTAAAGACGGAAGTTTAATGAAGTCGAAGAACCAAGTCTAATTAAAGAAGAAAATTATAAGACGAGTTCAATTTATATCGACAAATCCTGAGACGACGTCGAGAAAGACAAAGATTTAAATCGAGTCGAGACGTGAAGGAAGAAAGAAGGAAGCATCAACACTTAACCTCCCCACCTCCTATATATACCCTCCTAATGTGTCATTAGGAGGGTGTTAGTTAGTTTATTAGTTAATTTTTCTAGTCTTATTTTTAAGTGTGTTTTTTTCTCTCTAGTTTTTCAAGCTTATCAAACATTAATCTTGTAATCTTTTGATCTTAATCTTCAATTTAATCAAGTGTATTTCATAATTCTCATTCTACCATTCTTAATAATCTATTGTTTTGCTTAATTAATCATGTAGTTGGTTTTATTTGGTTGATGATATGGTTGTTTTGCTTATTTGATTGTGCTTATTGAGTTGGTGTGTTTAGAGTTTTTAGATTAAGGTGCTTATTTGCTTAATTTTTATGTTTAATAGTTTCTAAAATAAGTTGATTTTGATAATTTAAATATTTTTATAAAAAAGTTGATTTTAAATTTTTGCTTATTTAGTGTTTTTAAAAGTTTTTAAATTGTGTCTTATTAGCTTTTCTTAAAACTAGATTTGGTAAAAGTTTTGGTAAGTGCTTATTTTGTTTTGCTTATTTTAGTTTAATTCGGGTTGTCAAAACCCTTTTAATCCGAACTAGGTGTAGTATTTAACAGACTTTCCCAAATTACGTTTTGCTTTATATTCCGAACTAGCTTTGTACTTCATTTTCCCGAATTAGATGGGAGATAGACATTCCAAGTTACGTTTGAGTTGTGTTTTCCAGAATTAAATGCAAATTTTGGTTCCCCGAATTACATCCAAAATGGTCATTCCGAACTAAGTACAAACCTGAGGATTCCGAACTAGGTCTTAGATTGGAGCATTCCGAACTGACGTCTGTATTTGATTTCCGAATTAGTTACAAGAGTGGGCATTCCGAATTAGGTTCAAGAGTGAGCATTCCGAACTGTGTACAAAATCTAGATTCCGAGTGATGTCAGAACTCTTCATTTCGAATTAGGTCAAACACCAAGTCATTCCGAGTTAGGTGGGAGATTGGTTATTCCGAACTATATCAAGAATCAGCATTCAGAATTATATTCAGTTTTTGTTTATTTTCAAACCTTAATTTTTCCCGCCATTTTCACTTAGTTTATTTTTCAAATTATTTTTATTAAAGTTTTCTTTTTTACAAAGTTTTAATTTTCAATTTTACTTCTAAAGTTTTAATTTTTCTTCATTTATTTTTAAGCCTTAATTTTTAGTTTAACTTTTAAAGCTTCCACTTTTACTAAACGACATTTACATTTTCATTATTACTTTTAGTTTAAAATAGATAATCACACCACTTTATTTTTCCACCAAGAACGACTGAGTCGCACTTTCAATTGGTAATCAATTCAAAAAGACTGGTTTAACGAACTTTCATACGAGAAAATCTCTTGTATTAATCGTAAATCCCCTGAAACACTTGATTCGTAGATATCAGCTTCTTCAGCAACCAAACGCTAAGAGTGTCCTTAGTTGAATGGTATACAGAGATTTGACCGGTTTGTTGTTGTTGATCCTTGACTTTGGTACCTGCACTTACATCAATAATTTGCATACTCTCACATGGGTTAGCGATATCTATGTTAGAACCATGCGGGGGTTCACAATTGGCTTTACTTGTGCCAGAGGTGTCATGAATAGATGATTCACTTTTCTTAGCTGTCAAACGTTTCCTTTTATAGAATACCTTAAGTTCAGGCTTAAGTGATGTATTATCCTTAGTAATTTCCTCCCTAGTAGTCTTAGTAGGATCAGAGATTATCCTAGTTACAGGGCACTCGTTTCCTACAAGCGTGAAAGTTCTACCAGTGGGGCGCCAAACTTTACCAATGGGTTTGATTTTAGCTATCCACTGGGATTTAGTTCTAGCATGAGAGTTCACCTCATGAAGGAATTTCTTGACACAAGAGTCATGATTTGCCTTAAAGACACATTTTCTACATGTTTTACAAGTAGCATATTTATTGTCCGAGTAAGATCTAGAATTCCTAGATGATGGATTGATGCTACTAGTATATGACATGCTATGGTTAGCAGTGTTGGGTAATCTAGAAGGCATCTGACTAGGTTTGAAATTCCTATCTCTTACTTGTGTCTTTTGAATAGCTTCCTTTAGACCAAATTTATGGTGAACGTCATTTGAACTACTTCGAGACGTGTTCTTTGGACTATGTCTAGGGAGACTAGAGGCAATCATGTGATTAGGTCTTACAAAATCTGTTTTAGTCACATTGGCCCTAGTTGGTGGAGTGATTGGTCTAGAGAGATGAACCAATCAACTTGGGAGGCAAACCGCGGTCTCGAGGATTTTGGTCGCTCGGATCTAAATGCAATTGGTTGTCTAACCGACTGGTTTTGAGGCGGTTTCCCCAAGATTGATGGTTTTTCAAGCTTAGTGTCCACACTAGTTCCTTTAGTTTTCCTCAACTTGTTTGTCAGATCCGCTATTGCAAAAACCTTTTCTTGAACTTGAGCCTTTAATGTCTCATTCTCTTTGAGCAATTTATCTTGGGATGCCAATTTAGATTCTAGCAACTTAATTTGTTTCAAAAGATTATCCTTTTCAGCTTTTGAATCTAGATCTTTTTGATCCAATTTTCGTTCAAGAACAACGTTTGAATTTTCAAGTTTTTCAAAATACTTTTCAAATTTATCCGTTTTCTTCGAAAATTCAACTTTGGCATCCACAAGTTCTTTAGATTGATGTGTTAAAATCGTTTCAAGCTGTTTAATCTTGTAATCAGAATCGGTTAGAGAAGAAGTCATAAAGAATTTAGCATTCTGAACAATCTCTCCCCCATTATGACTTACATCGGATGAATCAGAAGTGGTATAACTATCACCCTTTTCCATCCCATGTTTGTCATAATTAAGTTTGGAATGCTCAACATGCTGTATATCATTGATACATTCATCGGAAACAACATTCAATTGTACCGTATTTGTAGGATCTTCGTCATATACATGTAATGTGTCATCATAAGAGATGGTTGTATCATTCCTAGACATGCTGCTTGTATCATGCTTTCCTCCTGATTCAATGCGCTTGCAATCTTTAGCAGTCTCTAACTTGTCAATCTTATGACCTTGCTCTTCTTGCATCTGCATCGTAGAGACTTGCTTTCCACTATCATGCTCTAGTTGAAGTTGTGAACTTTCATAAATCGAAAGTGTAACACCTGGTAATTTTCCCTACTTTGTAAAATGACTATTTTACCCTTTGACTTTTTATTTAGTCAACTATGTGATTTAACTGTGTTGGAACCGGGAGGTTATCCCGCGTCTTCTGAAAAACTGTTTGCTGACGAGTATTGGCATGACTCTGTGCTCAGTCATTATTCTGAACATTTTCTGTGAACCTGACCAAAGTGCTGAGACGGTCAATGAATTGACGATAATCCATGAGATTATTCGTTATCTGTGAATTATGTGTTTAACTGTTTAAGTTTTAACAACGTGATCGTATTTTCTTGAGCAGCGTATTTAAATATTTCTGTGTATGTTTATATATGCCTGTATTTTAGTATTGTTGCTATTTATAGTAATAAATCGTATTTACTGTGAATATTTAATTAACGTATCGCGTTTTCGTGTTTTACGTCGTTTTTACGTTTAACAGTCGTTAGCGTGCATAAAATACTTTGCCAACTATAAAATGTCAGTTTTCGTCGAAAAATCGTAAATTCAATATATTTCGTCAAATTTTTAAGTTTTACGCAATTTTTAACTTAACTATATACTTTTTGATATTTACCTAAAATTGGAGGAAACTAGTAGTGTTTATGAAACTAGTAGTGGAGGATATTTACTTTTTGATTTTGTTGATGTTTATGAAAAATTGGAGGAAACTAGTAGTGTTACTACTAGTGGTTACGCTTGAAAATGGTCGAAAACGAGTTTTTACGGAAAACATACAATCTGTCCGACTTTTGTAAGAGGCGTAGAGAGTCGTAAAAATTGTTTTGACACTAGTTTACTACGAGATTATGAAAATATAAGATAATACCTTCGTTAAGATAAATTATGTTGGAAATACGTTTTACGCATTTAGAAAGTCTCGGTCACTCCAACCATGTAGTTATAGGCTCGTAGTTAAGTTAAGTGTTATTTATTACATAGCCCGACCCATGAGCATGTTCATGGGCCGGAAGCCCAAGTCCTTTAAGGACTTGGGGTATTTAAACCTCTTTCCACCATGGAAAGAGGTGTTGGTTGTTTTATTCTCTCATTTTCAATATATGTGTTTTCTTTCATTTCTCTCTCTAACTCTCTCTCTCTAGAAAAACATCAACCCCCTTGTTTCACAAGATTATCATTGTTCTACAATTGGTATCAAGAGCATGGGATGAGATAAAGGCTTGTTTTTTTGTGTTGAGTTGTGTATTTACATTCGTAGATTACAAACTAGCTTTTTGGCCGAAATATTCAAAATTTTTTTCGTTTGATCGTAGTGATTAGTAGTGTAACATAGGAATTTGGGCTTAAACGTGTTCTTGGTATCTTGGTTTTCATTAAAACTTCAGTTTTCTTGGATCAAAAGTGCAAAAAAGTGTGTTTTTCTACATTCCGAAATTTCAGCAGAAGCATCCATCGGAAAGTACAAAAGGTACTTGGGCCTCCATTGCAATAACTTAACCATCGGAAAGGGTTAGGTTACTACTTTGCGATCGTTGGATTTTTATTACTTATTCCGATCTGAATCATTCCGATAGCTATTGCGATCTGAGATTCCGACGGGTATAAGGAAGGTGTGTTAAGTCGTTACTCTGCTCAAATTTTGTAAACCACTTTGCGATCTAGATCATTCC
The DNA here is from genome assembly GCA_025667525.1 of Glebionis coronaria. NCBI lineage: Eukaryota > Viridiplantae > Streptophyta > Magnoliopsida > Asterales > Asteraceae > Glebionis > Glebionis coronaria. The sequence goes on from CM046875.1 coordinate 215,594,891, forward strand.
GATAGATATTGCGATCTGAAGCATTCCGATAGACATCGCATTGCGATCTAGGCATTCCGATACCATCATCATTGCTACAAGGTTACATTGCGATCTAAAAGCATTACGATCTGAACTGATTCCGATAGTAAGACTTTCCGATCTAGGTATTCCGACAGAAAGAACATTGCGACAGAACTGGTTTTAGATACTTAGTGGATTTTCTTCTATTTGGCATTTAATTTGGTAATTTGGAAACGTTCAAAAGCTAATACTACAACAAGATAACAATATCTTTTAGTTAACAACACAAAAACTCATAACTTTATTTCATTGTTCGATCATCTTTGATAATCTTATTCAAGGGATCACAAAATGAATTCACATTCATTTATGCCAACTATGACTTCACTCACCGATATATCGATCATTTCGGGTACCGATACTCGCCCGCCTTTGCTCATCAAAGACTTATTTGAATCATGGCAAAGTCGAATGAGAACATACATCATGGGCAAACAAAGTGGTCGACTTATGCTAGAATCAATTGACAAAGGTCTATTAGATTGGGGAGAGGTTACAGTCAACAATGTGACAAGGCCAAGGCAGTATCATGAGTTAACCGATGCCAACAAACTCATTGCAGATGCCGATGAAAGGGCTGTGCAAACAATTCTTCAAGCCCTTCCACCTGATATCTTCAGAATGGTGAGTGAACATAAAGTGGCCAAGAATCTTTGGGATCGACTTGCGGTTTTGCTACAAGGGACATCTCTCACTAAGCAAGAACGAGAATGTCAATTATATGATTTGTTTGATAGATTCCAATACATTCCAGGGGAGACTCTTCATGATTTTTACTGGCGTTTTACTACTCTGATGAATGACATGAATGTCTATAATCTAAGGATTGAACAATTTCAGTTAAACACCAAGTTTTTGAACACACTACCCCCTGAATGGAGTCAATATGTGACGGATGTCAAAATGATTCGTGATCTACACAAGTCCAATTTAGATCAACTATATGCTTTCTTACAACAACATGAGAAGCATGTGATCCAAAACCGAATCTCTCAAGGACCTTATCATGAACCAATGGCATTATTGGCAAATCATCCTACACTGACATATCACAACTCTCAGCTTGCTGTAGGACACAAATCTTCATATCAACCTGTGTATCAAACACCAAGCTTTCCACAGTACTCGATTCTGCCACTGCCACCAACATCTTATCACCAACCAGCAGCATCATCATCACAAGGAGATTCACACCCATCACCTTATGCTTCACATCAGTATTCACCGTATCAACCTCCCACTAATCCTGTTAGTACCTATCCACAACTCGAGGCTCCTCAACATCATTACTCACATCAAGAAAGTGTTCCAACCAATCAGTTTGTTGCTCAACCAGCATCAGCATTATACTGTGAAGATGACATCCCTGTCCCTGAAATTAAACAAGGAGATAGCCCTACTAAAATCCTAGCTCTGTTGTCTGCATTTTTAAGTCAAACTTTGAACAAAAGAGGTTACCGAGGTTCAGCACCAACTAACAATCAGTTAAGGAACTCGTCTAACTCTCGACAACAGGCAACAATTCAGGACGGCAGGGTCATGGTGCAACCACTTCAAGGGAGATCAAATTCATCTACTGCTGGTGCACGTTCATCTAATACTACTGCTACAAGGGCTAACAGCAATGGTAAAATGAAGGTGGTTATTTGCTACAACTGCAAAGGGGAAGGACACATGGCCCGAGAATGCAAGCAGCCTAAGAGGAGAAGGGACGACACATGGTTTAAGGAGAAGATTTACCTGGTGAATGATCAAGCCCAAGGTCGTGAGCTTGATGAAGAAGAATTGGCATTCCTTGCAGATCCAGGAGTAGCGGACACTGATCGTCTCACAACAGTCATCACCAACAATGCTGCTTATCAATGTGACGATTTGGATGCATATGACTCGGATTGTGATGATTTTAACACCGCCAAAGCAGCTCTCATGGCAAATCTTTCACTCTATGGGACTGATACCATTGCTGAGGTACCAAATACTGCTACAGATACTAGCATTATACCTCATCATGTTGAGCAAATGTCGGAGTATTCGGAAGAGCCTCCGATGGTTAGTAATTCAATCGATGAGACAAACAATGATAGCAATAACATTGCAAGTCCTCAGATTTTGAGTGAACCACAACCGGAAGCTCCTATGACTATTAATTCGTCTGCTCAACCTGATTTGGTTATGGTCCCTGCATCTTTGCTCAGCCAAATGAATAATGCTGTCCGTGAAACCCTTAATGCTAATCAGACTTTATCTGCTGAGCTTGCTTTGCATAAGGACAAGGTTAAAACCTTGGAAATGACTCCTGTGTCCACTACCTTAACCAATCCTGAATTTGATAGGTTTAGGAAAGTTCAAATGGACAATCTGCTTGAAATTGAAAGTTTAAGAGCAAACCTTTCGAATGAGCTTAAAGAAAAAGAGTCAGTCGTCACTAATTTTCAACAACTTCAAACAGATTTTGAAATTCTGGAATCCAAACAGCTTGAAATGGAAATTAAGACGTCTAACAGAATAAAAGAAACGGAACTTAAGCTTTTAAAACAATATGCTGCTTCACATCTAGTACACTTGTTTCACAATTCATTTAAAGAGTTCAACTTATCGCGTCTCATAGACTTACCACCTAACCCGGGTTATGCAAAGCAAGCACTTAACCACAACCCCCGATTGTATGATGCAACAAAGTTAGGTTTGGCATTAAATCCGATAGTGTTCTCAAGTGATTCTATAACACCATATGATGAAAAGCAGTTAAAACTACTTTTGACATATCCTGAATATGATTATGCTTCAATGAATGCAAAAAATGCCACAATAGATCTTAGAACTCGTTTTAATATGAAAAAGAAAACTCTCCAAACATCCACTTTCATGCCGACTAGAGAATGCCTTAGTATAATTCCTACACTTGTCAATTCGGACAAACCAAAGGAAATTCCTAAGAATCTTCCCCCGGTTAGTACGGTAAAGCTCAGCATTGAAGAGATTGGGCAATACCTTACCGATTTTGACAATGTCATCTTGGAATGTACGACTTCAACGGCTCAAACTGCTGGAGAATGGGCATTCGAACACATGAAATCGGTGTTTGAAGAAGCGATCGTTCCGTTTGTGAACCATATTAAACAAGGAGTCTATGATCTAGTGTGTAATTTACAATTTGAACTTGGTGAAGTTCAAAAAGTTTTCAATAACATGGATGATGCTTATGAACAACACTTAATTGAAAAGGAAACGATTTTATCAGAATATGACTGCTTTTTAGAACATATGGTGTCTCTTGAAGTGATGCAAGTTGTTACTATTCAATATACTCATGAAATTTCATCTACTGTGAATATTTGTGATGATGTGCATAAATCTGTGAATACTATTGAACATGTGAATACTGTAGAAAATCATTCTTGTCATGAATCCAACGCTGAATTTTTAAAGCTTCAGGATTCATATAATACACTTTCAAAAAGTTTTAACGAGCTTCAACAACATTCTATATCTCTTGAAATTGAGAATCAATCTAAAAATGAAACTCTTTCAAAACTAAATGATGGTGGAAATTCCGTTGAGACAAGTGACAAGATGATTCAGATGGTTCAACATTTAGAAGAAGAAATGATGAGACTTAAGAGAGAATTAGTAGAAACAAAAACGGAACTAGAGGCTGCAGAGGCTAACAATCATGTCCTAGAAACAAGAATTAATTCTATACTAGGAGAGCGTGAACAAGTAAGGCAGGGAGACTCACAAATTTCTGGTTCAATAGAAGAACACCTCGCGTTTAATGCGACAGAGCGAAAGTCTTTAATTGACAAACTGAACAAGAAATGTGAGGAAACCTCTGACCTAAAAATTCAGCTCATAGATAAAAACATGGTTTTGGCCGAGTTAAAGGAGACACTTCTTTTCACCCGACAAGAAGTTGTTAATAACTTAGCTAGCAATTTTGCACCATCCTCTAGTGCTCCAACAACCAAGTCAGTAGTGCTTTATAAGAATCCGCTCCATAAGAAAAACCCGGTTACCTACGATGACTATATGAAGAACGCAACTAAGCACGTAGATCTGGTTAGGGATATTTTAGATGATCTGTATGCACTAGATCCCTCAAGCAGTTACTACTACACAGCTCATGAATATATTAAGCGTGTTCAATATTGCTTAGCATATTTGCAATATATAGGCAAACCGGGTTCTGCACTACTCACTACTCGACCCATTGCTGTCACCCCATTCAATAAGACTCCAGGAGCAAAACCGTCATTGACACTATCAAGTAAGGCACCTTTAAAATCTGTCACTAATGTTCCATTGGCTTCTACAGGAGTAAAAGTGTCCACTAAGGCTAAAGGATCTCGAGGAAAGAAAGATAGGATCAAGCCTTCCACTAATAGGACTGAGAAGAAGAAAGTAGAAGTGCACCCTAGGAACGTTGTTTCAGTTTTAAATAAAAAGAATCATGTAGCTAAGAGAAAAGGTCCTCTTTATGAGTGGAAACCTAAGCAAAGTGTGAATTCTAATGCGAAATGTTGGAATTGTAACGAATGTATGTTTTCTAAGCATCATGATTTATGCCTTATTGATCACGTGAATGAAATGCATGCTATTAAGAACAATCTTGAATGGAAGCCAACAGGTAAGCACTTTACTCAAGTTGGGTGGCAATGGAAACCCACTGGTAGGACCTTTACTGCAAATGGAACTACGTGCCCTTTAACTAGGATCACATCCACGGAAGTTAGGTCTAAGCGTCCTTTAAATAGGAACACTAGCACTAAAAAATGGAAAAAGCGCCCTTTAACTAGGTCTGCCCCCACTAATGTGCCTACCAGTGGTAATGTCCCCAGTCACAAAGTACCTCAGAATACTAGACAACTAGAATCTAAGCCAATCACTAGTAAGAAAATCTGGAAACCTAAAGTTTTGTCTGATAGCAAATCTAAGATAACTATATCTGTACCTGCTAACTCAGAAGAACAATTAGAATCCGATACATCGTCTGTGTTTGGTAAAATTTTTAGGTCGTCCAAATTATTCTTTGGTATTTGGACTCGGGGTGCTCCAAACATATGACTGGAGACCGCTCGATGCTCAAAAATTTCGTCAGCAAGTTTCTAGGAACGGTAAAATTCGGCAACGACCATATTGCAAAGATTATGGGTTATGGTGAATATCAAATTGGGAATGTCACGATTTCAAGGGTTTACTATGTAGAGGGAGTTGGTCATAATCTATTCTCAGTAGGACAATTCTGCGATTCTAACCTTGAAGTGGCCTTTCGACAACATACTTGCTTCATTCGCGATCTTGCAGGAAATGATTTGTTAAAGGGTTCTCGAGGGGATAATCTATATACTTTGTCTATTCAAAACATGATGGCCGCCTCTCCTGTTTGATTACTCTCCAAAGCATCTAAGACCAAGTCATGGTTGTGGCATCGTCGGTTATCTCATCTTAACTTTGATGCTATTAACCATTTGGCTAGAAACGAACTTGTTCGTGGTCTTCCGAAACTTAAGTTCGACAAGGATCATTTATGTTCCGCATGTTCATTGGGGAAAAGCACCAAGAAATCTTACAAACCTAAAGCAGAAGACACCAACCAAGAACCACTGTATCTTTTGCACATGGATCTTTGTGGGCCAATGCGTACAGCTAGTGTGAGTGGTAGAAAATACATCCTCGTCATAGTGGATGATTTCTCAAGGTTTACATGGGTAAAGTTTTTAGCATCTAAGGATCAAGCACCAGAGTATATCATTACCTTCTTAAAAATGATCCAAGTCCGTCGGAATGCTACTGTTCGCCGCATTCGGACTGATAACGGCACTGAGTTCGTTAATCAGACTCTTCGAACTTATTACGAAAAGGTTGGTATTTCTCATGAAACATCTGTGGCTCGCACTCCACAACAAAATGGTGTCGTTGAAAGACGTAACCGTACACTGATGGAAGCTGCTAGAACTATGTTGATTTATGCGAATGCTCCCTTATTCTTATGGGCAGAAGCAGTGGCAACCGCATGTTACACCCAAAACCGCTCAATCATTCGCAAACGTCATGGTAAAACTCCATATGAGCTTCTTCATGGACATAAACCCGATATTTCCTTTCTTCATGTGTTTGGTGCACTTTGCTATCCAAATACAAATAGTGAAAATCTGGGAAAACTTCAACCGAAGGCTGATATTGGAATTTTCATTGGCTATTCACCTGCAAAGAAGGCTTACCGGATTTATAACCGTCGTCTTGGCAAGATTGTAGAAACTTTGGATGTCGATTTTGATGAGCTGACAGCGATGGCTTCTGAGCAACACAGCTCTGAACCCGCATTACACGAGATGGGAACCGGTACAATCAGTTCCGGCTTACTTCCCAACAACCCTACTTCTCCATCATTCATACCACCAACAAGGTCCGAGTGGGATAAGTTATTTCAACCTATGTTTGATGAATTCTTTGATCCACAGAGTAATGATTCTTCAGTACCCGTAGCAGTGGCTCCGATTCCCGTAGTTGTTGCTCAAGATAATGGAAATGAATCCGAGGCAACTACTGTTACTCTTGATCAAGATGTACCATCCCCTACCAATTCTCAAACAACACCTGAATCATCACCCCCACTCGTTCCTAATGATGTTGAAGAGGAATTATATGATCACGATCTGGAATATGCTCACCTACAAGAGCTTCCTTTCTTTGGTTCACACATACCTGATGACCCTACGAGTGCGTCTACCTCAGAGGAAGCTCCTGCAATCGTTCACTCCCGACCACCAAGGATTGAAACTCACAACACTAAATGGACAAAGGATCACCCAATCCGCAATATTATTGGTGACATCGATCGACCAGTCTTAACACGCCATCAACTCCAAGAACATGCATTATATTGCTATTTTGATGCATTTCTGTCAGACACTGAACCTAAAAACTGGCAACAAGCCATGACCAAATCATCATGGATTGAAGCAATGCAAGAGGAACTTAATGAATTCCAACGTCTTGAAGTGTGGGAATTAGTTCTGTTACCCAGCAACGTTGAAATCTTAACACTGTTGTGGGTATACAAGGTCAAGCTTGATGAGTTAGGTAGTGTGCTGAAAAACAAAGCTAGATTGGTCGCTAGAGGTTACAAACAAGCTTTGGGTATCGATTTTGAAGAATCCTTTGCTCCTGTTGCACGATTGGAGGCAATTAGACTATTCCTTGCTTATGCTGCTCACATGAATATGATCGTCTACCAAATGGATGTTAAGACGGCATTTCTTAATGGTGAATTAAGGGAAGATGTCTATGTCAGCCAGCCGAATGGATTCGTCAATTCAGAGTATCCTAATCATGTGTACAAGCTCAAGAAGGCTCTTTACGGGTTGAAACAGGCTCCACGCGCGTGGTATGATCTCTTATCGACGTATCTCATCTCCAAAGGCTTCTCCAAAGGCAAAGTGGACCCCACATTATTCATTCTCAAGGAGGACAACGACATGATACTGGTACAAATTTATGTTGATGATATAATATTTGCTGCTACTAATCAACGTTTATCTGACCGTTTTGAGAAAATTATGTCCACACGTTTTAAGATGTCAATGATGGGAAAAATTTCATTTTTCTTAGGGTTGCAAATTTCTCAGAATCCCAGAGGCATCTTTATTAATCAATCCAAATTTGCTCTTGAATCCTTAAAGAAATATCACTTTGAAAACTGTGACCCCGTGGATACTCCAATGGTGGAGCGATCCAAGTTAGATGAAAATAAGGAAGGGATAGCTGTCGATCCTAAACTTTACCGTGGAATGATCGGCACCCTTCTCTATCTGACTGCTAGCAGGCCTGATTTGCAATTTGCTATAGGCATGTGTGCCCGGTATCAGGCTCGGCCTACCGAAAAGCACTTACATGTTGTGAAAAGGATCTTTCGGTATCTAAAAGGAACACTTAATCGTGGTCTGTGGTATCCGAAGGATTCTTCTATTGCATTAATTTCATATGCAGATGCAGATTATGCTGGGTGTCAAGATACAAGACGTAGCACTTCTGGCAGTGTGCAACTCCTTGGAGATAGACTTATCAGTTGGGCATCAAAAAGGCAGAAAAGCGCTGCGATATCAAGTACTGAGGCTGAATACATAGCTATGTCCGGTTGTTGTGCTCAAGTTCTTTGGATGAGATCACAATTGACTGACTACGGCCTTGGTTTCAACAAAATCCCGATGTACTGTGATAACAAAAGTGCAATCGCTCTATGCTGCAACTATGTTCAACACTCTCGAGCAAAGCACATTGACATCCGCTATCATTTCATCAAGGAGCAAGTGGAAAATGGAGTGATCGAACTATACTTCGTCAACACTGAGTATCAGCTGGCAGATATATTCACAAAGGCCTTAGATCGAGCACGCATCGAGTTTTTGATCGAAAAGCTAGGCATGAAATCATTTTCACCAGCGACTCTCAAAGAGTTGGCAGAAGAGTCTGAAGAATAGTACTGGTAAACTATTCTCGAGTATCCTTTTGATCGTGATCTTGTATATTATAGTACATACTTAAACCATCAAAAGCAAAATACAAAAATATAAAACCAAGAAAAACCATAAAAAATATAAAACCAAGAAAATCCATAAAAAATATAAAATCAAGAAAACCCAAAAATATTTTTCTTTTCAACTCGGGCATGTCATTTAGTACGGTAATATTTACGGCTTTAGAAATGTCGATTACTATTGACACGGCGCCATAAATAGAGTCCGTATAAAAGTTGTACAAGTTTTAAAACATGCCCATTATGGCTTGTAGTTATTTCTTACTGCAACCCGCTTTTCATATTAAAGTCACGTATTTCTTTTGAAAACGTTGGCTCACAACGGGAATTAAGTTTCTCGGGCAAGGTTTTACTTTAAAACCTTGTAAGGGGTCAAGTTTACTTAATAACTTGGTCTAACACAAATTCGTGTACGTTTCAGTGCACTTATCTTGTTTAAATAAGAGAAATCTTATTTCCACCAGAATCGTTCTATACAATCACTTAATCGGCAAATGTCCTCATTAATAGTTGTGTCCCTAATATCTTTGATTACTGCTCTTTAATTAGAAAACGGGTCAGGGATTAAGGGGGAGCAAATATTAATTCTTTAAAGTTAACAAATTTGGTCGTTCAACAGGTTTATCAGAAAATATTAGCTACCCATCATCTTCAGTTACGCTATGTGTGCCATGTGTGAATTAAGTATATCCTGGATAGGTCATTAACATTTTGGCGACAAGTATTTGTGTTTGTGTTTGGGAATAAGTTTGTTATGTGCCAAGATAACTTGAACTTTCACTTTAACTTACAAAATAGGGGGGACTCGTTTTGCAATTTTGCAATAATGGGAGGGGCTTGAATCAACTTTGACCAAGTCAAAAACAAACCCCCCCCTCTCTCTCCTTCCCGTCGCATTTGAAACACACACAAAAAACACTCTTTTTTTTCTGCCATTGTTGAAGCACTCAAGCTCCACTTCGATCCATTATATCTGGTTGCTTAATCTATCTAGGTACTATATCTATGGTTTTATTCATCTCGTCTTACATGTTTAATCATCATATCTCAACACAGAACCCATAGTTTCAAGTTTTTCGATTTAGGGTTTTAATTTTTGCCATGAACATGTATTTTAAGTGCTGGGATTTGTTAAGAATTCACTTTTACACAATGGTTTCGCTCAGAATCGCTTAAAACGTTGCCTAAAACTCCAGATCGTGAAGTCAAAGATAAGATCGAATCCCTGTCACGGATTTCGATGTAGATTGCGATACATCATTGCGATGCTATCATTGCGATGAATCATTTCGATGATTCGTTGTGATGGGCTATTGCGACGAGTCATTACGATGACTCATTGCGATGCTCATTGCGATGAGTCATTGCGATGGTTCTATTGCGATGGGTCGTTGCGACGAGTCATTCCGATGGTTCGTTGCGACAGGCTCATTGCGATGGCCATTCGATTGGTTCATTGCGATGGTATGTTGCGATGGCACATTCCGATGTGTCATTGCGATGGATTCGCACTATGTATTGCGATGGGGTATATTGCAATGATTTCTCAGTTATTCTGATGGAAATGCACAGATTGCGATAACCTTAGATATTGCGATAGGATGGTATTTCATTAGGATTCCGATGATTGTTTCATTGCGATGGTATGGCTAGGATTCTGATGGTTTGCTACATTGCGATGGAATTAGGTCTCTTATTCTTATGCTATTGCGTTAGGATATACCATGAGTTCGGCCTAGCTTGCACTAATCCTTCTTTAGCTTTAAGTTCTTTAGGGCCATTTAAACGAAACCAAGTGTTGTTGAAATAAGCCAATTTTTATCTCATAAGAATACTTGAACGGTTTCTTATTACAAAAGTTCATCTTATTTAATAAGTTGATTCCGATGTAAACAAAAGAGATACAAATTACTTACTCAATGTCTTGGGTTTGTGTTTCCAGGCCATGGCAGACAAAGCTTCATCTTTGTTCAAGCCCACTATCATTTGGGTTGAGGGTAATCCTACAATTCCTGACGTAGTGGTTGAAACTAAATCAAAACCCACTGAAGTTTTGGTTGAAATCAAACCAAGACCTACTGAGGTGTTAGTAGACATCAAACCTAAACCTACTGAGGTTTTGGTCATGACCTCCAAGAAATCCAAATATTGTAAGAACTAAGGCTAGGACGGTATCTCCTTAGAATAAAATTATCACTGGCATTCATGCCATTTTCCTAAGTGCATTGCTATATGTAAGGACCTTGTTCATCTGATGTATGTGTGAATGTTGTGGTAATAAGTGTAATGATATTTTTCCTGTGTTTAAAATTGGCATAGATTGAATATATCTACATATGTTGTGTATATCATTTGTGAATATGTCATCAAAGCAGGAAAATGTCAATCACCGAGGAAGAACAACGAGTCCGTGATCTTGAACTTGTCCCGCTCAGTAATAGGCTCCCATATGCTGAGAACAATACTAGATTACAAGATGATTTTGATCCGGTTTTACCTGCTTTCAAAATAGCCACGGATATCTTGGACATATCACCCATCAGCGACACACTCAGACGTACTGCATCTGTTCCCGAAGTCTACATCCATGAATTCTGGAATACTGCATCTTTCTCCAACAAGATCATATCTTTCGAACTGAACAAAACACCAAGGGTACTAAACTTGAGCATTTTTAGGAAATTGTTTAAGCTCCCTAGGTTGGCACAAGGAGAACAATTTGTGCCTAACCCAAAGAATGATGAAGTGCTTCGAGTTATTCGTGCCATGAATTATGAGGGTGAAATTAACAGTCCATCACAATTTAACACTTCACACATAGGGCAACCCTGGAAAGCAATTATCACCATCATCGTCAAGTGTCTCACTGGTAAAACTAGAGGCACCGATGCAATGCGACCACCACAGGCTCACTTATTTTGGGGATTGTATACTGCATCAAAAGTCGATTATGCACTTCTTCTCTGGCAAGAATTTTGTTATCAGATTACTGGAACGAAGAAGAAATCCGTGCATCTTCCATTCCCGAGATTCACCAAGCTCATTATCCACTATTTTATGAAGAATGACCCAACCATTGACACTCGCGGGAAGTTCTTTTATCACACGAAAGATGATGATTATGTGATTCTCTCAATGAATGCAGACACAAATTCCACAAAGTATGCATTACTTCCTGCACTAGTACCTGACACGATGATTAATGATGGAATCAAGGAGAGTGATAAATACCAAGAAATGCTTCGTGACATCGACGCATAATTCAAGCGGGCAAATTTACCACCCTCAGAGAAGCAAAAAGGTAAACGCAAGAAACGAGTTTCACAGCGTCAACCAGCTGCTCCTAAAGATAAACGCTCAGGAAAAATGCAAATTGTTGATGAAGATGATGAAGATGAGCTGATCCACACTGAAGAAGAACAAGAAGAAGAAGTACCACTCCGCAGGCCTAAGAAAGCAAGGAAAGCTAAAGGCAAAGAGGCAAGTGTTGCTCAAAATGATCCTGTTCAACAACAACTTTCTGAAGAAAAAAGACTTCGTATTATTCTTCAACAAAGTCGACAGGAAGCCTTTGGTGGATCAGGCTCAAGGGTATTTGATGATTTAGCAGATTTTGGTAATCCTGATGATGATACGGAATTCTTCGACGAAGAAGATATTTATGAAGATGAGTATGAAGATGCTGCTACCTTTCAACTTGAAAGTCGGGAACTAAGTGAAGAACGTGAGAGCAGTGCTGACACAGATACAAGTATGATGTATCGAGATGCAAATATTACCACATCTCTGCCTGAACCGACTCACATGGTACTAAATGAAGATGCTCATGCAACTTTCATTCCAGACACACAACTTCAAAGTAAGTCTACTTCAAACTCTGATGATGTTTTGAAATATCTCAATTTAGAAGGGGAGGGTGTTGAGGTCACCAACACTGATCCGTCAACAAACGAACAAATGGTGGATGTCCCTATAACCACTATTACATCGACCACCACTTCCCTACTTTCAACCCCAATTATCAGTGAGGTCCCGACTACCACCATCACACCCGCAACTGTTGAACAACAAGTATCAACCACCACCATTACCACGGAATCTACACCGGCATCTACCGTTGAACAACCTGTATCAACCACCGTCCTAACCACTGCACCTACATCAACACCTATCCCGGTACAACCAGTATCATCCACGACCACTTTAACGGTTTTGGTTACACCTCCACCAACAGAACCACAAGCTTCATCTACATCAAATCTTTTTCTCACAATCAATGATCCGTTGATCCAGTCTCTTCAACAACAGCTAGAGGCTCAAGCTACCCAAATAGCTACGTTGACAGAAAGGTTTGCTACTCCTCCAAAGGAACCGCATCCTGCTGAGCACATTCTTCAAAAACTATCAGACAAAGTGTCAAAGCTCAAAGAACAACATAAAGCATTTCGTAAAGAGAAGAAAACTCGGGATAAAGAAAATGCTGCTTTTCTCGGGTCAATTGACGAGCAGATGACCGCGATCATTCGACGCGAAGTCAAGTCTTATGTTGATCAACAATTACCACATCTTGTCGGTAATGGTCTATCTACTCTTCAAATCATGACATTGCTTCAGAAACGTCTGCTAGACTTGGGAGCTCATAAATCAAAATACAAACGCAAAGTTCTGCAATATCTCAACAAAGCAATTGATGAAGAGAATCCTGCAGACACTACCGACTCTGAGTCTGATGATGAGAATGAGTTAGAAGAGGAAGATGACGAGGAACATGGTGAAAAGGATGATGAGAATGAGGATAAGGCTAAGGAAGGAGATGGGGAGGATGAAGAGGATGAACAAGGAAAGGATAAGAATGTTGATGACGATAAGGACGAGGACGAGGATACAGATGATGATCAGGATGACGATGACGATAATGACAAGGGTAATGAACTCAACAAGGGTGATACGAATGACAACACTGGTACAAATGCCGACGAGACAAGCAAGGATGACAATGAAACGGCCACCGAGAAAGGTTTCGAGGACATTGCAGAAACGGTTGCTGACACCACAGATAAGCCACTGGAGACAACAGTATCAGAAACTCAGCAGGTTGCTTCAGGTATATCTACTGCACCAGAATTCACTACTGATTCTCATATTGAATCTGTAGAATACATGCAAGCAGAAGAACCGACCGACACAATGCTTGAAGAAGAACCTCACGATGATATACCGGTGACACAAACTCAACCTTCAACATCATCTACAGCTCCGCATGATGATGACATGGAAGTTGAAGATTTAAATGTTCCAGAACCGACATTTGCTGAATCCCTTATCATTGATGATACGGTACAAGAACAACTTTGGCTAACAAACGCAGCACCACATCATCTATTTGAAACTGCAACTGTAATGGAGATGACTCAATTCCTCAACAACCCTATCGACTTCTCGGCTTTTCTAAGGTACTCTCATGGGAAACCAACGATGACCCCGGATCTGATCAAAATGGCAGCTGCAAATGTGGACTTCTTTGACACATTAAAGATCACCCATAATGAAGCAGAATATCACCTGAATGAGCTTACTAAAGCAATGAGAGCGACAACTACAGGAATTCAAACTCCCGTATTGCAACCTCTTACACCAACGGTCATCACTAGTAATGCCACTATCCCAATCGAACATTTTGTCTCCCACGATCTTGAATACCTTGAAAATGGAGCAAAGAAGTATGCCACGTCACTAACAATGCTCAAGGCTGTCAATTTGGAGAATGTTCCATGGATAGAAGACAAAGTGCCTGACTCAATCTGGAGAAAGAAGCTGCTCAAATTTTATGACACCTATGCTTCACTTGGCATATCTCACTGGGACAAAAAGAAGAAGTTAGCCTATAATCACTTCCATCGTCCTAAGAGAGGTGCTTCTATCGTCTCATCTCACAGAATCAAAAGTATCCTTGGGGCAACTACTCAGACGGTTTTCGGTTACGATTACTTAAATGTAATCTTGTTCAAACGTACCGATGAGAAAGAATACCGCATTGACGAAAGTGATCTCCAGTACCTTCAACTTGAAGACATAGAAGATCTATTGCTGCTTTTGGCTCAAGAGAAAGTTGACCATCTATCACCTGATATTGTCATAGCCTTGAGTTCAAACTTTCGTCAATATGCCAGGAAAATTGTCATTCAACACCGGGTGGAAGATTTTCAACTTGGGGTAGAAAGCTATCAGAAGAAGCTAAACCTGGAACGTCCCCATACGACTCCACTCAGTAACTTCCACAAGAACAAGAAGGTCTACATGGGGACTACCAAGCCGGAAGCAGGAATCTTTTATCCGAATCAGACTGGCGTCATGCAATACATGCGATTCTCAGAACTGCACAAATTCAGTGATGGAACGCTAAAGAATGTTCGAGATGATTTGTCAGTTCTCAATTCCAACTTACCTCTTCCGGCAGTCACATACACCTGGACAACCCAGTGCAGAAAAGGATCTTCGTATGCAATCAAGAAGATTGAGGAAGTGCTAAGGAAGCGCCGGTTGCTACGAAGCATAGAACGATTCGTCGGTGGACGACCATATGGAGCTCACCATCGGCTTACGGAACGAACCAATTAATTTTGGTTCGTCTCATTACAGGTCAACTCCATATGTACATTATTGTGAATATGTTATCTTTTTACTTTATCAGCTTTTGTGGCTTGTTGTAGTGTTAAGGTATGATAATTTTTCAAGAATTTCTCACGAGATTCTAAATCTTTCAAAAGATATCATACTAAAGCACTACAACTATCCCTTATTAAATTAAGGGGGAGCATTAACATGTTCTATGGCCAAACATCAATTTCATTTTTACCCAACGACCGGTTAATCCATTCAATATCCCAAATATTAATGGTTAACATTTTGGATAAGGGGAGAAAATGGGATTAAGGAGACTTAAGTGATACTTGGCTAAAAGATGAAAAAGACTTAACCATAATCCGACTTAATATGTGTAAAGCACGTGTTAAGGGGGAGCGTTTTTGATGAACAAAACACCTAAGGTACAAAACTTTTGATTTTAATATCACAAGTACCTTATGTAATTTTCAATGATTTTTCATGGTGGCAATTCCTTCCCAAAACACGCTTAATTCACGACGAATGTGGGGACAAAAGGGTGGTAGGAATAGGTTTAGTCCAATGATTCATCAGAGCCGATGGAATCTTCCCAAGGACAATTCCCTAGATAGAATTAGAAGTCCTAGGAAAGATGGAGAAAGAATGTGAACGTAGCTGAATGCCGACCAAGTACTTAAGCTAGCACTGGAACAATCACAACAAGGTGCTAGTGATGACGTATTGGTAAGCATTGAAGGGGTTGAAGAATGAAAAAGAATTGTAAAGATAAAGGGTGTAAAGAAAGAAGCCCTCCTTACAACTTTAGGCAGAAACCGGGTCAATACATATGCTATTGAGGTCATTTTTGCTAATGATTCTCGGTATTGAAGAAAGACATCATGGACCCAGTGATGCAATGCACAACCCTTCCCAGCTAACTCAAATATCTCTCAAAAGGTATTTGTTTTAATCACACGGAGATCAACACGTTATCTATTGGTTTATTCACTCCGAATGGACTGGTATTGAAAAGGTGGCACTCCTCTCCAGCCATTGCTCACTAAATCAAAACGCACAATCGAGTCTAGAGCCAAGAGATCATCAAAAGTCTCATTAGGACACTTTCCATTTATTCCTTGCTTTCTCACACACTGTGAAAAGTAAGAGATTTTCATGAGTCCTACGCAGTATTTCTGTAATATTGCCAGAACATCCGAGTAATACGAAAGTATTACAATGAAGATGGAAATCCTGCTTGAGCCAACATCAAACAAGCTCATGGTAGGTTACACGTGCGGTTCTTTTAGAACCAATCTTGTGAAAAACTGGAAAGAAACAGTGGTTTAATTCTTAATTGAACTTAAACTCGTTCCAGGCCTCTACGCATTATCGTATGATCTTGCCAGAACACTCAGAGTGAATCTTCATTGATCACAGTGACGAGTGGAAATCCTTCTAGTGTTAACATCAAACAGCACTTGGTAGGTGACATGCAAGATTCTTTATGAATTGAGCTCGTGACAACTGGAAAGCAACGATGGTGAAAATCTTAATTGAAATTCACTTGTTCCAGGTTTCATGAATTGACGGCTTCAAATCACAAGGATAAATTATCCAAGTGATTCACTCTTTATGTTCGCAGTCAGCTTTGGACGGTCGAATAAAGAGAACGGGTTTACCCGCGAAATCCTGTCAGGAAGTTACTTAATTGAAACTATCCGTCACGGGTACGATATCTAATATCGTCCAACGGTCTTCACCGACCGGAGGTAAAATGCTACCGAATTAGAATAAAATGTTCAAAGCCATTTTATTCGTGTCGTTGCTGTGTACCTGTTAAAGACGGTGGCGTTGCTGTGTACCTGTTGAAGATGGTGGCGTTGCTGTGTACCAGTTAAAGACGGTGGTGTTGCGGTGTACCTGTAGAAGTCATCCCACATGCTTATGTCTTTCTGCATCAAAGTTCAGCAAAAATTCAAGAAAGTACAAGATGAAGTCTTCCGCTGTAACAAACTCTGAAACTTTCGAGAATTCAACAAAAAGACATAAGTGTGTGGAACATGGAGTCACAAGGAGGCAAAATTCACAAGTAGGCAAAGATCACACGTGAAAGGCCAAAAGAACATGTTCCAAGCAAAAAGGCTGATATCATTCAACACATATTCACAAAAGAAAAGAAAAAGAAAGAAAAGAAGACTACG
Source organism: Glebionis coronaria (assembly GCA_025667525.1). NCBI lineage: Eukaryota > Viridiplantae > Streptophyta > Magnoliopsida > Asterales > Asteraceae > Glebionis > Glebionis coronaria. The sequence goes on from CM046875.1 coordinate 215,612,294, forward strand.
AGCTCAAGAACAAAATCTAACATGCTAGATTAGGACTTTGTAAACTTAGAGTGACCTCCCTTTGGGGGAGATTGTTGGAAATACGTTTTACGCATTTAGAAAGTCTCGGTCACTCCAACCATGTAGTTATAGGCTCGTAGTTAAGTTAAGTGTTATTTATTACATAGCCCGACCCATGAGCATGTTCATGGGCCGGAAGCCCAAGTCCTTTAAGGACTTGGGGTATTTAAACCTCTTTCCACCATGGAAAGAGGTGTTGGTTGTTTTATTCTCTCATTTTCAATATATGTGTTTTCTTTCATTTCTCTCTCTAACTCTCTCTCTCTAGAAAAACATCAACCCCCTTGTTTCACAAGATTATCATTGTTCTACAAATTATGGGCTAAAAACGGAGGTAAAATGAGTAAGTTGTGGTCGTTTAAATTTCGTTGTCGGAAAACTTAACTTTTGGAGAACAACACTATAAGTGGTTGCTGTCCAGATTTTTAAAGTGGTCGAAACGACATTTTCGAGTTAAACGGAGTTGTTTTAAGTGTCGAAATGGTTACTAAATGGTATGTATGAATGTTGGACTTGTTTTGTAAAAGCGTATTAGCTCGAAATGTGAATACTTGTTGTACTATTGAAAGTTTGAACGTTGGAAGTGGAAGTTGTTACTATTGTGAAAAAATGACTTGTTGAATTGTTGGCGATTGAGAAATTGTTGAAAATAGGGGTTTTAGGACGAGATTTGAGTATTTACTAAAAATGGCAAGTTTTTATGTGACGCCGAAAGGCTGCCGAATTTTCGTTAGAAATCGTATAGGAAAATTTGTTAAGATAAATTTTGGTAAATTAAAATTTACGCCGAAAGGCTGTCGGAATTTCGTCGAGTCAAAAATAAATATTTTTGCCTAAGTATATATATACTATAATGTTTATAACGATGTAACATTTACAAGTCACGATTTTAACAACAAAATATATACTTGATTGATGAGTAACGTACGTGATGAACTTTTGTGACTTATTTGCTAGCGCTTAAACTATAGTATTATATTTAGGTTGTTGCTAGAGTTGCTCGCTACTATTTGATCTTACTTGTGCGGTTTGAATCGTTGCTTAAGGTGAGTTTATAGATCCCTATTAAACTATTTTTGTATGTTTAATGTTTTAGGATGTGATAAATGCTTTGAAGACTTGCTTCTGGACGCAAGTAAAACTTGATTTCTGTGAACGCTTTGTGAACACTATTTATGAGATAGCTTAAGTTGCTTTAGCCATAGTCCCCACTATCGTGAATCGTTAGTTACTCTACTGGAGTAAGCTCTTATGTTACGGATAGATCTATTGAGGGTTGACAACCTCCACTCGGGCATTCTGACGTCGGACGAGTGTGTACCATTTGTATGAACGGAGTTATCTTGGCTAGGTACTCCATTGGGGCAGAATTTATGTATGCAATCTATTGTATGCACTGGATCACTAGTTTCGATGTCACGAGCTTAGCTATCATAAATATTGTGAACACCCAATTTATCCTACACTTGGCACTATATCTCCTATAGTTGCACGTGTACATGAAATGAAATCTGAAATTGAATGACTATGAAATTTTTACTTGAAACCTATATTCTCACCAACTTTATGTTGACCCAATTTAGCATTTATCTCAAGTAACTGATGATGTGTTGTACCTGCTGTGTGAAGTACTTGGAGTCCGCATGCATTTCTTGGCTATCTTCGGACATTAGTTACTTATGCTTTTGAACTATTATCTCGTTGATGTTTAAAACTTTTACATTCCGCTGCACTATCTTTTGAAACTGAGACCGTTTGTACTGTGATGCTTTTAATTTAAATTCAACGAGGTATTTTTATAAAACGTCTCATTTAGAGTCGTTCTCTTGTACCTTGAACTACGATACAATGACGTAACAGCCCCCGAGCTTCACCGCTTCCGCATATCACATTTTGGGGTGTTACAGAATTGGTAATCAGAGCCTTGGTTATAGAGAACTAGGTTTGCATCTTAGGCCTAGACTATAACCAATGTGGCTATTTGTTACTCTGTATATATATGTATACTACGTAATGTATTATGTAGGATAACACTATAAGTAATATGTAATATATATTATGTAATACGTAATATGTATTATATACATATGCATTTCGTTGATTTGCATACTTTAATTTCTATACATGATTATTTCATGCATACCCTACAACTGCTCTAACGCGTGAATGGTTGTTGTAGGATATGTCATCGTATACTATCACGTATCATTTCATTACATCTATAGTCTGATTTTAATCCAATCACCATTTTCGGTGTTATTTTTGGTTTTGTTTTGATCTTTGGTTTTTAATCGAAACTCTTATTTTATGACTATGTACTTGATATTTTGATTATGAATGGGAATTTAACTTTATGACCTTGACCAGTGACTATCCTTTTTATGTTGTTGTACTGTTAAATTCTGCGTTCTATTTTAGCATATGAAATATATAACGTGTATATTCGTGCTTGAACCTTATTTGCATTGTTGTCTTAACGCAGAGAAACAATGGTGAACACACGTAACGGAATGACTGACGCACAATTGGAAGCACTGATTACGCAACGAGTGATTGCTGCACTGGCAAACGTTCAAGCTAACAACAACGTGAACGAAGCACCACCGAACAATGTTGACAATCGACCGCCTAAGCTGTGTACTTACAAGGACTTTAGGAGCTGTGACCCTTTGACTTTTAATGGTACTGAAGGAGCTGTCGGATTAGCTCGTTGGGTCGAAAAGATGGAAGCTGTGTTCCGTGTTAGTGGATGTGCTGTTGAAAACCAAGTGACTTATTCTACTTGTACTTTAGCTGCTGGAGCGTTGACATGGTGGAACACCCATGTGCAAACGGCTGGAGCCGAGGAGGCGTATGGAATGAGTTGGGAGGAACTTAAGAAGTTGTTGACTAAGGAGTACTGTCCTCGTAATAAGATTCAGAAAATGGAAATTGAATTGTGGAACCTGACTGTGAAGAACAATGACATTGGTACGTACACTAGGAGGTTCCACGAATTGTGTTTGCTATGTCCTGGAATGGTTCCGGATGAAGAGAAGAAGGTTGAACGCTATATTTGGGGTTTACCGGGTAGAGTTCAAGGGAATGTGACATCGTCTGGACCGACAAAAGTTAGTGATGCTATAAGGATGGCTCATAGTCTGATGGACCAAGTTGTTCGAGCAAATGCTGGGAATGCCGCGGACAACAAGAGAAAATGGGGTAATAACCAAAGGAACAATCATGGGAACTATCTGAATAAGAGGCAAGACACCGTGAAAGCGTACACTGCTGGTACTGGGGAAAAGGGAGTGTACAATGGGACGTTACCTTTGTGCAATCGATGCAAGCGTCACCATAATGGACAATGCAATGTACAGTGTCACAACTGCAAGAAAACTGGACACATTGCTAGAGATTGTAAGTCACCACCCAACACGAAAGCCAACGTCACTTGCTTTGAATGTCAGCAAAAGGGACACTACAACAATGAGTGCCCAAAGAAAAAGAACAAGGACCAAGGAAAGAATGCTAAAGCTGGGGAAGCTCGTGGAAGGGTCTATGTGATAGGAGGAGGAGAAGCGCAACAAAACCCCGACGTCGTGACGGGTACGTTTCTTCTCAATGGTCGTTATGCTTCTATTTTATTTGATACTGGAGCCGATAGGAGTTTTGTGTCGACTGCTTTTAGTGTTTTACTTGATGTGACCCCTTCGCCCTTAGACACTAAGTACACTATTGAGTTAGCTAATGAGAAGTTGATAGAAGCCGACACTATACTTCGTGGATGCACTTTAAATCTTCTAGGTCATCCTTTCGTAATAGACCTTATGCCTGTTGAGTTAGGGAGTTTTGACGTGATTGTCGGAATGGATTGGTTGTCGAGATATTGTGCTACGATTGTATGTGACGAGAAGATCGTTCGTTTACCATTTGGTGATGAAGTTTTGGAGGTACAAGGGGATACAAGTAATGGAAAAGGGAAGTCACGACTGAACATTATCTCGCGTGTCAAGGCTCAGAAGTTGTTGTCGGAAGGTTGCCATGTATTTTTAGCCTGTGTTACTGAAAAGCAGACGGAAGAAAAACGGTTGGAAGATGTACCTATCGTACGGGATTTTCCGGAAGTCTTTCCTGAAGATTTGCCTGGATTACCGCCGGCTAGACAAGTTGAATTCCAGATCGATTTAATACCGGGAGCTGCACCTGTTGCTCGAGCGCCTTATCGTTTAGCACCGTCGGAATTGCAAGAACTAGCGACGCAACTACAAGAGTTGACTGATAAAGGATTCATAAGACCGAGTTCTTCACCCTGGGGAGCTCCAGTCTTATTTGTAAAGAAGAAGGATGGGAGTTTTCGGATGTGTATTGACTATCGTGAGTTGAACAAACTTACCATCAAGAACCGTTACCCGTTACCTAGGATCGATGATCTATTTGATCAATTGAAAGGATCGAGCGTTTACTCGAAGATTGACCTTAGGTCTGGTTATCACCAATTAAGAGTCCTTGAGGAAGATGTTGCAAAGACTGCTTTTAGGACTAGGTATGGACACTATGAGTTCCAAGTGATGCCGTTCGGTTTGACAAACGCACCTGCTGTGTTTATGGACCTCATGAACCGGGTGTGTAAACCATATTTAGACAAGTTTGTCATTGTGTTCATCGATGACATACTGATTTACTCAAGGAATGAGAAAGAACATGAGGAACATCTTAAGATAATATTGGAATTGCTTAAGAAGGAGGAATTGTACGCTAAGTTCTCGAAGTGTGATTTTTGGTTGCCAAGAGTACAATTTCTAGGTCACGTTATAGATAGCAAGGGGATTTGATAGGTGTGTAAACACCCATCCTTTCACCACTTAATTCGGGCTAAAACGAGACCAAAACACGTATTTAATATCATTTGTTTGGAATTATGCGTGGTTTTTGTGTTTGTTGTGTTTTCAGAGCCAACCGGATAAATATTGAAGAAAACATGGGATTGCACGGGTTTTACTGAAGAAAAAGACTCAAGATAAAGTCTATTGTCCAAGAGATGCAAAAGATTTGAAGTCGCTGGGCCTATTCGAAGATTTATCGAAGAAAAGGACCAAAGATGGAAGATTTATATAAGTCGAAGAAACTCAAGTCTATTAAACGAAGAAATCAAAAGACGAGTTGAATTTAATCGACAACGAATCCCGAATCAGAATCGAAAACGGAAACTTTTCTGAAAAGACGAAAAGACAAGAAGAATGGGAGAAAGCCCACTCACCAACCAAAGGACAAGGCTATAAATAGCCTTCCCCTCACACATTTTAGACTAGCTTTTATTTTTCTTTCTCCCCACTCTTTCTTCTTCCTGGTTCGTAGCTTCACCTTCACCACTAGGGTGATTGGTGATTTTCATTTTTAGTTCTTTAATCTTGTAATTTTAACCTTTGTTTTATCTTGTCAAAACATTAATCAATCAATACAAGTTCTTGTTTAATCTTTCATTTCATCTTGTTCATCATCATCTTTATCTTCAAGTTTTTAAGTTTTTATTTTCTTGATTTGATCTTCAAAAGTTGTTTTGGATTTGTGTTTTTATTAGTGGGATTCGTTGCTTATGGTGTCTAAATGATTTGTGTTTAATTTGGTAAATCCTTTTTAAGTATTTGATTTAATTTTGATCAAAATTCGTGTTCCGTGTCCTTCGCATAACTGCTACTGTATCTGGTTTCATAACTTCCGAATCAGCTAAAAGTTCCGAATGAAGCTTTCATTCGGAAGGTTCCGAATCGAGCATTAAGTTCCGCATAAGTCTTTAAGTTCCGCATCAAGACACCTTCATTCGGAAGTCTCAAACTTCCGAATCAAGAAGAAGTTCCGAACGAAGAAAAGTTCCGGATCAAACCAAAACTTCCGAACCAAGCCTTCATCCGGAAGTTTCCGAATCAACCTCTTCATCCGGAAGTTTCCGAATCAACCTCTTCATCCGGAAGGTTCCGAATCAAGAAAAACTTCCGAATCAATTGTAAGACTTCCGAATCATTGAGTTCCGGATGAGTGAATAGTACCTTCCGAATCAGAAAGTTCCGAACCAAGGTTAAAGTTCCGAATCAGTTACTGTTGTTGTTTTACTGTTTCTTTACTCATATTTCACAATTTATATTTTAACTTTAATTTTAATCTGAACTTTAAATTTTAATTTTAATTTTGATTTTGATTTTAATTTCAAACCAAGTCTTAGTTAATTATAATTAAAGTAATTGTTTTTTATTTAAACTTTCATTTCCACTTTTTATTAGACTAGAAAACCAAACCCTTTTGTTTAGTAACCAAGAACAATCATTCCACTTAAGACCGAGATCAATTCGAGAGGATATCGAGAGAAATTAGAACCCATAGCAAAATTGATGTATCAAATGGTGCCGCTGCCGGCTCTTCTCGTTAAGATCAAAAGTTTTTTGTGAGAACTTGGATTTTGGGATCCGTTCCCCGTGAACGTTCTTTTTCATCAAAAACTTTCAAAAACAACTAAAAAATATAAAATTTTCAAAAATCCTAAAAATAAAAAAACAATAAAAAACCAAAAATATTTTTGCTTTGTTTTTCTTTGTTCGTTCTTTTGCAGGTGTATGCGCACTCGATCCACGTCTTATCAAGAGCCCGAGCCTCTCGATAACTTACACATGGCTGGTGTACAAAACAACAATAACATACCACCTCCGAACAACAATAATAACAACAACAATCCGCCTTTCAACAACATGAACAATAACAACAACAATGAGCACCTTCCGGATAATCGCCCAATGATTGAATTGCTGCAAGCTCATGTCGATGGCAATACGGATCCAATTGTTATACCACCAATTGCCGCCAACAATTTCGAGCTAAAGTCAGGCTTTATCCAGATGGTATCCGCTCAACCGTTCTTGGGACGCACCATTGATGACCCACACGACCATATCAAGAGATTTCTACAACTCACCAACACGGTCAAGTTCAATGGAGTTCCACAGGAAGTTATAAGGTTACAACTTTTTCCCTTTTCTTTAGAGGGACAAGCCCGACATTGGCTTGCTAAGGAACCGCCACAGAGTATTCTCTCGTGGACGGATTTGGAAACAAAGTTTATCAACTACTTTTTTCCACCCTCTCGTACTACCGCTTTGCGGAATGAGATTATAAACTTTGAACAAAAGTACGATGAGTCATTCAGTGAATCTTGGGATCGTTTTAAAGATCTTTTAAGAAAATGCCCACAACATGGTTTTACCAAAGTACATCAAATCAATACTTTTTACAATGGTTTAAGCATGAGTGACCAAGATTCACTGAATAGTGCCTCGGGGGGTAATTTATTGGCTAAGACTTCCAATGCTGCTTGGGACATCATTGAGAACAAATCTCGTGTGCAAACCAAGAGTGTTAGGACCAATGTTGCTAGTGCTAGCACTAATGACAGCGATAAGCGACTTGACAAAATCACCACGCTTCTTGAATCGCTTGTCACCCACACCGTCAGCAACAACAACAGCAACAACGCCAAAAATGCACAAGTGAACGCTGTCAACCAACCTTGTGAGATATGCGGTGGTCCCCACTCTTACACAACTTGTACCGCCACCCAAGATTACCCTGCTGAGAATGTGAATGCGGCATATGGAACCTACCAACAACCTGCTTATCAAGCTAGACCTCAAGGTGACCGTAACTTGCTTAGCTACCGCAGCAACAACTATCTTTCACCACCTGGCTTTCCTCCTACCAACCCAAACCAACAACAAAACCTTAACCGCCCTCCTCCACAACAACAACAACCTCGTCAACCATACATCCCACCTCACAAGCAACAACAACCACCTCAACGTAACAATCAAGTCTACCAACAACCAGCTTACCAACCACCTGCATACAATGCTCCTTCCAACCAAACCACCACTGCACTACACCAAGAGGTTGCAACCTACATGAGGACCAATGATGTGATTGTGGGAAATCTCCAAGAGGAAGTGCGCAATTTGAAGGCAGACTTGGTCAAGCAAGGAAATGATTTGAGAGCTGACATGAGAAACACGTTGGATAGCCAGACTAATGATCTGAGGAACATGATGGCTAGTTTCTTCCAAAGTAGTCAACCCTCTTCTTCGGGTACTCTTCCGAGTAACACCGTTGCGAACCCAAGAGGGGAGATGAAAGCAATCACCACTCGAAGTGGCAAAGGTACTAAGGAACCCGAGCTTCCTATACCTCCACCAGTGGTTGTGACTAAGGAGAACGAGTCGCCTGCTCCTATTCCTCCTCCTTCTCCTTCCCCAATTTCTCCACCCCTTCATTCTACCCCTCCTCCACCCGTGGTTGTGAGTGATCCTATTCCCCTAAAGCCTTCCTCTTCTTCCAATATACCTTATCCTTCAAGGTTGAGGAAAGAGAAGCAAAAGAGCAAGGATGATATTCAGGTTTCGAATTTCCTTAAAATGTTCAAACAACTGAATTTCAACATCTCCTTCGCTGAGGCTCTCGCTCACATGCCCAAATACGCCAAAATGTTTAAAGACCTTCTGAGCGATAAGGAAAAGCTCCTCGACATTGCCAACACCCAACTTAATGAGAACTGCTCTACAGTGCTCTTAAGGAAATTGCCAATCAAGCTTGGTGATCCGGGTCGTTTTCTTATCCCTTACAATTTCCTGGGAGTAGAGAATTGCATGGCCCTAGCCGATCTAGGTGCCAGTATTAATCTCATGCCTCTAAGTGTTTGGAAGCAATTATCTCTCCCAGAGCTAGTCCCCACTAAAATGACTTTGGAATTAGCCAACCGTACGGTTGCTTATCCAGTGGGGATAGCCGAAGATGTCATTGTAGGAGTCGACAAATTCACCTTTCCTGCTGATTTTGTTGTCGTCGACTACGAGATGGACCCTCGTGTACCACTGATTGTTGGTCGTCCATTCCTTAGGACCGGTCGCACTCTTATTGATGTTGAAGCCGGAGAGCTTATCATGAGAGTGGGTGACGACAAAGTAGTCTTCAACATGGGAAAGTTGTCTAAACAGCCTTATTCATATGAGAGCGTTAATTGTATTGACGTTCTTGATGAGGCTTGTGAAGAACACTTTAATGATGCTTGCAAAAGTATTCCTACCTCTCTTCCCACTGTTGAGACCGTGTCCTCTATTGATTCATCGTTGTCTCTATTTGGAGATAGTGATTTATTCTGGAACAATCTTGAAGATACCATGGGAGATGGGAATCTTGCTACTAATGATTCTCCCACCGAGGGGGATGAAGACATGAGTTTCTTTGACAATCTTCTCACCGAAGACAATCCTTCGCCTTCATCTCCCACGGTTATTGCTATCGATGCCACGACTTTGAAAACGCCTCCCGTCGAAAATCCTCCGGATTTGGAACTTAAGGAGTTGCCGCCTCATCTCGAGTACGTGTTCCTTGACGACAACAAGAAGTCGCTTGTCATTATTGCTACGGATTTGAAAGATGAAGAGAAGACTCGCCTCGTTGCCGTGCTGAAAGCTCATAAGAAGGCTATTGCTTGGAAGATTTCGGATATTCGTGGAATTGATCCTCACTTCTGCACACACAAAATTCTCATGGAGGACGACTTTAAGCCCACTATTCAAAGCCAACGAAGGGTGAATCCAAAAATCCATGAAGTCATCAAAACAGAGGTTATCAAACTTCTTGATGCGGGTATGATTTACCCTATTTCGGATTCACCGTGGGTTAGTCCAATCCATTGTGTGCCTAAGAAGGGCGGAATAACCGTTGTTACCAATGAACACAACGAGTTGATTCCCACTCGTCTCGTTACTGGGTGGAGAGTTTGTATAGACTACCGCAAACTCAATGATGCCACGAGAAAGGATCATTTCCCTCTACCTTTCATGGACCAAATGCTTGAACGATTAGCCGGTAATGAATATTACTGCTTTCTTGATGGTTTCTCGGGTTATTTTCAAATACCCATCGATCCCCAAGATCAAGAGAAGACTACATTCACTTGTCCCTATGGCACCTTCGCTTACAAAAGAATGCCTTTTGGCTTATGTAATGCGCCCGGGACTTTCCAAAGGTGCATGTTAGCTATCTTCCATGACATGGTTGAACAAACCATGGAAGTCTTCATGGATGATTTCTCGGTCTTCGGGGATTCCTTCTCTGCTTGCCTTGCCAATTTAGAACGTATGCTAAAGCGGTGCGAAGACACTCGCCTTGTTCTGAATTGGGAAAAATGCCATTTTATGGTAAAAGATGGCATCGTGCTTGGACATAAGATCTCGAAAGCCGGTCTTGAAGTTGACCGTGCTAAAGTCGATGTTATCGCAAAGTTGCCTCCACCTTCAACCGTGAAGGGTGTGAGAAGTTTCTTGGGTCATGTGGGCTTCTATCGTCGATTCATCAAAGATTTTTCTCAAATCGCTCGCCCGATGACCCACCTCCTGGAAAAAGATACTCCTTTTATCTTCTCCAAAGAGTGCCTTGAAGCCTTCAACTCGCTTAAGGATAAGCTAACTAAGGCACCCGTCTTGGTTACCCCTAATTGGGAGCTTCCTTTTGAGTTGATGTGCGATGCTAGCGATTTTGCTATTGGAGCGATTCTTGGACAAAGAGTGAACAAACACTTCCAACCGATCCATTACGCTAGCAAGACAATGACTGGGGCACAATTGCATTATACGACAACTGAGAAAGAGCTTTTAGCTGTTGTCTATGATTTTGAAAAATTCCGCCCCTATCTTGTCCTTTCTACCACCATTGTGTACACCGATCATTCCGCGCTGAAGTACTTGTTGACAAAGCAAGATTCCAAACCAAGACTTCTTCGCTGGGTTTTGCTGCTCCAGGAATTTAAAATCGAAATCCGCGATAAAAAAGGAGCAGAAAACCTAGCCGCGGACCATCTTAGTAGACTTGAGGATCCATACCAAGGGGATCATCCGACCAAAGAAATCAATGATTCTTTTCCCTTGGAGACCTTAATGTCCATAAACTCGAAGCCGAATGAGACCCCGTGGTTTGCGGACTTTGCAAACTACTTGGCGGGTGGAATTATCAAGGAAGGGTTGACGTCCCAGCAAAAGAAGAAGTTCTTTACCGACATCAAGACTTACTTTTGGGACGACCCTTACCTATTCAAACAATGTGCTGACCTGATTATTCGCCGATGTGTTGATGGACCGGCAGTGTCGGACATCCTTGATGCTTGCCACAAAGGACCCACCGGTGGTCACTTTGGTCCCAACTACACCGCTAAAAAAGTGTTTGATTCGGGATTTTATTGGCCCTCCATATACCGTGACGCTCACGATATGGTCAAACGATGTGATGTTTGCCAAAAGCAAGGCAAAATCACACATAAAGACGAGATGCCTCAGAATTTCATTCAAGAGTGTGAAATTTTTGATGTTTGGGGTATCGACTTTATGGGGCCATTCCCTTCTTCTAAAGGAAACAAATACATCCTTGTAGCCGTTGACTATGTTTCAAAGTGGGTTGAAGCCAAAGCTTTGCCTACTAATGACGCAAGGGTGGTTTGTAACTTTTTGAAAGCTCTATTCGCTAGATTCGGTGTGCCTCGCGCCATTATTAGTGATCGTGGGACTCATTTCTGCAATGATCAATTTGCTCGAGTCATGGCTAAGTACGGTGTAAATCATCGTCTTTCCACAGCCTACCACCCACAAACTAATGGCCAGGCTGAAATATCCAACCGAGGGCTGAAGCGAATTATTGAAAGGACCGTGGGAGAGCATCGTGCCTCATGGGCTGATAAACTTGATGATGCTTTGTGGGCTTTCCGTACTGCTTACAAGAACCCGATCGGCTGTACGCCTTATCGTCTTGTGTACGGGAAAGCGTGCCACCTCCCCATTGAGTTGGAGCACAAGGCTTATTGGGCCTTGAAGTGGGCTAATTTTGATATAAACAAAGCCGGTGACCTACGCAAGATCCAACTCAATGAGCTGAATGAAGTCCGTAATGAGGCTTATGAAAATTCTTTGATCTATAAGGAAAGAACTAAGCTCATTCACGACTCCAAGATCAAAAACCGAGAGTTCCATGTTGGAGACAAAGTCTTACTTTTTAACTCTCGGTTGAAAATCTTCTCGGGAAAGCTCAAATCTCGTTGGTCCGGCCCATTCACCATTGCCCAAATTTTTCCATATGGTACTCTCGAGCTCGCTCAACCTAATGGACCAAATTTTAAGGTGAATGGCCAACGAGTGAAGTTGTACTTTGGTGAGGACACCTCTAAGGAGGTGATTCCATCCCTCACCACGTTCCTCATGAACTAATTTTGGGTCGAGTCAGGCTCGTGACTCGGTTATCAAAAACAAGCGCTCCTCGGGAGGCAGCCCGAGTATCTATCCTTTTATATTTTAATCCCCTAAGTGTAGGGGGGACTTCTATATGTGTTTGTCTTTGTGTGGTGTGATTACAGGGATAAGTGCACTCTTGGAATCTTTGAAGAACCGTGCTCTCGTGTTTATCCGAAATCCGGTTCTATCTCTCAACTATCGTGATTCAATTTTCTTCATACTCACATTTGAAATTGATCACTTTAGTCGTCTCTTCCTTAGCTTGAGTTAACCAACGTGCACAATGTCATAAGTGTAGGGGAGACTTTTCCCACATGCTTAAACATTGAGGACAATGTTTATCTTAAGTGTAGGGGGACTTCTATCGAAGTTTTAAGTGGACTTTTCCATGAAAATGCCTTCAATTAACCGGAAAATCCTATTTTTCAACATTTTTCAAATTTTTTATTAACTTTGGCCATTTAGTTGTAATTTTTAAATTTTTATCGTTGCTTTCATATGTATATATCCCGCAATAAAGTCAAATTTTAAGAAAGTGGTGTAGCTAGTTTAGAAATCTTTGACATATTAGGCCCGTTGCGTTTATTTTGACTCAACCCGAATAGACTTATCCAAGTTTATTCTAGCTAGTATCCTTAACCATGTAGACCATAATTGGTTTATTAGGCTAAGTATCCACGAGTCTCATTACTTGAGATTTTAAATTGTGGAGGACGAGAAATGATAGAGTCAATTATAAGTCGGTATTCTTGCGCAAGCTCACTTGGTGTAATTATTTGCCTATTCTCCCATCACTTGCTAATAATTTATCTGCAATAAGTAAGGTCTTACGATTTGAAAAGTTACTTAGCTTCTAGCCCAAGATCGTTTAAAAGTTGCTCGGTAATGATAAGAGTTCATAGCCAAGGCATAACTTATGAAGCGGGGCGCGAAGATTGGCGAGTCCGAAAAGGCCCTAACAAGGCATGAGGATTCAATTTTATTGCTGAAGATCCAAAGTGATGTGAAAAGCATTATTCCTAAAGTCAATATGAAGGATCAAGACTCACGACGAAAAGCAATCAACTCCCATAAAGATCATGGAGAAGTCTATCCGAAAAGACCCTAACAAGGTATGAGGATAAATAGATCCAAGTCCGAAAAGGAGGCGGATCGTTGTATCTCAAAAATCCCAATTAGAGATTGAAGAAATAATCATGAAGTCGTGGTCAACAAAGTTGGAGAACCCCTCAAAAGTCTCCAAGTGAAGAAACTCTATTATGATGAGAAGACCATTATCTCAAGAACGTCTCTCGAAGATATGAAGTATGAAGTACATGCCAAATATCGGCCCGAGAAAGGTCTCAAATCGTGAACCAAGTTATGCCAAGATATGAACTTTTTGATATCCCGAGAAGTAGTTTTAAGAGATTTTGTCCTTTAGCTAACTATTGATCAAATCGTCCTACTTTGCTTTCAGCCCTAATAAACTATCGAAATAAGTCCAAAAATGCATCTTCATGATCATTCTAAGACAAAAATAAAATGTAAGAGATACACCTAGGAACAAGGGAGTTTAAGCATTTAATTAAGCCATGTGTGTAAGTGTTTGAATTGCTAACTTATAATAACAATGATCTCGTTTTTAAGCTTAGTTTGGGGAACGTGAAACTTGAGGGTGATAAATCTTCGTAGCACCAAAGCCCTAATGTAAGTCATCGATTTCTCTACAAGTTATTTCCATGTAGCTATTTTCAAGTGAAAATGGTTTTCTATCCCTTTGTTACCTTTGAAGTTTCATTTCTTTAATTTTTAGTAGAATTTAAATAAGGCCAAGGTTGATTAATTATGAGAAAAATGTAAAATTGCTTTATCACTAAGCATTGCATGAGGGCATGGCAATGGTTAAGTGTAGGGGATTTGATAGGTGTGTAAACACCCATCCTTTCACCACTTAATTCGGGCTAAAACGAGACCAAAACACGTATTTAATATCATTTGTTTGGAATTATGCGTGGTTTTTGTGTTTGTTGTGTTTTCAGAGCCAACCGGATAAATATTGAAGAAAACATGGGATTGCACGGGTTTTACTGAAGAAAAAGACTCAAGATAAAGTCTATTGTCCAAGAGATGCAAAAGATTTGAAGTCGCTGGGCCTATTCGAAGATTTATTGAAGAAAAGGACCAAAGATGGAAGATTTATATAAGTCGAAGAAACTCAAGTCTATTAAACGAAGAAATCAAAAGACGAGTTGAATTTAATCGACAACGAATCCCGAATCAGAATCGAAAACGGAAACTTTTCTGAAAAGACGAAAAGACAAGAAGAATGGGAGAAAGCCCACTCACCAACCAAAGGACAAGGCTATAAATAGCCTTCCCCTCACACATTTTAGACTAGCTTTTATTTTTCTTTCTCCCCACTCTTTCTTCTTCCTGGTTCGTAGCTTCACCTTCACCACTAGGGTGATTGGTGATTTTCATTTTTAGTTCTTTAATCTTGTAATTTTAACCTTTGTTTTATCTTGTCAAAACATTAATCAATCAATACAAGTTCTTGTTTAATCTTTCATTTCATCTTGTTCATCATCATCTTTATCTTCAAGTTTTTAAGTTTTTATTTTCTTGATTTGATCTTCAAAAGTTGTTTTGGATTTGTGTTTTTATTAGTGGGATTCGTTGCTTATGGTGTCTAAATGATTTGTGTTTAATTTGGTAAATCCTTTTTAAGTATTTGATTTAATTTTGATCAAAATTCGTGTTCCGTGTTCTTCGCATAACTGCTACTGTATCTGGTTTCATAACTTCCGAATCAGCTAAAAGTTCCGAATGAAGCTTTCATTCGGAAGGTTCCGAATCGAGCATTAAGTTCCGCATAAGTCTTTAAGTTACGCATCAAGACACCTTCATTCGGAAGTCTCAAACTTCCGAATCAAGAAGAAGTTCCGAACGAAGAAAAGTTCCGGATCAAACCAAAACTTCTGAACCAAGCCTTCATCCGGAAGTTTCCGAATCAACCTCTTCATCCGGAATGTTCCGAATCAAGAAAAACTTCCGAATCAATTGTAAGACTTCCGAATCATTGAGTTCCGGATGAGTGAATAGTACCTTCCGAATTAGAAAGTTCCGAACCAAGGTTAAAGTTCCGAATCAGTTACTGTTGTTGTTTTACTGTTTCTTTACTCATATTTCACAATTTATATTTTAACTTTAATTTTAATCTGAACTTTAAATTTTAATTTTAATTTTGATTTTGATTTTAATTTCAAACCATGTCTTAGTTAATTATAATTAAAGTAATTGTTTTTGATTTAAACTTTCATTTCCACTTTTATTAGACTAGAAAACCAAACCCTTTTGTTTAGTAACCAAGAACAATCATTCCACTTAAGACCGAGATCAATTCGAGAGGATATCGAGAGAAATTAGAACCCATAGCAAAATTGATGTATCAGGATTCATGTTGATCCTGCCAAGATTGAATCAATTAGGGAGTGGACTGCTCCTACGACACCGACTGAAATTCGCCAATTCTTAGGACTCGCCGGATATTACCGAAGATTCATCGAGGGATTCTCAAAAATCGCGAAACCATTGACGAAGTTGACTCAAAAGAAGGTGAAATACGAATGGGGAGATAAGGAGGAATTAGCATTCCAAAAGTTGAAACAAATCTTGTGTAGTGCGCCTATTCTATCGTTACCAGAAGGATCAGAAGACTTTGTGGTTTACTGTGATGCATCAGCAAAAGGATTGGGAGCTGTGTTGATGCAGAGGAAGAAAGTTATCGCCTACGCGTCACGACAACTGAAAACGCATGAGAAAAATTACACTACGCACGACTTGGAGCTAGGAGCTGTAGTATTTGCCTTGAAATTGTGGAGACACTACTTGTATGGAACCAAGTGTGTCGTCTATACCGATCACAAGAGTTTACAACATATTCTTGATCAGAAGGAACTGAACATGAGACAACGTCGATGGATCGAGTTGCTCAGCGATTATGACTGTGAAATCCGTTACCACCCTGGGAAGGCCAATGTAGTGGCGGATGCGCTAAGTAGAAAGGAACAACTGATGACACGTAGAGTTAGATCGTTAGCTATGGTTATCAATCCAAACTTACCTGTGCAAATTCGTGAAGCACAAACCAAAGCTCTTAAGCATGAACATGTTGAAGATGAGAAACCAGGAGGAATGGTTACAAAGAAATTGGAGACTAGCAATAATAGAACACTATGTCTGAATGGTAGAAGTTGGTAACCACGGTTTGGAGGACTAAGGGACGTGATTATGCACGAGTCGCATAAATCTAAGTATTCGATTCACCCAGGATCTGACAAAATGTATCAGGATATGAAGAAGCTATATTGGTGGCCAAATATGAAAGCTGAAATCGCTTCTTATGTAGGGAAGTGCCTGACTTGTGCTAGAGTGAAAACAGAACACCAAAAACCATCTGGATTGTTGGTTCAACCTATAATTCCTATGTGAAAATGGGAAAATATAACCATGGATTTCATAACTAAGCTGCCTAAAACGACCAACGGATACGACACAATTTGGGTAATTGTGGATCGACTTACGAAATCTGCACACTTTTTGGCTATGAAGGAAGATGATTCGATGGATAAGCTTACGAGACTTTATCCGAAGGAAGTAGTCGCAAAACATGGGATACCGATCTCGATAATTTCTGATAGAGATGGTAGATTTACTTCGGAATTCTGGAAATCACTTCAGAAAGCGTTGGGTACGCAATTGGACATGAGTACTGCTTATCACCCACAGACTGACGGACAGAGTGAGAGAACTATTCAAACGCTGGAGGACATATTGCGTGCTTGCGTGCTTGACTTTGGAAAGCAATGGGACAGACATTTGCCTTTAGTAGAATTCTCTTACAACAATAGTTATCATACCAGTATTAAGGCTGCACTGTTTGAAGCGTTGTATGGTCGTAAATGTCGCTCGCCTGTGTGTTGGAGTGAGGTTGGGGATAGTCAACTCACTGGCCCTAAACTCATCCGTGAAACGACTGAGAAGATTGTTCAAATCAAGAGCCGAATTCAAGCAGCCCGTGATCGTCAGAAGAGTTACGCCGACGTTCGACGTAAGCCTCTCGAATTTTAAGTGGGAGACAAAGTGATGCTAAAAGTATCGCCTTGGAAAGGTGTGGTACGTTTTGGCAAGCGAGGAAAACTGAACCCCCGTTATATTGGACCTTTCAAAATTATGGCAAAGGTTGGAACTGTAGCCTATCGTCTCGAATTACCGCAAGCGTTGAGCCGCGTACACAACACTTTTCATGTGTCGAACTTGAAGAAGTGCCTTTCTGATGAAACACTCGTGATACCATTGGAGGAACTCCGAATCGACGACAAGAAGCAATTTGTCGAGGAACCTGTTGAAATCATGGACCGTGAGGTCAAACGATTGAAACAGAGTCGTATTTCTATCATCAAGGTGAGGTGGAATTCTAAACGTGGACCTGAATTCACTTGGGAGCGTGAGGATCAATTTCGCAAGAAATATCCGCAACT
This sequence comes from Glebionis coronaria, assembly GCA_025667525.1. Classification (NCBI taxonomy): domain Eukaryota; kingdom Viridiplantae; phylum Streptophyta; class Magnoliopsida; order Asterales; family Asteraceae; genus Glebionis; species Glebionis coronaria. The sequence goes on from CM046875.1 coordinate 215,630,172, forward strand.
CTTTGAAAATTCTAGAAACCATGACACTCCTAAGCTTTGAGGACAAAGCTTCTCTATCAAGGGGATGATGTAACACCTGGTAATTTTCCCTACTTTGTAAAATGACTATTTTACCCTTTGACTTTTTATTTAGTCAACTATGTGATTTAACTGTGTTGGAACCGGGAGGTTATCCCGCTTCTTTTGAAAAACTGTTTGCTGACGAGTAATGGCCTGACTCTGTGCTCAGTCATTATTCTGAACATTTTCTGTGAACCTGACCAAAGTGCTGAGACAGTCAATGAATTGACGATAATCCATGAGATTATTCGTTATCTGTGAATTATGTGTTTAACTGTTTAATTTTTAACAGCGTGATCGTATTTTCTTGAGCAGCGTATTTAAATATTTCTGTATATGTTTATATATGCCTGTATTTTAGTATTGTTGCTATTTATAGTAATAAATCGTATTTACTGTGAATATTTAATTAAGGTATCGCGTTTTCGTGTTTTACGTTGTTTTTACGTTTAACCGTCGTTAGCGTGCATAAAATACTTTGCCAACTATAAAATGTCAGTTTTCGTCGAAAAATCGTAAATTTAATATATTTCGTCAAATTTTTAAGTTTTACGTAATTTTTAACTTAACTATATACTTTTTGATATTTACCTAAAATTGGAGGAAACTAGTAGTGTTTATGAAACTAGTAGTGGAGGATATTTACTTTTTGATTTTTTTGATGTTTATGAAAAATTGGAGGAAACTAGTAGTGTTACTACTAGTGGTTACGCTTGAAAATGGTCGAAAACGAGTTTTTACGGAAAACATACAATCTGTCCGACTTTTGTAAGAGGCGTAGAGAGTCGTAAAAATTGTTTTGACACTAGTTACTACGAGATTATGAAAATATAAGTTAATACCTTCGTTTCGATAAATTATGGGCTAAAAACGGAGCTAAAATGAGTAAGTTGTGGTCGTTTAAATTTCGTTGTCGGAAAACTTAATTTTTGGAGAACAACACTATAAGTGGTTGCTGTCCAGATTTTTAAAGTGGTCGAAACGATATTTTCAAGTTAAACGGAGTTGTTTTAAGTGTCGAAATGGTTACTAAATGGTATGTATGAATGTTGGACTTGTTTTGTAAAAGCGTATTAGCTCGAAATGTGAATACTTGTTGTACTATTGAAAGTTTGAACGTTGGAAGTGGAAGTTGTTACTATTGTGAAAAAATGACTTGTTGAATTGTTGGCGATTGAGAAATTGTTGAAAATAGGGGTTTTAGGACGAGATTTGAGTATTTACTAAAAATGGAAAATTTTTATGTGACGCCGAAAGGCTGCCGAATTTTCGCTAGAAATCGTATAGGAAAATTTGTTAAGATAAATTTTGGTAAATTAAAATTTACGCCGAAAGGCTGTCGAAATTTCGTCGAGTCAAAAATAAATATTTTTGCCTAAGTATATATATACTATAATGTTTATAACGATGTAACATTTACAAGTCACGATTTTAACAACAAAATATATACTTGATTGATGAGTAACGTACGTGATGAACTTTTGTGACTTATTTGCTAGCGCCTAAACTATAGTATTATATTTAGGTTGTTGCTAGAGTTGCTCGCTACTATTTGATCTTACTTGTGCAGTTTGAATCGTTGCTTAAGGTGAGTTTATAGATCCCTATTAAACTATTTTTGTATGTTTAATGTTTTGGGATGTGATAAATGCTTTGACGACTTGCTTCTGGACGCACGTAAAACTTGATTTCTGTGAACGCTTTGTGAAAACTATTTATGAGATAGCTTAAGTTGCTTTAGCCATAGTCCCCACTATCGTGAATCGTTAGTTACTCTGCTGGAGTAAGCTCTTATGTTACGGATAGATCTATTGAGGGTTGACAACCTCCACTCGGGCATTCTGACGCCGGACGAGTGTGTACCATTTGTATGAACGGAGTTATCTTGGCTAGGTACTCCATTGGGGCAAAATTTATGTATGCAATCTATTGTATGCACTGGATCACTAGTTTCGATGTCACGAGCTTAGCTATCATAAATATTGTGAACACCCAATTTATCCTACACTTGGCACTATATCTCCTATAGTTGCACGTGTACATGAAATGAAATCTGAAATTGAATGACTATGAAATTTTTACTTGAAACCTATATTCTCACCAACTTTATGTTGACCCAATTTAGCATATATCTCAGGTAATTGATGATGTGTTGTACCTGCTGTGTGAAGTACTTGGAGTCCGCATGCATTTCTTGGCTATCTTCGGACATTTGTTACTTATGCTTTTGAACTATTATCTCGTTGATGTTTAAAACTTTTACATTCCGCTGCACTATCTTTTGAAACTGAGACCGTTTGTACTATGATGCTTTTAATTTAAATTCAACGAGGTATTTTTATAAAACGTCTCATTTAGAGTCGTTCTCTTGTACCTTGAACTATGATACAATGACGTAACAGCCCCCGAGCTTTACCGCTTTCGCATATCACATTTTGGGGTATTACAGACTGTGCAATAGATTTCATGAAATCGAGCAATCTATCACTGAATTCTTTAACCTTGATTTGTGTGTCTTCAAGGAATGACTGGCAGATCATTGAAGCTTCAACCTTGTCAGGATTAAATTGAAAGAACCTCGAAAAATGTTGTGTTAGAACTTGAAGTGAATGCGAGGATTCAATTTGATTGATGTCTTCTTTGTAGATGGTTCAATTTGAGGAACATTGGGTGGATGAAAATGGTACGATCTTGACCGAAGAGTGTCACAAATCCGCTTCCTTCTTTAAGTAGTGAAATGTTCGACAGATGGGACCGAAGTAGTCGAAATAAAGTCATTCTACTATCTCTAGCTTTAACTTTCATGTGACGCGATTCTCCCTCTTGAGATGTCGAATTCAAGCAATCCACTGAAGTTCGAAGGCAAATAAAGTAAGGATTACTTATCGATCGATCAATGAAGCAAAATAATTGTGTTTGTGTTGTCGATATAAATCCCTTGAGTAGTGAAGAAAAATGATTAAATCCTCTAAATATTTGTTCTCGAGAAACTAAAAATTCTCCAAGGCAAAATTACACACGATTGTTAAAATTTTTCAAAAGCACGTTTTTGAAAATATTTTCAGAATATTTTACCACTTTCGGAAAAAAATTTGGGTTTCGGATAATTGGATTGTTTAGGAATAATTTTAGGTTTCGGATAATTGCTGATTTTCGGAAAATTTGCTGGTTTTCAGATAAATGTATCTGTTTCGCATAATGTATCTTTTTCAGATAAATATATCTGTTTCGGATAACTTTATCTTTTTCGGATAAATGCAGCAGTTTCGGAATAAAGTAGTAGTTTTTCGGATAAATGGTGTTTTCGGATAAATAGTATTTTCGGATAAATGACCCTTTTTCGGAATAAATGTTTATTTTCGGATAAAATGGCAATTTCGGAATAAAGCAGCAGATTCGGATAAAGCCATATTTTCGGATAAAGCAGGGTTTTCAGATAAATGATTCAGATTCATATAAAACGCACCTTCGAATAAAACTTATCTTCGGATAATATGCTCAGCTTCGTATAAACTTCTTCGGATAACACTTCGGATAAACCACAAAAATTTATTTTCGGATAAACTCACCCTTTTCGGAAAGAATCACTTTTTCGGATAAACCTTTTCGGAATCCTTGCCCTTTTTCAGATAAACCACAGACAAACACCTCACTCTTCGGAAAAACCACTTACTTTCGGATAAACAAAAGATGTTTATTTTCGGATAAACCTAAAAACAATAGTCGACACCCTGTTTTTAGATCTAACCTACTGTGGATCGAAAAATACCCCGAAAATAAAAAATTTGCGATTTTGACCAAATCAATTAACCCAAATCACTACCACATCTATGTAGTCGCTTTGTCTACAAATTTAAACAACAAAAATGCAAAAAATTTCAAGATTTGAGCTTGATTATATCAAAACCCACCAAAATCAATCAAAATAAAAACAAGAATAAACCAATATAACCTTGGCTCTGATACCAATTGTAGGTCCACGTAATCTTTGGATTATTCTATATGTTTGATTAATCTAATTAGATAGAAGGAGATGACGAATAAGAGAGAGAAAGTAGAGAGAGAAAAGAGAGAGAGGGCGGAGAAAACAAGAATGTTAGATTGAATGAGAAAATGAGGACCAACAACCCCTCCTAACATGCTAGGAGGGGATATATATAGCCCACCCTACATGTGGGCTTTATGGGTTATACTACCACGAGCCCATACTACGTATATATCATTGGAGTGACCGATCTTTCCTAAACGTAAAAACGTATTTCCAACAAAGTTAGTCGCGGCGAAAGGCAAGTTCGAATTGATAGGTTCAATGCTCCCAATTCTTCAAGATTTTGCTTTCTGCTATCTACTAGAGCTGGTGGTCTTGGTATAAACCTTGCCACTGCAGACACGGTTATCATCTATGATAGTGACTGGAATCCCCATGCTGATCTGCAAGCTATGGCCCGGGCTCATCGTCTTGAACATAAAAATAAGGTTAGAAGCTATTACATATGGATTTGATCTTATTCGAAGCTTAGCATTGTTATAATATATGTTGCTTTTATGTAAAGTGTTCATATTTTTACATTAGAATGAATAACTCGATGTGTAAAATGTTGTCTTAATTTGAATCAACATAATACACATAGAAGTCATTATTCATCTGACCAGTTTGACATGTGCATCTAAACTACCAATAACGGTCAACAAAAAATACATGAAACAAAAAAAACTAAAATTTGCATATGATCTTCCAAGTGGTATTGTACGAAGAGTTGCTTGGAAAATATATGAAATAGGCAACATCAACAAAATCACTTTATTCTATGTGACAGTTTTGGTGTGAGATCAATATGCAAATGTCTTGATACAAATTTGTCACACATGTTTTGTTAAAGTTATTTTCCAGGCCCGTCTATGCTCAACACATCACTTTACTCATCGTATCACAGTTCTACTATGCTCAACACATGTTATTTTCCAAGCCCGGCTACAAACACTTCCTATTCAGTTACTACGCCCGCCGTATTACTGCCCGGTTATGGATTAGATGTCTTCCATAAGTACTCCAACCTCTGCTCGCTCAATCCCACTTGGTCTTTGGAAGGTCTGTTAAAGTGTCTCTTCCTTTCTTTGCTGTTCCAGACTTATATTATGTCTAAAAAAATAAAAAAAAATAACCGTTTGGTTTTTCTTATACCTAATCTTTTGTAGAATCTGAATTGGCGTTTCCCTTTGAATACTGAAACATGCATCGCTCAGACACACGCGGATTCATATAAGTTTTAAAGATATTCTCAGCTCTGTTCACGGAATGTTAGACGACATGCCTCATATTGGTTTGAATGAGTGCCTCGCGATGTACCTGTTGGAAACTCCTGGTTCATGCATACTTCCTTGCCACCGATCCCTTCCATTCATACTGATGGTCAGTTCTTATGCACGTCCTTTGCTGTATTTGTTGTCATGTTTTAACTTGCCAAATATAAAACTGGACTACATCTTGCAACTATTAGATCATTTAGGTGTTTATATATCAAATGGATCATAAAGATTGGATTTCGAGTAGTAAGCTGCAAAATTAGTCAAAATCCGAAATAATGGACTAGTTACAGTAATGTTTTCTTTAAGACTTCAGTTTTTTCATATTTATGTATATAGTAATGGTTTTTCAGTTTGCATAACCATGGTATGTCTTTGTAAGCTTATACTTTCTAATATTATTCTATGCGATATTTTTACTTCTCTTTTCATCACAAGTTCAATGATTTTACCTAAATATTTGTTATTTTTACAATTGCTGAAATGGGTGAGTTTGCTGATAAGGAGGCAAATAAAGGTTTTTGTACCCAACAATAACCAACTCCCCATTATTATGTTTGTATCACTATGTTCTTAGAAGCTGTTGTAATAATTTAGAACAACATCACCTACAACAAAATTATGTTAGTTGATGTAGGAGAGTAGATAATTTTTTTAGTTAAACCTACCATGTAACCAGATAAACCCGACCCTATATAACCTGACTTAGATCCACCCTGAACACGATAATCCGATCCATAATAGCTTAAAATAAAAAATGAGAGTATCATACAATCTTATGCGTGTTGATAATCTTGATAAAATAGAAACTAAAAATCATATGTTTGAATATAGCTGATATCAAGTTGGAAAGATGACGCGTATATCGTTAGAAACTGGTTATTTTTGAATAAACGCTGATTTGACTGGTCATAGTGGGTCTTTTGGATCAAGGTGATGACCGACTTAAGCGAGACAGTAGCTCATTTCCCAATGACAGGTCTCAATAAAAAAAAGCAGGAGATCGAGATGTTCTATAAAAGGTGAGAAGTGCTAAAAAATCAGTCAAGTGCAGACACAAAGATCTGCTTAAGATTAGCAGAGCTGGACAACTAAAACTAACATATCTAAAGCGGATCTTTTGGATTAGGATTTGGACCCGACTTTCACATAATTAAGCTGGACAGTTTTTTTTCATGAGCAAAAAGGGTGCTTTACTACTCTTACAAATATATTACATTTTCTTTACTTATGCAGGGAGGTTCCAATAAAGAGTGCTTTCCAACTGTGAGGAATGGAATTCTAAAAGAACCGCGATATCATATAAATGTGACGGGTGTCTGGTAGTTGCTGCAATCTAGAAGGGTTGGGAATAAGTCTAATGGTGAGCTTTGGCTTTCTCTTAACCAATTTTGTGAAACTTATTAGTCACTGGGCCTATTCTATTTTTCCTTTTTTTGTTATTTTTAAGCATATCTTTTGGCATTATAATAGCTTATGTATTTTAGGGTTGCTTATGAACCTAAAGGTCAACAGGTATTTGTAGTGAAGATTTGAAACTCTTGCATTGATGGCTGTCTCAAGTGGAGTTCTACTTGGAGGAATTCTTGCGAAATTATTTGCTAATGGAGTTGATCTTAATGCTTGCTGAACGTGTATAATTTGGTAGCCAGGTATTCACTCTTGCCTCTGTCAGCATACCATCTCCGCATATACTTTGCCTACCTTATCGGCTGGCAATTGTATATATGAAAGTTATCTTCTCAATTGCATTTCTCTAACAAATAGATTTTGGTAAATATTGAGTTGCTACATATTATATTGTTGTAGAAGCTTCAGTCCAATTGCCATTGGGTGCCCATGAATATGTACAAGGCCAACGTTAGGTTGATTCTTTGGTGTCCCATAACGCGCCAATTTGACAATGGGACTTCACTTTGGAAACACGATGCAGTTGAAGAAAAGTGGTTTGCGGTCTAGATTCTTTTAAAAATTTAACATTAACATTGTTATCCTTCTGAAGACAAACAGACTACGCTACTCAAAGTAACTTTCAATTTCACAGCAACATGTGAAAACTGCAATCAGTAACATGTGTGTTGTTCACAATGTATTAGGTACATTTTTCCCTCTCATTCGTCTGAAATTTGTTACTGTACTATATTATTAAAGTGGCCACTACGGATAACAAAACTGTTAGACAAAATATAATATTTGCGTATCTATGTAGGCACCCCACCTGCGGATATCCGTCAACTACTGAGAACGTTGCCAAGGCCGCCCGCACTTCGCCGCAGTGAAGCGCGGAACAATCCTAGTTTAAAAAATAAAGAGAAATAAATACATGTTAGGGTCAGATTCTCTAACATAAAAAGCACACACACTACTATCGACCATCCTCTCTCATGTTCATTTCTAACTCTATCTTAATTTTTACTTCCAAATCATACGACTAAGATATTCAAAATGAATATGCGGCTAGCAATGCCAAATCAAAGGTTGAAGCATCATCGAATCCATCAGCACATGCCGATGATGGTACGTTTTTTTTATTAAGCTTATTTTTATGCTTATTGTGTTTACTTGGTTTTTATTTTGATTTTGCTTATTTTTATTCTTATTCTCGTTTTATATCAACATATAAACCTTTTTAAATTAATTTATGTTGTTTTGTATTGTAGGAGTAGTGTTTACATCATTTGTGTGAATTAATGCTATTTAGAGAATGATACATGTTTTTAAATGCTTATTTGTTTTATAGAAAATCGTATATAATTATGTGTTGTGTTTATGAAAATGATTTCTTGAAAATGTGATGCTTGTTAAGTGTTATCAAAACTAAGGTTATAAATAGTGTGAATTGCACTTTATGAGTGATGGTGAGTTGTGACTTTTTATAAAGGGTGACACACATAAATCGGAAAAAATATAAAAATACTTATAAATTATTATATTTATATCATATTTCAAATATATTGAGTTTATAAAAACTATCATACATAAAGAATAAATCAAAAAGTTATATTTGCATGTAATATTTTTTCATATATTTATAAAAAATCTATCTTATTGAAATTGAAATAAAAAAACCTTCCACGCATCATGAGTTATCTCACCTTATCAAGTTTTTCACTTTCCATCTCACGTCAAGCCTTAAGCATACGTCATAATATATTTTTTTAACGACAAAGATAAATATATATAAAATTAAGCTACTAGCAAGGCGCTAGAAGCTAAAAAAACATACATGACAAATACAAATACAAGATTAAACTTGAGGCTTTAACTACGAGGCCAAGAAAAGGGATGAAAAAAAATCTAGCCTTATAAAACACTAGAGAAAAACCCCACTCACGGAGGCCGATCCACCAGTTTTCACTCAGGAGTGTTTTTTATGAGAACCCATAAAAGCGTCGAGGGACAATAATTAATAAGTAACGAATAAGCTAAAGTTCCAAAAATAAAACAAAAGCTTACGACGCCAATAAGACTCCATCACGAACCCACAATCAACAGAGGATTTTTAGCCATTCAACCCAATTACATGGAACATGGCCCCTATTAGATATCCAAGTGAAAGAGGAGGCACATATGTTGTCAAAGAGGTCTCCTTTTTTATTGAATCCGAACTGAAGGTAACATTGTTGCGATATCTCCATATCCACCACAATAAAGCCGCAAAGATAACATATAAACGACGAGACTTCGCTTTAGCAACCTGCCACTTACAAAACCAGCTATTCCACGAATCATATGATGCAAAAGTAGGAAAAGAAATATCACACCATTTGCGAACAAGGCACAAAATCTCTTTAACCAGATCAAATTCGAAGAAGACATGGTCTGCGGATTCCACATTTCCATTGCATGATGAACAAGATGTAGTAGGAATATCAAGACCACGAGACGAAAGGTTTAGACGACGAGGAAGACGATCTAAAGATAATCTCCATAAGAATATATTAACCTTTCGTGGAAGAAATTTATCCCATACAGTCAGCGTCTAAATGGAGGGGAGAAGCCTCGAATCGATGAGACGTCTAACACTTTTGACATAAAAAATGCCATCATCAGCCAATAACCAAGTGCATGTGTCTTCATCCACGCTAATATCAATCTGACTGATTTCTACAAAAGATCATTTAAGTAAGCCGAATTGCGGGTGCCAATATCATTCCTAGACCAATTCCATTGCCACTGACCATTAACGATACGATCAATGATTAAGCAATCTTTATCTTGGTCTAATCTATAGAGCCTGTTATACCGAGTATGAAGGGGGAATCACCAATCCAAATATCTTTCCAAAAACGAACACGAGTACCACACCCTATATAACACCCCCAACAAATGCTATGCACAGCGGAACTACAACATTTGGGTGTTACATAGTTATCATCACACATAAGCTATATTAAACGACTCAAAGAGACATAAAAGTTTAAACATAAATTTAACATCATTAAAAACATACAAGTCTACAGTTTTCCAAATCCCAAGATAATACTAAACAGAGTTAGTGTTTAGGTCCCCACTGAATCTCAACCCAAAAATACATTTTCGTTCTCATGACATAGTATAAAATATTTATGTGCTAAAAGGGAGGAAAACAAAGTAGACCGCCAAGCCACAACAACTTCCATCCTCGCATGCTCCGCTGCTATCAATCTTGGTTACCTGAAACATATGCTTAAAATCGTCAACACAAAGGTTGAGCGAATCTATAGGTTTATCAAATCAATAGTTTGAACATAAGTGTAAAAAACCAATCGTGATCATTCAATAGCATTGTCGCGCAAACAATCTATTATTCAAGGATATGACAATTGTGTTTAAGCTCATGACACTAATCCGTTAACTCAATCACCCGCGTAATAATTATCGGCGTGATTCAGATGAAACCAGTGCCCATACTAAAGGCATTAGTTGCAATTATACCTTATCTCTTATCACAAATTATCCGTCCGCAAGGGGTATCAACGTACTAGCCCTCGTCTCGGATAGGGTAGTCAACCCCATAGTACTATCACTTTGTATAAGCGGCTATTTCCCCCTTCGCAAGGGCAAGACAATAGTTAATAGTTCATAAAATTAGGGCCTTTTGCAACTAGGTACTCAACACAATTTCAAGGCAACATTCGGGTCCAACAATCATTCATGACTTATGTTCATTTCCATTTAAATAGAATGTATCCCCCTCGCGGGTAAAAACATTTGAAATAAGTAAAGAGCGAGGCTATAGACTCACCTTGCGTAGTAGTAGTGGTTCTAGCGAAGACGTAACGAGAAATGTCACCGACGACGTGGATGCCCGGGATAATCAAACACTTGACCTAAAAGTCAAAGTACGAAAACCAAATCAATACACCGCGTACATAATTGTACTAAACACACGCAAATCGAAACACTTAATGCTTATGAAAACTCACGCCAAAACCAAACAAGTAGTTGTTACTAGACTTATACCATTTATCAATGTTATTAAAGTTACTATCCATTTTACGGTTTCGCCGATACTTACCAAAAGTATGGGCTGTTTTTCCTAGACTTATACCCTTTTATAAAATTCAAGAAAATTCACAAAAATACCTTAAGACCTGTAGAAAACCCATTTTTAATCCCATTAAAAGTTTTCGCTTTTACGACCCGTTACTCAACACATTACTAAACCTACGTTTTTCGGACTGATTTTGCACATTGACCAAGTTTGACTTGTTTGACCCATTTGAAATATACCATTGACCCATTTGTCACCTAAGTCTAAAAATAGACTCACAAATGCAGGTTTGAAACCAAAAATCAACCTTTGACCATTTACCAAACTAAACCTATGGTCCCCGGGATTTGACCCAAAACCAAACACAAATTCGGATTGTGTTGGTTCTCATTTCCCGGTACACGTATTTTCAAAGTAACATAACTTTTGACTCGTTTGGAGTCGTAAGCTCTACTTTATACCGAAACGAAGCTAAGACAAAGCTCTACAACTACATCCTAACCACAAGACCTGTTTACAAAATAATTTTTACGAAAACACCTCAAACTTTCTACCTAAAATCACCCATACCAAAATCATTTCAAAACATGTTTCCAATCCATTCTATCATTACCTAAGCCTATACCCATTACTTATAATCATTCCCAAACACTCTAATCAGTATAGAACACTATGAACATCAAATCCAAATCAAAACCTAAAGCCTAATTCAAGCATGCAATATGTTTAAACCATTCAAACACACCCAAAACATCAACCTAGACACAAACCCATGACACATTTCATCAAACACCTTGAAGAACCCACCAAACCCCCCATAATTTCGTGGGTATTTGGGGCTGTGGAACATCAACAACATAATCTCCACCTTGTTTTATGGATTACTTATCATTATAAATACATGAATTAAACAATAAATGGGTTTAATTTGATTAAAACATGTTTTTGAAAAATTATTAATTTTTGGAAAAAATCAATGGATGCATGCATGTAAATGTTGGTGGGATTTATTTACAATGGTAAAGGAGGGATGGGACTTTGATTATTTTCTCCCAAAACTCAAGAAAAAGTTTTGATGGTGGTGGTTTTGGGTGGTGGGTGGCCGGCGGCCAAAGAAGAGAGGAAAGGGAGAAGTGGAAAATTTTTGAAATGATTTTTGTGATGTGTGTTTTTCCTTCCTTCTCTTTATAAATTTTTGAGGGACCTTTCTTGCAATTTTGGCTATCTTTTGGCCTTAGTGGAAAATCTATTTTTAAAGAGCGGGAATGAGTTAGTAGTCGGTTTTAAAATTTTACGGGAGTCGGGGGTCGCCCCGAACACTCAAATTACTCTTAAATGGTTCAAACGCACACAAAACGAATATACACATGGTTCCGACTCGACTTAACACGTAACAAAATAAAATCTCGAAAAACTCAAATATCGATCAATCGATAATAAAAGATGAATTTTGGGCATCCGTCGGGATCGTAGTCGTTTTCGGTTCTTCTTAAATCGTCAAACGTTAAATTACGACCGTAAACGTTGGTTTCAACTTAAACCGTCAAATAAATTCACGATAAAAATTCCTAAAAATTTCAAAAATATACGTAAAAATAGGATTAAATAAATGACGTTGAGCTCGGGATATCACATCCACCAGTGAGCCACAACTTAAGAGAGATGTTCATACTGAACAGCTCTTGAGACAATAACTTAGCATCTTACGGCACTTTCACGGGTCTTACATCCTCCCCTCCTTAAGGGAGCGACGTCCCGGCGCTCTCCGGTTCTTATACTCGCATTTCGTACTACTAGAAAGATGAGGGTACTTCTTACTATAGAGGTATTCACGTTCCGTTATGGACTTCGGTTCACGTCTCGGGTTCCATCACACCTTCACCATGAGTATTATACCTTGCTTAAATTCTCTTAACGTCTCGATCCATGATCTCCACTTCAATTTCCCAAATTCTTCCTACGGTTATCAACACGTCTCTTTTCAAAGCTTCTCGCAGTTAGCGAGTGATTCTTAATCTACACAATCTCTTCCATAGCTTCTCGAATCATTTCGAGTCCATTCAACTGACTTTTTCCTACTTCATTCTATCCAACTGGCGATCTATATTTTCATCATCATAATTCCTCAAAGGCTGCAGCTTCAATGCTACCATGGTAAATGTCGTTGTACAAAGGTACTACCAACGGCAAGTGTCGATCTCAACAACTATCAAAATCAATCACACACGTTCGGAGCATGTCTTCCAACTTTCGAATCGTCCTTTCACTTGGTTCATCATCTCATAAAAACAACTACTCACAAAATAAAATCGCACGGGTCACACATAACCCCATTGAAAACGTTCAAAATATACAAGACGAAGTAATTATTACTAGTCGTACAAAATCACCTTATCGCAATATTACGTACAGACAACCCTAGTTTGTCAAAAACGAATTCATCGATACGCTAATCATTCGACGTATGCATAACTCTCTCGAAAACATCACAAACCAATCAAACACAAAAGCCATTATGAAGCACATAAAGCCGTATCACGACATGTTTGCGAAATAGCCAAACCATGCCAAGTAAATAAGTTCAACCAAGTTAACTCATGCTTGCTAATCAGCCAAGCCATGATAAAATAAGAATATTTGACATGATTCTCGGATGAGTCCAGTCAAAAGAAAATTGCAAGTTTAAGAAGGTTCACAGCTTGCCAGCTATGGATGCATATCCAAAAGGAAATAAAATACATACATATGTCATCGCAGGGTGCTCACCCATGGATTCATGCACAAAAGATATTACAAGAACACCATCATACTTTCGTTTCAAACATGGTCAAAACCTCAACAAGCATCACCATTCACAGTTAAATATAAAAAGAAATATATTACATGGCACGTGTTCTCCATGATCAGACTTTATTGGACAATGTCGTCTCAAGTTCTCACAACTTACGATCACTCAACCAGATCACTTACCACATAAATACATGAAAGGCAAGGGTTTACCACAAAACATCAACTATGGATATCTATCGTTTAACCATCGATAATCAAGGATGGTGGAGTTAAGCAAAGAGGATTCCTCACTTAAATAAACGAAGACAACAATGGAATTGTCTTCCAACTACCGATGCACAGTTGGTAAACTGCAACAGTTTATCGCGTGTCGTTAAACATGTCAAAAGAACGAGAAAATAAAATAAATAAGGTACGATACGTTTGATGCAGGAGAAATCTTCTTTATTTCCCTCGGAATTATTCGAACTCGGGGTTCCTCTACTTCGGCAGTCTTCTATTTTTGTTAAAAACTCTTCTCAGTGTCGATACGAGCCCCTTAGGTATTTAATCAACACCCTCATGATTTCGATGAAATTCGTACGTTACACACACACATAAAAACATTTTCCAAAATTACTCGGTCACAGTGACTTACTAAGTCAACGCCAAACAAAAAGAAAAGATTTCAAAGAACACAAGAAAATTCAAAAATTTTCTTTAAGAATCAAGGAGAATACGATTACTTGCATAAGGATCCACCATTTTTAAAAGCGTTGTCATCCAAACATTTATCAAAACACTACAAGTTTCAAGATGACTAATTTATTTGACACAATAGTGCTCTTCCCAAACTATGCATAATTAGCCAGATCATGCATACTTGAGGACCAAGCAACGATAACCAACAAAATAGGACTCTTCCCTAATTATGCATAGTTAGCTAAGCTGTGCATAATTGAGGATCGAGTGACGACCCAAACATTACTGTTACATACCAAACATGACTACGAAAGTTTTCGACCTAATCTTCAAAATAATTAAACCATTTGAAGTGAAATTCGAAATGGGAAAATATTGTTACCATCATTTTAAGAAACACATCAAACATTTTTCGTCTACTTTGGAAACATACATTACTTTGCCTATTTATGGGAAAAATGAATAAATAATTAAGTAAATAAATCAACACTATTTACAGTTGGTTGAACGAACCATTTCACACTCATACATATTTTCAAAATAGACTACTCACAAAATAACGGTAAGGTGGTTCATGATTAAGGATCATTGCAAGCACAACAAGTAATAAAATCAAAAATCAATAAGATCGAACGAGGTAATCGAGCAATATAATTGCCAACTAAAATTAACTACATTAGAAATGAAAATACTTCAAATATATGACAAAAGTCTCGGGATAAAAACAGCGATCTACGAATACTTAGAGTAAAAATTGAATATCAACACAAGCGTCAAAAATAAGGCAACGATCATAATTCCCATCGTCTCGAGTTGCACACACATTCCACCAAGGGTATACGGGGAGAGAAGAATAATCACTTGGTCGAATAGAAAAAATTTCACCAGGAAGGTCGAGTTCTTTCACCTCTACAATTTGGTAAAGCGGCTTCGCCTCCTCGCTTTTGTTCAATATAAATAAATAACCAATTTAATGAAGATTTATAGCATCATTCAAGTAAATACAAAATTTTTAGGTTCCATTAACCGTAAGAAGAAAAGTCACAACGTCCATGAACAGGACAAAATATACCGGGTGACATACCCTCATCATCAAGTCCTAGCGAAATAGTAGTTTTAAAAATAAATAACGGTTTCATACCATAGACAATATTAAAATAAACAATTACATGACTACTCAAGCTCAGATATAGACTCGCAAAGTCGAAGAAGAGATGTCGTACGATCGAACCATCGTAACTCAAAACATTATATATACATCTTTATTAAATAATATACAAGTAGGCGTGTGTTGTATAATCCAGTTGCGTATAATAATTAGTGTTACCTTGTACATTGTAAAATCGAACATTTACACATTTTTAATTTGTGTTACCCCATTAAAGAATTTATACCTTTCATTTTCCAATCTTTACAACGTTTTTATCTCTAGAAAAAAAATTACAGTTGCAAGAAAATTTCTAACATTAGTTGATTCGGTGACTCAGTTATTATAACTGGTAAAATCATTAGTTTTGAAAATCTCGATACTCGCGTCAAAATCTCAATAATCTTCATATCTTAAGTACCAAAAACGTTTATAGTAAGAATTCTCAAAGTTTTACGTTATTACGACATATCTTATTACGTATATACAAATATCCAAAATAACTCAATCTAGTCGAATTAACTCTTAAAAATTAACCTTGACTTTTTATTACACACATGTTTTCCTTAAAACTGTTTTGTTAAATCATATTCGCGCAACTCGACTCAAATGATAAAGAAGTTTCACGTAGTATCATTTCGGATAAATTACTGATTTTAGCCAACACTTGAATCTCAATAATAATAATAATAATAATAATAATAATAATGAATAATTAAGATGCTTATTTCAATAATTCAAAGATATATAAAATTTAACTTTTAATCTTTAGCCCGTTATCAAACAATTTTAAAATTAACACATCTCACAGCGGAATAAAATAACGTTCCATCAATATTTAGTAATTTATTTCAAGCGTTAGAATTTCTCACTTATAGTGTATATTCCGATTTTATCCCAGTTTATTCACTACAACAAGTAACGTGTTCTAGTTTACACCAATGCATATAACATGACCTTATGTTTAAAATAAAACCAATTTTACAAAGTCTTTAGCTCCAAAATACATGACCAATTCTTCTACTCATGTTTTATATTACAAGATACGCCAAAAGTTTGCTACATTGACCCAAAAATTAATTCATACTAAATCCAAAGTTACATATACTCAACAGTCATATCGTAAATTTTATTATAAACTCCCTTTTCAAATTACATTAAACAAATTCTTAAAAAATCCATCACTAGCTTCTAGTATCAAATTATTAATATATAAAAACAAGGATTTTACGAGTAATATAAATTACTTATTATGATATACCAACCAAGGTTGAAGGAAAAACAATTTCACTTTGTCCATTTCTTCTCTACACTTATTTTTACTTGTTACAAGACACATCATAAGTCATTTTTGCCCAAAAGTTTCATTCACCATTTATTTAATATGTAAAACACTTTATGTTTAAATCATTCAATCAACAAAATTCGATGCTTACTTAACTCGCACAAATTCCGGACCTCGTCATGTAAAATATTAACTTCAAAATAATGAAACAACAAAACCAAATGAAATAAACGAAGCGAGAATACGTATGTCAACTAAGTGTTGTTATCGGCCTCAGATGAGTCTCGAAATCGTACACCACAAAATTAGCACAAAACCAACCAAATTCCAAGTTATCACGCTTGATCACAACGCTAGTCTATTTTAAAACACATCTTTAAAATTCAAGTAGAATAGTAAACAACGATTAAATGGCAACACGCCTCAACCACATTATATAACACACACAAATGTGATTCGTCGCTACGATGTACGCATCGTTGATTATACTTCGTCTATATTATAGTTACACCAACTATCATATCAAACCCATAAGGAATAAAGGAAATAAAGTAATACGTAAGTAAATTACGTTTCAAAAGAAAATGTCCAAAATGACACATCACTGTGCGATAACGACAATCGAGATCAATCTAGTCAATATACAATATGTTACGAAGCGTTATTTACGTATCTAGAGTATCAAACGAGGTTCATATTCGGTTATCCGAACAATAAATTAATTATCAAGATTGATAATTAGCGGTAAGGCCGAATTCTCAACAAAACCGCATTTTAATGTACGATAATTACTCAAGGACCATTGCTTCACGTGCAATGCCTTTAAATACCATAGTATATACATACTTATACATACAACCATTCCTACATACACGTAGGATTACAACACGGTGTTGCCATGTAATGCAATGTAGCCCGTTATGCCAATTACATGCAACATATATGATAATCTTTACAGGAATTTGCAAATTACGATGATAAGTACTCAACGTACCCAACAATATATCTCAATATATATCAAAGTATTTACTTACTAAATACTAGAGAATTCATGTCAATTTGACGGATACATCTAAAATATAAAGCAATGCTAAAGAAATCTTACCGGAGCCATGCAGGATAGTTGTGTGCTTGGACAATTTCTTACGACACCAAAAGTTATAGTTTAGGATTTTTCAAAATGACCTAGTTCTCTATAACTCATGGCTCTGATTACCAATCTATAACACCCCCAACAAATGCTATGCGCAGCGGAACTACAACATTTGGGTGTTACGTAGTTATCATCACACATAAGCTATATTAAACGACTCAAAGAGACGTAAAAGTTTAAACATAAATTTAACATCATTAAAAACATACAAGTCTACAGTTTTCCAAATCCCAAGATAATACTAAACAGAGTTAGTGTTTAGGTCCCCACTGAATCTCAACCCAAAAATACATGTTCGTTCTCATGACATAGTATAAAATATTTATGTGCTAAAAGGGAGGAAAACAAAGTAGACCGCCAAGCCACAACAACTTCCATCCTCGCATGCTCCGCTGCTATCAATTTTGGTTACCTGAAACACATGCTTAAAATCGTCAACACAAAGGTTGAGCGAATCTATAGGTTTATCAAATCAATAGTTTGAACATAAGTGTTAAAAACCAATCGTGATCATTCAATAGCATTGTCGCGCAAACAATCTATTATTCAAGGATATGACAATTGTGTTTAAGCTCATGACACTAATCCGTTAACTCAATCACCCGCGTAATAATTACCGGCGTGATTCAGATGAAACCAGTGCCCATACTAAAGGCATTAGTTGCAATTATACCTTATCTCTTATCACAAATTATCCGTCCGCAGGGGGTATCAACGTACTAGCCCTCGTCTCGGATAGGGTAGTCAACCCCATAGTACTATCACTTTGTATAAGCGGCTATTTCCCCCTTCGCAAGGGCAAGACAATAGTTAATAGTTCATGAAAGTAGGGCCTTTTGCAACTAGGTACTTGATGAGACTGTATTTATACATAGTCTCATCGTCCAAATTGGGCTTAAAACGCTAAAAAAATCATCAAAATACCCAAAAATATGCCTGTGTTTGTTCATTGTGTATTTCAGGTACGGATATCGTGAATTCACCAAAAGATCAAAGGAATCAAGCAAAAACGAACACGGGAAACGAAGCCGCACAAAGAAACGGACCCGAATCATGATTTTCCAAAAGATACCCTTGAAGTTTGAAGAATTGGCAACTTTGGTCCCTCAACTTATGAAGACTTGTCACAAATGACCCTCCACTAATCATTTGTACAATTTACATACTTGAAGTTTGAAGACATGTGCAAAAATGGTCCTTGAAGATAGGCAAAATTGCATAAATGATCCTTTAATCAACTTTGAAAAAACCTTGGTGCCAAAAATGACAAGCTGTTCAAAGTTATAACAAAAGGAATTGGGTTTAAAGCTGTGGAACTTATTATACACATCTTATGAAACATGGAGGGGGAAAGTTACCAGACAACCAAAGTCATTCCACCACTTAGCTGCTGCCACCTCACCCCTGCTGACACCTCACCACTCCCACATCAGCATTCCACCATCTCGTTTAATATTAACTAAATAGAGTTTAAACTGATTTTAGTATATTATTTAGGGGCGCCAAACATGTACTGTTAACCCATCCTTTCCAAAAGTTCCCTAATCTGTCACATAAACCCTAATTGATTAAGCTGGTAAAACAAAGGGTTAATCCCTTAAACTTAGCAGATCCCTAATTAACCATACCCCCATCACTATCCCACCTCGAATACCAATCCACGACACCCCCACATGGCTGTTGGACCCTCCCCTGCTACACTTGGGAAAGAAAACAAAAGAAGAAAGTGACATCAATGGTGGGATCTTTTTACTTGGTCCCAAAGGACCAAATCAACGCACATGATTAAATCTTCACAGATGTACATCAAGACTTCATCACATGGAGGTTTTGACTGAAAAATTCAAGATTCAAGTTCAAGGGTAGAATAGGGATTTATTGTAGCTAGGGTTTCTTAACTTCATGATTTTCTAGCAGCTTCTCTAGTGTAGTATAAAAGGGGTGGCATGTACCCCTTTTCTAGTCGTTCCAGAATTTTGTAAATTTTTTATCTTAATGAATATTTAAAGTATTTTGGTTTAATATTGCAAATTCTGAGTTCCCATTTAAATTATTGTTTTCTTTAGTTAAAAGATTTCCTTAACTTGTATTAATTTAGTTTATCAAAAAGTTTTGGTTCAAAGAAAGTTTGTCTTTGGCAAAAACAATTTTGAGACCCACGGATTAAGTATCCAAAAATAGACCAAAGTGAAAGTGGAGGTTTGATTTTGGGTTCTTGGTTGGTGTTATTTAGCTGTCTGGTTAAAATAAATCAAAGGATTCAAGAAAAATTTGTTTTCTTTCAATTTTGTAATCAAGGTTTACTGCCTATTTCTTCTGTCACTTACTGTACCTTAAACTATTCTCAAGCTTATTTGACAAATAAGCTTGAAAAGCAGTTTAAGGTACTTAAAGTTCTTTGTCTTCCTCAAGTACTCAGGTTTCAAGGATTGGAAGTACTCACTGCATCTTTGTGAAGACATATCACCCCTTGGTTCTGTTGTAGAACCACAACAAGGGGTTTCTCTACAACAACACTTATCTCCATTCTATAAGCTAGCATTAAGTAGTGAAGAAGGCATCAGCCTTATGGTATGGCTTGAACCCTTCCTTGCTATATGTTTGCTCATTTGAATGCTGTTAATGAGAGTTGTGCTTGATATGTGTAGATGATTTGTAGTAATCTGTCTTTTATGTGACTGTTGATGTTCTTATATGCTTATTGATGATTTATATGCATGATTTGGTTTTAGTCAATCTGTTTAGTTAAGTATTAAAAGCTTTTGGTTTGTAAAATTGATCTTCAGAAATTTAAGGGGGTGTTTGGGAATAGGGTTTTAGCCATATTGGTGATAGATTTGAGCTTGCATATAGTCCAAACACACTTTAATAAATAGAGTTAAGAAGTATTGGTGCTTGTTTTTCAGTTTGAGAGTATAAGAAGAAAGTTGCTTGGTAAAATGAGTAGAAACATTCAGCAGACTATTAATTAGGTTGTTTTCATATTTCAAGTACTCCAATCTTGGTAATCAATAGGTCTAGGTGCCATCTAGGGTTGTGAGCTAGTCTAGGGTTGTTTGGTGTGGATTTATGTGAGATTTTGGCTTGTAAAATTCGTCCAAATTGCACTTTGCACCAGGTCACTGTTCATCAGACCCCATTAAACCTTAACAGTCACTTGATTGGGCCTTTTTTGTGAGATTTTTGCTAGTAGCTTGTGTTGTTTATTGCATTTATAGACTCCCCACAACCCAACTGGTTGTGGGGGTGCCTTATTGTCCAAACAAATCTTCACAAAAAGCTTTCCTAAGCTTATTCTTATTTTGTCAATTTTTTATAACTAGCAGTGGGAACCAAGTTCCCACTGGTAGCACTTTAGTTCCCACTGCTCTACTACAAGACAGAAAACACACAAGTGTCACTATCAGATTCTATTTCATTTGTCTTTTGTGAACTTTTTTAGGGATTAGGGGTTAAAACTTTTTCCATTATTTTTCTTTTTTAATTCTTGATTTTTCAGTATAATTTATTTTTAGGTTACTGTTCATTTGCTATTTTTTACATAATTTAGCTATTTTAATTAACTTTTTATTATTCAATTTTTGTCTTTTAGTGTAGAAAAGGTATATTTTTCACTTTTAAAATTTTTGTTATATTTAGAAAATTAATTTAAGATTTTTAGTTTAAGAAATATTCACTGTTCACTTTTTAATTATTTTTTATAATTAATTAGTTTAATTAGGGTTTAATTATTAAACTGTTTTGTCTTTTAGTGCAAAATTTTAGTTTTTTCAAACTTTTTCAATTTTCTACTGTTCATTAGTATAATTTAGGATTTTTAAAATTGTCAAATTAATTTTGGCATTATTTTATTATTTTTTAGGATTATTTTAATTTAAAAATAGTTTTTAGTGTTTTAAAAATAGAAAAATAGTTTTGATAATTTAGGAAAAATACTTTTTAGTCTTTAAATAATATAAGTTAGTTATTAGTTCAATAAATTAATATTTTGGACATTTTATTAATTATATTTAATTTTAGGGCTTTAATTAGCATTTAAAATTGAATATTTAATTAATAAAAGGTTTTAAAATATATTTGTTGGATTTTTATTCTTATTTATATTATTTTAGACTTATTTTAATCTTTTAATTAATTTTTAGGATTAATTTTTAATTTTGTCGCGTTTTACGTATTTACGTTCGCGTTTTACGTCAACGTCGTAGTGTAATCGTAGTCGTAGCTCGTCTTTACTTTTTCTCTTCTAAACCAAAAACGTCACCAATCCAAACATTGTTATTTTATATTTTGGCACATTAATACACACACCTCCTTCGAGAACGAAATTGGAATTTATTCGGTTTCGCATTTTTCCTAAAGCGTGCAACTTAATACTTGCCACGGTTATTTGTTAAACCACTACATCAATTTTGGCGCCGCTGCCGGGGAGGTGTTTAGTGTGCCATTATTATTAGTATCGTGTTTGTGTGAGTAGTGCGTTTTAGCTTTTCATTTTTTGGAAAGCGTAAATATCGTACATACTCATTTTTGTTATTTTTCATTACTATATTATATTATCCAAATAAGTCGTGTTTAATTTTCCTAAATTAAACACAAAACAATCTTTACTATATTGTAGATATATTGGTTTTCGTTTTTATTGTGAATATATTATTACTATATTGTATCTACGTAAGAACAATAAAAATACAAGTACTCCAAAAGCGTGAAAACGCAACCTTGATTCGGGATTTCATCACTCGATCATTGTATTCGAATCCAAAGCAAAAGTTTAAAGGCAAAATAGATAAATACTTTCGTGAGGCTTAATTTCAATTAACACAAACTATAAGGTGGGTATAAGGCGGTTGTATTTCACGACCTAAAGGAAAAAGGCTCTTAAGTGCTTCGCGCCGCCTCGTTTCCTCCGCTTGCTTGTGCGTGTTTTGAGAAAGAGAGCTAATCGAGGGTTTGCCGCCCAAGTATTATCTACGTATATTATATTTGCTTGTGTTTTCAAGATTAAACCCTCTTGAACGTTTTGGTGTTCCACCAACGTTCTAAAGTCATCGAGAACGTTCACTCCACGTGATCGTTTTCATTCTTTGAGGCTCCTTTAATCGAGAAAGTCGATTCGAGGGGAGATTTGTAGATTTGTGTCTACGTAATACAACAAAAAATCCAAAAAAAACAATCAAAAACCAAAAAAATTGAAAAAATCGAAAAACTGCAAAAAAAATCTTCTTTGCTACCACCCATTCTACGCTTAGTGCATGCGCACTCGATCGAAGGATTATTCCAATTCTAGCGAAGCTTCGAATCAACGCAATCGTAATCGAAGGAATCGACGACGTAGACGAGAATTAGAAACCGACGTTCCTAATATCGTTGTTGAAGAAACCGTAGAGGAGATGGCCGAAAATCGTTCGATGATGGAATTGCTCCAAGCGCCCACCGAGGGTTATGGAGACGCGATCGTAATTCCCGCTATCGAGGCGGAGAATTTTGAGATAAAGAGCGGAATGCTTTCGTTGATTCAAGCTACAAAGTTTCAAGGTCGTGAAGCCGATAATCCTCACGACCATATTCGGAATTTTGATCGTCTTTTGGCCACGAGCAAGTTTAAGAACGTCGACACCGATGTCGTCAAGCTTATGCTTTTTCCGTATTCGCTCGATGGTGCCGCCAAGGATTGGTACGAGAAAGAGCCACCTAATTCGATAGTTACGTGGAAGGATCTCGTCTCCATGTTCGTTAATTATTTTTTCCCACCGTCTAAGACAACGTTTTTCAAAAACGAGATTACGAAATTTGAGCAAAAACCGAATGAATCTTTTAGAGACGCGTGGGATCGCTTTAAGGAATTGCTTAGGCAATGTCCTCACCATGGTTTTTCCGAGTTGCACCAAATCGATACGTTTTACAACGGTCTTAATTTTCACGAACAAGACTCGTTGAATTCCGCCGCCGGTGGCAACTTTTTGTGTAAAACTCCGAAAGACGCTTTGATAATTATCGAAAACCAATCCAAGGTTTACCAACTCCGCAACGCACCGAGTGTTGCCAATGTCGCCAATGTTAGTAGTTCTAATCGCGACATTGAGAGAGTTGATGCGAAAGTCGACAAGTTGACGAATGTGTTCACATCTTTTCTCGTTGAGATGCAAAAGAAAGACGCTCCCGCTACGGTGAAAGCGGTTGAGGTTTCGTGTACGTTTTGTGGTGGACCTCATAATTATTACGAGTGTGCGGCTACGGATGGCCAAACGTCGAATGTGAGTGCGTTAAATGGAAACAACAATTTTTCTAATCAAAATAACGCGGGTCCATCACAACAAGGCAATTATAACCAAGGCAACAATTTTCAAAATTGAAACAATTTTCATGGAAATAATCAACAAGGAAATTTTTCGAATCAAAATCAAGGAGGTTATAATCAAGGTCGTAATATAACTTGGCAAAATCGAGACAATAACCAAAACTCGAATTTTTCAAACAACAACAATCAAGGCAACAATTTTTCAAGTGGTAATCAAAACAATTTTCAAAGAAGTAATCAAAACCAAGGGAACTTTAATTCTAATCAAAATAGTTCGTCAAACGATTTTCAAAATTACATGAAAACGAATGAGGCTAATATGAGACGATTAGAGGGAGAAATTGGTACTTTGAAAAACGACTTTACAAATACATTGAAATTGCAAAACACGAAGATTGAGCAAGGGCAAATTGATATTAAAAAGATGTTTTCGGCCATAATGAACAAAGCCTCGGGTTCGTCATCGAGTTCGTTACCTAGTGACACAGTTGCTAATCCGAAAGAACAATGTAAAGCCGCCTCGTCTCGTGAGAAAGGTCGTGTGATTACCCCTAACCTTGAAGGATTCCGTGTTGTTTATGCTTCTCAACCCTCGACTTCTAAGACGTCTTCTTGTTCTAAAGTCGAAGGGGTGAATGTGGCGACCAAGGAAAAGAGTACACACCCTCGTGTACCTCAAATTCCATCCACGGTTCAAAAAGAGAGCTTTGTCGACCTTACCAAAGTAACCCTTGAAGAAACTTGTGCTTCAATCCTTCTTAAAAAACCCAAAAGGCGTATGCCGAGAAAGGAAAAGGATCCGGGCCAATTTCTACTACCTTGTGATTTTTCCGAGATTGAGGGATGTTTAGCCCTTGCCGATTTAGGTGCTAGCATCAATCTCATGCCTCATTCTCTTTGGAAATTGATGAGATTGCCTTCGCTTACCCCCACGAACATGACTATCGAGCTTGCAAATTGTACTCCACTTATACCAATTGGAATAGCCGAGGATGTCTATGTTAGGATTGGAAAGTTTGTTTTTCTCGCGGATTTCGTTATATCCGATTACGAGTGTGACCCTAAATGTCCCATTATTTTAGGCCGACCATTCTTATCGACGACTCGAACCGTAATCGACGTTCACGAGGGGAGACTTACTATGAGATATGGGGATGAGAAAATAGACTTTTTCGCTAGAAAATCCCAAGGATTTTATGAGAATAAAAAAACCGAGGTTTCAAAACCTAATGATTCAAATCCTAATGATTTCAAAATGTTTACTTTAGCGGAAAGAATGAAGCTTGATGCATGTTTTGAAAGAATTAAGAAAAACGGTTTTAAAGATGATGATTTTAATGATAAAGAATACGTGTACCTAATTCAAAAAGGTATATGTAAATTTATGGATGAAAACTCACTTTGGGATGTTTTTAGCGAAACAAGTGAACCACCAATTCCGAAGGGCGACGTTAGTGTCATCACAACAACGACCAATATGGGCTCGTCTTCACCACCTTCGAAGGACCATGACTTTGAGGCCTATACTTCTAAAACCATTGAAGTGCCTCCCACTCCTAGCCCCAAATCCATTAAGGCTAAGGAAGTGGCCCAACCCAATGCAATCTCACCCATCATAGAAATGTCACCTAAGCATAGTCATTCGACTTGTAAGTCCATGGTTGTGACTCTCGAGAAATCCACTCGAGAACTTGCTCACATCGACACTTTCTTTGATGGCGATGGTGATTTTGCCGAGATCGAGCATATACTTGCTAATCCGCCATCCATCTTCGAGGATTTACCCTTTGATAAATCTTCAAAAGAAGAGGACGATCTCATGTCGGAAATTTCTTATGATGATGAGAATGACCACACTTTCACAACGTACTCGAATTCCGTATACGAACCTATTTTTCATCATAATCCCATTTTTGATGATGAATTCGAGAACGTTGATGACCATATCATCGATCCTCCTTCGTTTCACAATTGTGATGATGAAGAATTCTTTAAGGAGGTCGATGATTTTCTTGCTATAGACACAAGTCCCATTCTCGAGGAGTTACCTTATAAACACTCCTCATTTGAGAATGACGTTTACCACATTCGTGAGGATCTAACTTATCAAAGATCCCCATAAAAGAATGATGGTTTCGTGCTTGATCGTGATCTCTTCGAGAGAGTTTCTAAAATCATCAAAGAGGGGAATGACAAACCATGGTTTGACAAGCCTATCTATGACGAAGAAATCGATGAGATCGACGTTCATGAAGATGACGAGTATGTAGACCCCGAGGGGGTGGTGTTCTTTATTGATCGACGTTTTGAGAACTTATATAATCCACCAACCCCTAACCGCGACTTAAATGTGAGGATTTTTAGCGCGACTAATTTTGAATTTGACACGCCAAATATTTTCGACATTATTCAATCGGGTTTTCATAAAGAGTTTTTGAACGATGAAAAAGGAAAGGATTTTAAAAATGTTTTAAAAGATTTTTCTACATGTTTAACTCCGTCATCACCACGTTTCATGAGTGCTACCACCTCGTCTACTCCTTTTGACGACGGTTGGTGTGGTCTTAGTATGGGGGAAGCCCCAAATGTTCCCTCACACTTTACCACCGAGGACGAGATTTACGATCCCGGAATTGCTTGTAAAGGGAAATCTCGGTCTTCCACCGATGCAATAAATGGAAAATCTTTTCGTTTGCTTGGTGTGAGTCTACCTCGAGTAGCTCATATTGTTGACTTACCCATTGCCCCACCTTTCTACTTCTTATCTCTTTTCTTCTACCCCATTGGGATTTGTGTTGGAGTGGCGTTGTTTCATCTTTCATCCGAAAACGAAGACGCTATCTTTGACCCCGGTATACGTTTATCGGGTTTTTAAAGTACTCCATGTACTTTTGGGCCTTGTTTATCATGTAAGCCCCACCAAAAATGACCAAACCAAGATTATCCCTAAATGATCACATTTTTGGGGATCCGAGTCGAGCTTTTGACTCGGTTATCAAAAACAAGGTGCCTCGTGGGGGATTCTCATGCTTATCCTTGTACATATTATCGCTTTCTTAGTTAATGTAACGAGGGGACTTGTGCTCTTCCTACCTTTGTTCCGTGGTTGTTTGTGATTGTGATTTATTAGGTTCAGCGTCATCATTGAAGCCTCTCGTGTTCGTTTTATGGATCACTCGAGCTTCGATCGTTGCCTTTGGAGATTCCGATATCCGATGATATCCTTTTATGTTCTAACGTTTATCTTATTAGCATAATTCATAAATGGCTTTTAGGTTATTCGTTTTACCCTTTCCATGCTCGAGATTAAGCATTCGACTTCGTCTCTAGTATGGGGGTGTTTACACCCCTAGACTCGAAACATTGAGGACAATGTTTAGTTTTAGTATGGGGGTGAGTAGATACTTCACCTTGCTTACGTCAACACGCTATCCAAAATTCATCTTTTTTTTATCGTTTTGTTGCAAATAAGGCTAAAATTGGCCAAATTTTAAAATTTTTCTAGTTTTTCATAAGTGTTTAAGACACGAATGTAGGTTTTCCGATGGTGAGAATGAGAGTAATTTTTGACTCGACCGTGCGTGTTGAGCACTTAGCTTCGATTCCTTTACTTTTTAGGCTAAGTCTCTTAAATGAGGACGAGAAATGATAGAGTTATTTATAAGTCTCGTAATCGTCACGATCTTATGTGTAGTAATTATTAGCTTATTCTCCCCACGCTTTTGCATAATAAATTGTTAATAAATATTGATTTGGCGGTTTATTCACTATTGTTGGTTTCTAATTTGTTTTGGTAGCTTCCATGTAATTAAATTGGGAAAACATTAAGGTATCGCCAGCGTCACAGTTTTGAAGTATTGGCACCCGAATAATCGAAAGCTTCACCTAATAATAAGATTTCAAGTGCTCACCTAAATTAAGCAAAAATTTGAAGCTCACAAGGCCGAAAAATCTATGCCCAAATTGAAAGTGAATCAAGCCTTAATCTTCGAAGCTTTAAAGATCCAAAATTCGCTCTAGCGTGAGGATATACGTCTTTGGCTAATAAAACCACCGATGAGGCGGATAATAAAAGGCAAGGCAAGACCGAAGTCATAATAAAAGCTTCATGGCAAAGTTGAATAAAAGATGGAGGTAAACCAAAGATAATAAGGCCCTTCCGTTAGGGGGCGTATAAAAGTCTTGGTAATAAGTCTCATGTTCAAAACCGTTATAAAACCGTGTTTATCGATCCTTCTTGTTGACTTAAATTTTTGACATCGTTGTCTATTGGGATGAATTATTGATTTAATGATTTTGGTTACACCGTTAAAACTCTATTTTTAGACTTAATCTCTATTCACGCATAAGTCAATGATGTATCCTCGGATCATTAAGACAAAATAAAATATAAGAGATACCAATTAGGAATAAGGGAGTTTAGGTTCGTAATTAACACTCATGAGATGTGATCGTGTTGCTAACTTATAATAACAATGATCTCGTTACACGCTTAGCATGGAATTGAGTGAAAATCGAGGACGATGAAATTATTTCTAACGAAGCATTCACGTGTTCTTGTTCTATGATCCCAAAAGTCACTTTATCGTGATGAAAACAATACATTATGTCTAAAACGCATGTAGTAGTTTATTTAAATTTATGTCTTGAATAAAAGTCATAATAAAATGAATTTTGGAAGTGCTACGATACTTAATTCTAGCATTGCGTGGGGACACGGCAATGGTTTAGTATGGAGGAGTGATGAGACTGTATTTATACATAGTCTCATCGTCCAAATTGGGCTTAAAACGCTAAAAAAATTATCAAAATACCCAAAAATATGCCTGTGTTTGTTCATTGTGTATTTCAGGTACGAATATCGTCACCAAAAGATCAAAGGAATCAAGCAAAAACGAACACGGGAAACGAAGCCGCACAAAGAAACGGACCCGAATCATGATTTTCCAAAAGATACCCTTGAAGTTTGAAGAATTGGCAACTTTGGTCCCTCAACTTATGAAGACTTGTCACAAATGACCCTCCACTAATCATTTGTACAAGTTACATACTTGAAGTTTGAAGACATGTGCAAAAATGGTCCTTGAAGATAGTCAAAATTGCATAAATGATCCTTTAATCAACTTTGAAAAAACCTTGGTGCCAAAAATGACAAGCTGTTCAAAGTTATAACAAAAGGAATTGGGTTTAAAGCTGTGGAACTTATTATACACATCTTATGAAACATGGAGGGGGAAAGTTGCCAGACAACCAAAGTCATTCCACCACTTAGCTGCTGCCACCTCACCCCTGCTGACACCTCACCACTCCCACATCAGCATTCCACCATCTCGTTTAATATTAACTAAATAGAGTTTAAACTGATTTTAGTATATTATTTAGGGGCGCCAAACATGTACTGTTAACCCATCCTTTCCAAAAGTTCCCTAATCTGTCACATAAACCCTAATTGATTAAGCTGGCAAAACAAAGGGTTAATCCCTTAAACTTAGCAGATCCCTAATTAACCATACCCCCATCACTATCCCACCTCGAATACCAACCCACGACACCCCCACATGGTTGTTGGACCCTCCCCTGCTACACTTGGGCAAGAAAACAAAAGAAGAAAGTGACATCAATGGTGGGATCTTTTTACTTGGTCCCAAAGGACCAAATCAACGCCCATGATTAAATCTTCACAGCTGTACATCAAGACTTCATCACATGGAGGTTTTGACTGAAAAATTCAAGATTCAAGTTCAAGGGTAGAATAGGGATTTATTGTAGCTAGGGTTTCTTAACTTCATGATTTTCTAGCAGCTTCTCAAGTGTAGTATAAAAGGGGTGGCATGTACCCCTTTTCTAGTCGTTCCAGAATTTTGTAAATTTTTTATCTTAATGAATATTTAAAGTATTTTGGTTTAATATTGCAAATTCTGAGTTCCCATTTAAATTATTGTTTTCTTTAGTTAAAAGATTTCCTTAACTTGTATTAATTTAGTTTATCAAAAAGTTTTGGTTCAAAGAAAGTTTGTCTTTGGCAAAAACAATTTTGAGACCCACGGATTAAGTATCCAAAAATAGACCAAAGTGAAAGTGGAGGTTTGATTTTGGGTTCTTGGTTGGTGTTATTTAGCTGTCTGGTTAAAATAAATCAAAGGATTCAAGAAAAATTTGTTTTCTTTCAATTTTGTAATCAAGGTTTACTGCCTATTTCTTCTGTCACTTACTGTACCTTAAACTATTCTCAAGCTTATTTGACAAATAAGCTTGAAAAGCAGTTTAAGGTACTTAAAGTTCTTTGTCTTCCTCAAGTACTCAGGTTTCAAGGATTGGAAGTACTCACTGCATCTTTGTGAAGACATATCACCCCTTGGTTCTGTTGTAGAACCACAACAAGGGGTTTCTCTACAACAACACTTATCTCCATTCTATAAGCTAGCATTAAGTAGTGAAGACGGCATCAGCCTTATGGTATGGCTTGAACCCTTCCTTGCTACATGTTTGCTCATTTGAATGCTGTTAATGAGAGTTGTGCTTGATATGTGTAGATGATTTGTAGTAATCTGTCTTTTATGTGATTGTTGATGTTCTTATATGCTTATTGATGATTTATATGCATGATTTGGTTTTAGTCAATCTGTTTAGTTAAGTATTAAAAGCTTTTGGTTTGTAAAATTGATCTTCAGAAATTTAAGGGGGTGTTTGGGAATAGGGTTTTAGCCATATTGGTGACAGATTTGAGCTTGCATATAGTCCAAACACACTTTAATAAATAGAGTTAAGAAGTATTGGTGCTTGTTTTTCAGTTTGAGAGTATAAGAAGAAAGTTGCTTGGTAAAATGAGTAGAAACATTCAGCAGACTATTAATTAGGTTGTTTTCATATTTCAAGTACTCCAATCTTGGTAATCAATAGGTCTAGGTGCCATCTAGGGTTGTGAGCTAGTCTAGGGTTGTTTGGTGTGGATTTGTGTGAGATTTTGGCTTGTAAAATTCGTCCAAATTGCACTTTGCACCAGGTCACTGTTCATCAGACCCCATTAAACCTTAACAGTCACTTGATTGGGCCTTTTTTGTGAGATTTTTGCTAGTAGCTTGTGTTGTTTATTGCATTTATAGACTCCCCACAACCCAACTGGTTGTGGGGGTGCCTTATTGTCCAAACAAATCTTCACAAAAAGCTTTCCTAAGCTTATTCTTATTTTGTCAATTTTTTATAACTAGCAGTGGGAACCAAGTTCCCACTGGTAGCACTTTAGTTCCCACTGCTCTACTACAAGACAGAAAACACACAAGTGTCACTATCAGATTCTATTTCATTTGTCTTTTGTGAACTTTTTTAGGGATTAGGGGTTAAAACTTTTTCCATCATTTTTCTTTTTTAATTCTTGATTTTTCAGTATAATTTATTTTTAGGTTACTGTTCATTTGCTATTTTTTACATAATTTAGCTATTTTAATTAACTTTTTATTATTCAGTTTTTGTCTTTTAGTGTAGAAAAGGTATATTTTTCACTTTTAAAATTTTTCTTATATTTAGAAAATTAATTTAAGATTTTTAGTTTAAGAAATATTCACTGTTCACTTTTTAATTATTTTTTATAATTAAATTAGTTTAATTAGGGTTTAATTATTAAACTGTTTTGTCTTTTAGTGCAAAATTTTAGTTTTTTCAAACTTTTTCAATTTTCTACTGTTCATTAGTACAATTTAGGATTTTTAAAATTGTCAAATTAATTTTGGCATTATTTTATTATTTTTTAGGATTATTTTAGTTTAAAAATAGTTTTTAGTGTTTTAAAAATAGAAAAATAGTTTTGAAAATTTAGGAAAAATACTTTTTAGTCTTTAAATAATATAAGTTAGTTATTAGTTCAATAAATTAATATTTTGGACATTTTGTTAATTATATTTAATTTTAGGGCTTTAATTAGCATTTAAAATTGAATATTTAATTAATAAAAGGTTTTAAAATATATTTGTTGGATTTTTATTCTTATTTATATTATTTTAGACTTAGTTTAATCTTTTAATTAATTTTTAGGATTAATTTTTAATTTTGTCGCGTTTTACGTATTTACGTTCGCGTTTTACGTCAACGTCGTAGTGTAATCGTAGTCGTAGCTCGTCTTTACTTTTTCTCTTCTAAACCAAAAACGTCACTAATCCAAACATTGTTATTTTATATTTTGGCACATTAATACACACACCTCCTTCGAGAACGAACTTGGAATTTATTCGGTTTCGCATTTTTCCTAAAGCGTGCAACTTAATACTTGCCACGGTTATTTGTTTAACCACTACATCAGTACTCAACACAATTTCAAGGCAACATTCGGGTCCAACAATCATTCATGACTTATGTTCATTTCCATTTAAATAGCATGTATCCCCCTCGCGGGTAAAAACATTTGAAATAAGTAAAGAGCGAGGCTATAGACTCACCTTGCGTAGTAGTAGTGGTTCTAGCGAAGACGTAACGAGAAATGTCACCGACGACGTGGATGCCCGGGATAATCAAACACTTGACCTAAAAGTCAAAGTACGAAAACCAAATCTATACACCGCGTACATAATTGTACTAAACACACGCAAATCAAAACACTTAATGCTTATGAAAACTCACGCCAAAACCAAACAAGTAGTTGTTACTAGACTTATACCAT
Source organism: Glebionis coronaria (assembly GCA_025667525.1). Classification (NCBI taxonomy): domain Eukaryota; kingdom Viridiplantae; phylum Streptophyta; class Magnoliopsida; order Asterales; family Asteraceae; genus Glebionis; species Glebionis coronaria. Next base: position 215,663,016 of record CM046875.1, read on the forward strand.
TTATCAATGTTATTAAAGTTACTATCCATTTTACGGTTTCGCCGATACTTACCAAAAGTATGGGCTGTTTTTCCTAGACTTATACCCTTTTATAAAATTCAAGAAAATTCACAAAAATACCTTAAGACCTGTAGAAAACCCATTTTTAATCCCATTAAAAGTTTTCGCTTTTACGACCCGTTACTCAACACATTACTAAACCTACGTTTTTCGGACTGATTTTGCACATTGACCAAGTTTGACTTGTTTGACCCATTTGAAATATACCATTGACCCATTTGTCACCTAAGTCTAAAAATAGACTCACAAATGCAGGTTTGAAACAAAAAATCAACCTTTGACCATTTACCAAACTAAACCTATGGTCCCCGGGATTTGACCCAAAACCAAACACAAATTCGGATTGTGTTGGTTCTCATTTCCCGGTACACGTATTTTCAAAGTAACATAACTTTTGACTCGTTTGGAGTCGTAAGCTCTACTTTATACCGAAACGAAGCTAAGACAAAGCTCTACAACTACATCCTAACCACAAGACCTGTTTACAAAATAATTGTTACGAAAACACCTCAAACTTTCTGCCTAAAATCACCCATACCAAAATCATTTCAAAACTTGTTTCCAATCCATTCTATCATTACCTAAGCCTATACCCATTACTTATAATCATTCCCAAACCCTCTAATCAGTATAGAACACTATGAACATCAAATCCAAATCAAAACCTAAAGCCTAATTCAAGCATGCAATATGTTTAAACCATTCAAATACACCCAAAACATCAACCTAGACACAAACCCATGACACATTTCATCAAACACCTTGAACCCACCAAACCCCCCATAATTTCGTGGGTATTTGGGGCTGTGGAACATCAACAACATAATCTCCACCTTGTTTTATGGATTACTTATCATTATAAATACATGAATTAAACAATAAATGGGTTTAATTTGATTAAAACATGTTTTTGAAAAATCATTAATTTTTGGAAAAAATCAATGGATGCATGCGTGTAAATGTTGGTGGGATTTACTTACAATGGTAAAGGAGGGATGGGACTTTGATTATTTTCTCCCAAAACTCAAGAAAAAGTTTTGATGGTGGTGGTTTTGGGTGGTGGGTGGCCGGCGGCCAAAGAATAGAGGAAAGGGAGAAGTGGAAAATTTTTGAAATGATTTTTGTGAAGTGTGTTTTCCCTTCCTTCTCTTTATAAATTTTTGAGGGACCTTTCTTGCAATTTTGGCTATCTTTTGGCCTTAGTGGAAAATCTATTTTTAAAGAGCGGGAATGAGTTAGTAGTCGGTTTTAAAATTTTACGGGAGTCGGGGGTCGCCCCGAACACTCAAATTACTCTTAAATGGTTCAAACGCACACAAAACGAATATACACATGGTTCCGACTCGACTTAACACGTAACAAAATAAAATCTCGAAAAACTCAAATATCGATCAATCGATAATAAAAGATGAATTTTGGGCATCCGTCGGGATCGTAGTCGTTTTCGGTTCTTCTTAAATCGTCAAACGTTAAATTACGACCGTAAACGTTGGTTTCAACTTAAACCGTCAAATAAATTCACGATAAAAATTCTTAAAAATTTCAAAAATATACGTAAAAATAGGATTAAATAAATGACGTTGGGCTCGGGATACCACATCCACCAGTGAGCCACAACTTAAGAGAGATGCTCATACTGAACAGCTCTTGAGACAATAACTTAGCATCTTACGGCACTTTCACGGGTCTTACACCCTACCTTGAAACAAATAGAGTTAAAAGGAATGATATCTTTCAAGTGAAGAAAGTTACCAATAACCTAGACCAAGTTCTATCAAAACTACAACCCTGAATATCCATGCCACCCTCTTGACCATGTAACGCCTTGATAATAGTAACCCACATACTGTTTGGAGATGAAAGGAACCTCCAACGCTACTTTTGAAGTAAAGCAAGGTTGAAGGCTTTTAAACTACCGATGTTCAGTCCTCCTTTTTCGAAAGAAGAGAGAAGTTGAGACCATTTAACCCACGCCATTTTCTTAGAATCAAGAGAAACACCCCAAAAGAATCTAGAACGAATGCTTTCCATAGTATTCAAGATCGTTTCTAGAGCCTTAAAAATAGAGAAGTAGTATATACCAAGATTACCTAAAGCCGCTTTAATAACGGTAAGGCGCCCACCAATGGATAATAAGTTATCTTTCCATGATGCGAGCCTTTTTTGGAAGCGGTCAATCAAAATTTTCCAACTGGAAGTAAGGTTCATGTTAGCACCAATCGGAAGCCTAAGATATGTGAAAGGAAAGCAACCTGTAGTACAACCGGTCCTATCGGACATAGACAAAATTTCATCCGTACTAACTCTAATTCCGAAGATGTTGGATTTGTGGATATTTATTTAAAGCCCCGAAGCAAGGTGAAAAACATGAAGAACACGAATTATGTTATCAATATCATAGGGATTTCAATCAGTAGTGATAATCACGTCGTCGGCATAGAACAAGTGAGATAAGACAATATCAGAAGACCCGAGTTTAATCCCGTGAATAAGCCCAGAATTAACCGCATTAAACATAGCAAAGTGGAGCCCCTCTATTACGAGAATAAAAAGGAAAGGAGATAGGGGATCTCCTTTCCTTTATCTACGCTTAATAGAGAATTCAGAAGTTAGACTACCATTAATCAAAATAGAGGTTCTAGACTAATGAAGACAAGCTCTAATCCATGATCGCCATTTGGAGCCAAAACCGAGACTAGCTAGAAGAATTCTAAGTAATCCCAACTAACTGAATCGAAAGATTTTTTAAAATCAACCTTGAAGATTAGCATCTTTTTCTTCCTTTTTTACACCACTGGATGTATTAGAGGATATCTATCGCATGAACCTTGCATGATTGATTGATAATTGTGTGTTGTATAATTGAGGTGTATTGGCTGTATAATTAATATGTATCCATTAGTCATTTATGTGCTTAGCTGTAGTCATGGGATCAAGCCCTTTCATGTAACTATATATTTGGTTTCCTAGTGAAGAATAAGACACAACAGAATTACAAATCTTTATGGTAATCAGAGCTGCGATATCGGTCCTCTCCTAAAAACTCTCCAAATCACATGTCCTTCTTACGTATCTTTTCTCCTTATCTCATTTCCTAACCGCATACCTCACGATTCAATTTCTGTTGCTGCTTCGTGGTGTACATTCACACATCAAAAGATAGTTTTTGTGAAGAAAATTCTTTAATCTTGTGGTTAAAATAGTGACACCATACTCACGATCCTAAATCACCTCCATTTGTTCTGTTATTTTCTTTTCATTATACCAGCCATCATTGTTGATTTATTTTTCCTTATTCATAAGCAGATTGTTTAATTGGTTAAACATTTGTACCATTGGTTAAAGTTGAGGAAGATTGTCCAATTGGTTTGCACACGGGGACGTCACTTCGTTGCGGTCAAATCGGGTCAGCTTTGGGTATTTTTATATTTCGACAAAAAAAAAAGTTTTTGCTATGGAATCTCATGATCAACAGTGGTATATGGATGATGGAGGAACTTCTCACCTTTCATCTTAAACCGCTTACCTTCAAACCTCTTCTCTTAATCATAATTTTTATTCAGTTATTGTCAGGAATAGAACATCTATACCTGTCACACATTCTGGTCATGTACAAATCCCTAACCCATATCGGCCCCTCCACCTTAAAAATGTTCTTGTCACTCCAAATATAATTAAAAACCTTGTTTCCGTACGTAAATTCACCACCGATAATAAATGCTCTATTGATTTTGATCCTTATGGTTTCACTATACGAGATTATCAAACCCGTCAAACCCTTCTTCGTTGTGACAGCACAGGTGATCTATACCCTTTACAAGTTGCTGCCTCAACCTTTGCCTTACTTACTAATAACCATTCCATTTGGCATCAACGTCTTGGTCGCCCGGGTAACTCTGTTATTCAAACCCTGTCATTCCGCGGCCTTGTATCTTATAAAAAACAAAACACGCAACACTTGTATCGTACATGTAGGGAAACAATCAAAACTTCCCTTTAAACGATCCACCTCTATTATCACATCTCCATTTGACATTATTCACTTAGACCTTTGGACACCTCCTGTTACTAGCTTGAGTGGATACAAATATTATGTTCTTTTCCTAGATCACTACTCACATTTTTGTTGGTCTACCCACTCCACAAAAAATCCGATGCGCAATCAAAACTTCTCCACTTTCGTGCATTTGTAAAAACCCAATTCAAGTATGAAATCAAAGGTTTTCAATGTGATCATGGTGGAGAATTTGATAACAACTCCCTCTATGAATTATTTTCCACTAATGGCATTCAGTTTCGCTTCTCATGCCCACACACATCTCAACAAAATGGCAACATAATAAGACACAACAAAATTACAAATCTTTAGGATGATCTCACTAATGATGATGGGGCCATCAAGAATTTGATGACCCGAAATGAAAGCAGATTGCTCGTTGCTAATAACCTTGTCAATCACCTTAGAAAGCCGATTAGCAAGAGGTTTGGAGATGATCTTCTAATGAGTACCAAATAAGAAAAATAGGGCGAAAATCTTTAATAGAAAGCGGGTTACTGATCTTCGGGATAAGCGTAAAAAAAGAAGAATTGGCACCTTGGAGCATAGAACCAGAAGCAAAGAAAGACTTGACAAACTCAAAAATATCAATCTTCATGAGATCCCTGTATTTCTTTATAAAAGCAAAGGAGATACCATCTGGACCAGGAGCTTTGTTACTACCACACTCCCAAACAACTTTTTTCACCTCATCCAACGAGACATGAGACTCAAAAAAATCTCGATCATGATGGAGAAGAGTAAGGGAGTTAGCTATTGGAGTAAATATTACTTGAGAATCGTATGCTTGGAACTTGTCTTTGTAATAATTGAGAAAGACATCCTTAATGAGAGGCTGATCTGTAATCAATTCATCATCGTGTAAAACACCAGCAATAGCTTGAGACCTCCTTTTGCTGTTAATTATCCCATGGAAGTACTTAGTATTTTCGTTTCCCTCTATATCCTATTTAATGCGAGCTTTCTGAATTAAATCAAGCACTTCAAGGTTGTCAAGCTTGTCAATGTCTTGAAGGAGTTTGATTCTTTTTTCACGATCAGAGATACTAGCTGAACCATCATCAATCTTTTTCTCAATTTCTTGAATCTCATAAATATAAGAACTTTTTTGAGATCTGTCGTTCTTCCTAACATCGACATGCCATTTCTTGATAGCATTTTTTAGGCTTCTTAATTTCACATGTGAGCTGATTTTGTTATTACCATTGCCCGTGTCCATAGACTCCCACGTAGACTTAATGATATCATCAAAACCATATCTATTTAAACATGAATTGTAGAATTTATAAGGAGAAGGACCAAAATACGTTTTCTTACTGCGAAGAAGAATATGAGAATGATTAGACCACAACCATTCTAAAGCCGTCACTTTGATGTCAGGAATCTCTTCCATGCCACCTTCAAATATAAGAAAATGATCAAGTTTTCTAAGCTTGGTTTCAGCTTTATTCATCCACGTGAACTGACACCCTCTGATAGGAAGATCAATAAGACCCATGAAATCAATAAAAGCATTAAAATGTCTAGCATCAATACGAGAAAATAAGGAACCTGACTTTTGTTTTCATGACGAACCGTGTTGAAATCACCAAAAATAATAAATTTTCCATTATGTTGATTCATGAAATCAACAAGACGGTTCCAAAGGGAAGACTTAGCCAAAGACTCTTGAGGACTGATGTTCGTTTGCAAGTCTTAATTTTTATTCAAGATATTACCACAAAAATGACTAGAAACATAAACACGGACAAGTATACCCTTTCATGTATAGCATAGCTTAATGGTAAGTCCAGTTCATTCCACGGGATTGTTGTTATCAATAATATAAACAATTACCTCTAGAGTGCCACAGGTTCTAAAGATATATTTAACAATTGGTATTAAAGGGTGCGTTTGGCTAAGGTCATAACCATATGATAGATAGGTAGCAATGATGAATATAAGCACATAAATAATGTAAGACAACATATTGATTACTATTCGTGCATGCAACATCTAATTGATATGACAAGAATCCAACTAAAGACTTTGTTACATAAACAGCATTAAGAAAGGTTTATGCTTGATTTCGATAACTAAGGTAGTACATGAGATTATGCAAGAGTTGGTATATGTTTTAATCCACTAATCACGACAAAAGTGATTATAAAGATTCATTTACTAGATGACATGAAACTCATCCATTCTCATGAGTACTAGTCATTGATCATGGATGAATCCAACATATAACAATGGTCTTACATAGTAACATATAATACATGAGCATCCAAATCACACTTATATTCAAGAACCTAGGGAAAAAAGAGCGCCACATATTGCCCCAGCAAAGCTAATAATCACATCTAATCATAAGGATATTAAACCTTAACCAAGTGTACATCACACTACTCAATAATAACAGTAAACAAGATTATGTCAACAATATGTAAATCAAAGTAAAAGATTAACATAAATGAAACAAGAATTATACCACAAGGTTATTTCAATAATTGTTCCAAAGGATTTATAAGTTTTTGAACTTATTACAAATGGCTAGCAACAGTTATGAGTTCCTTGTTCCAACACCAATAACATAAACCAACTAAGGTTTACCAACTCTAGTGACTATGAACAAGGATTTGGAGAAATCCTTAATTATTAGATTCTCCTAAACAATGGAGAAAGTAAGGAATGCTATTTTTTATGCCTGGCCTATGGGTCTATTTATAGTTGCATTTTCGTAGGTTAGAAACTCTGGAAGTATATCAAAGGTTCTCCATAATAGCCATGCATAATTTCACTTAATTATGTAATTGTAGCAAAATGTGTGCCGCACTTTTCCAAGTGTGCGCCGCACTTCTTCAGGTGTAAATGTGCGCCGCACTTTCTAGTTTGTGCGCAGCACTTCTTGTAATTCTCCAAAATCGGGGTACTTTGAATGTGCGTCGCACTTTTCAAATTGTGCACCGCACTTTGGCTCCATTTCAGGATAATTCCATCTTTAGCCCCTTTATTCTTTATTTCTTCATTCTTTTCCTTCATGGTTTGTTTCGTAGCTACAATACAAACAATATCCTTTATTAGTATTGATAACTCGGTTTTACTCAGGTTAAAAAGTTCTTTGTCGTATGTCTCTTCGAATTGAAAAACTTGTGTTTAATGTGTGACTCAGTTTTATTTTGGTGGAACAAAAATGTGTCGTTGTTGTTTTTTTTAAAATTAAAAGTGCGAAACTATTAAAGTAAAAGTGCTCTTAAAGTAAATCTAAGTCTAATTAAAATAATGGTGCAAGTATTTAAAAACGTGACTGAAATTAAAAGGCACTAAAGTAAATAACGCAAACTTAAATCTATCTAAGGCAAACTTAAAACGCAACTAAAACTTAAACTAAGGCAAGTCTAAAATAAAGCTAAGACAAATAATTTTAAAGTGCAGTTAAATAAAAAGGCGGGAAAAATAAAGATTGAGAATGAAAGACAGAAAATTAAAAAGGAACACTAAGAAGAACCTGACAAAAATCCTTGATTCGGAAGTTTTAAGTTCCGAATGAACCTCTCTTGAGTCGGAACTCCTTGATACGGAAGTCTTGATCCGGAACTTTCGTTCGGAGACTTCCGGATGAATAAGCTTCGTTCGGAAGTTTCGTTCAGAAGTTTCGTTCGGAACTTCGTTCGGAAGTTCGTCCGGAACTTTCGTTCGGAACTTCGTTCGGAAGTTCGTTCGGAAGTTTTAGCTTGACTCGGAACTTTTAAAGTTCCGAGTGAACCTTCTTGATCCGGAACTTCTGAGACTTCCGAATGAGCACTTACTGATCCGGAACTTTCCCTTCGTTCGGAAGTTTGAGACTTCCGAATGAGTATGCTTGAGTCGGAAGTTGTCCTTCGTTCGGAACTTTGAACGTTCCGGATGAAGCCCTTGATCCTGAACTTTGAAGTTCCGAATGAAAGAACTCTTGGCTCGGAACTTTCACCTGGAAAGATCAGAAACACAAACAAACTTCCCCGAAGAACAAGGGATCACAGAAACCAGGAAGATACCACAGATTAACCAAAATCAAACAAACGTTTCAACCAAACTAATAACGAATCAACTAATAATCATAAACAAGCAATTTAAATCAACAAAACTAACAAATTTGACAACAATAATCAAAAACCCACTTGATCAAAATAAAAGCATGAACATGAACACAAACATAAACATAAAAATCAAAGATTTAGAAAGGTAGATGAGAGATTAACAAGATAAAGTAAAGATTGACAATAATTAAATGGAAACTTACTTGAAATTAAATGAATTTAAGGTGCAAGACAAGGTAATTAAATTGGACAAGAAATTAAATGACATGTATTTAAATGTGCAAGGTAATGAAAATGGAAGAACTAGTGTCACTCTAGCCAACAAAAGAAAATGGTTACAACTAATGACTATTTATAGAGGAGGATTAAGGAAGCTTCCTCCCCTCCTTCATTTCTTCTTAATTGCGAGATTAAGTCCCTCCTTCTTTTAATCTTCATTAATTGCATCATTAGTCCTTTTCTACTAATCTTCTTTAAACTTGGACTTAAAGGACTTTTGGCTTCGGGATTTCTTTGAACTCGTCTTTTAATTCTTCAATAAAATAGACTTGAATTCTTCGGCTTTTGATAAACTTCCGTCTTTTGACTTTTTCTTCGATAAATATTCAGAATTGGTCTTGGACTTCCGTTCTTTTGCACTCTTGACTTCTCGACTTCGTCTTTCATCGTTTTTCTTCAATAAAAGTCCGTAAATGCCCGTGAATGTCCGTGTTTTCTCCACTTTTCACCTTTTCGTCCTAAATCACAACAAAAACACAAACCACGCATAATTCCGACATAAAAGACATAAAATACACGTTTTGGTCCGATTATTATTGTAATTAAGTGGTAGAAAAGATGTGTGTTTTCACACATATCAAGTATCAATTCAACACATAATTTATTTATTTACATAGCAAACAAGGACAAATGCATCATTACAAACATGTATAAATGAGGTGTTATCACATTCCCCATACTTAACTTCTTGCTTGTCCTCAAGTAAGGTAAAAATATATTTTTAATAAGTGTGGAAAGTATAGATAAAGCCAACAATAAAAACAAAGATAACGCCATAAAACACCTCACGAAGTAGATATTTTTATTTCACACACTCTCCTTATTATGGGTAAATTATCGCTCAATAGCATGGTCATGAAAAGTAAATTACCATAGGCTTGTGCAAGGAACTAAACTAAACCAAATTTGGCGTAAGCACCAAGTAAAATATCAAAAGAGGTCTTTTTCAAAAACTTTTATTACCACCGCATGTTTTAAAGAATAATACATAATCTTTTATCATGTTGTTGCTTCGTTAATAACTCAAAACTTCTTAGGCTTCCTTTTGCCTTTTATTCTTTTTTTTCTTTTTTTTCGACGATCTTTATTTTAGGAGAACATGATTTCCCCCATACTTATGATATACTATCATTTTGCAATATGGTTTCCAACAATATATAATCATCTTAAAACATCGGCAAAACTTTCAATCTTTTCACTTTTTCTTTATCATTTAAAATACCTTTTATCATACAAGTATGATCCCACTATGCTCTCTTAAAGATTACCAAGCATAAGTTCTAGAATTAAACTAATCATCGGCACACACAATTTGAAATGTAAGAATGCTTACGGAAAAGATCCTCACAATTATGAATAAAGTATTGTGTAAATAACGTTATCAATTCCAAGTAAAAATAGCTTTACAATTATAAGAATTATCAATCCTTTGACAAAAACTCTTTTTTTTAAAACTGTACAAAAAAATTTTAAATTCGCCCAGAAAGTGCGGCACACTTTTTGAAATGTGCGGCGTACTTCTAGGTACAGAAAATTCAGAAAACTAAATTTCTTAAAAACAAGCTTTTATTCGATCTTATTTTCACTCAATCACCCCCATAGTTATTATGAGCATTGTCCCTAATGCCAAACATAAGGAAAAAGTAAAAATTAGAGGAAAATAAGAATAATACTCCCCTTTTATTCCAAGTCGTGAGCGAAGCCGAGATCTTCAATCTTCTCCTAAGTTCGCCTTGACTCGCTTATTTTCTGTAAATGAACACAAATAATATATACAAACATATTTCACATACCAAATTAAAATATAAAAATCCACACACAAAGTATTAAGTTGTCCTAAGTGCCAATGAAGGCATATTACAAAGCCCAAATAAATTGTTTTCAAATTGTTTTCAAATGTGACTAACACAAAAGTCACACACATACAAGGCTTCACATATCCTCTTCAGTTTCATCATTACTTGGAGCTTGAGATGGGTGAAAATGTGGTGGATAGGGTGGTGGTTGTTGGGTGTAGTAGAATGGCTCGTGGTGATATCCGGGTGGTCCATAAGATCCACTCATTGGAAAATGATATTGTTTCGCCATCCTCTTAAAAACTAGAGCGTATCGATCCATACTATAACATTGGCGCTCCATCATAAACCCAAGTTGGTCTTGCCTAAGCTCCATCCTTCCCATTCTATCACAAACATCTTGGAGTGATGCACGAGGAGCTCGCGCCATACCTACACGAGGTGCTCTAACAGACGTGTTTTCTCGGATCAACCTTCCATCCGCTCCAATCAAATCTCTCAAGGTAATTCGGTCAATGGTATCACAAACAATCGGTGGACTAAGACTACTCACAACTTGATCACTTAAAAGCCCCATTCTTCGAGCTAAACTAGTCACAAATTGCCCACACACAATCATACTACCCGTTTGACTCCCATGACCTTTTATTTTCATCCATTTGGCTATCACCTAAGCCACATTAGCGTATTGCTCACGGTTATTTTCCCTAAACATGCTCAATAACCACAAATCATTCTTTTGTATTTTATCATACCCCATGGTTCTTTGGCAAACGACATAAGCAATCATCTTTTGAAGCACTCTCAAAATTGGACTAGAAATTATAGTGGCCGAGCTCCTAGATAAGCTCAATGGATCCTCATCCGGGCAAATTGATGCGCAAAATTCATTATCATTGAAATTTCCATGATCACGTTCCCCTCCTTGGAAATATACCTCAAATCCTTCCTCCCTTCACTCATCTCTATTATACAACTCCAAGTACTTAGAAAATTCTTTCAAAGTCAAAGAATGTCCCTTCCCACAAAGTCTAAAATTCAAAATCTTCTTAGTCAACAACTCATCTCCTTCGGCATCCTCATCAAAATGAAAAGTAGAGAAAAACTCGAGAACAAGCTCCGCATAGATTTTCTCCATACAAGTAAAAGCATGTATCCAAGCATTGGATTCAAATAGGACTTCATTACCTCCAGCCTCTATCACTACTATCTTAAGCATCTCCCTTATTTGAGCTTCACAACCAAGCTCATTCAAAACTCCAAAATCCACAATGCTAGGTGCAAAAATTTGTTTTGGCAATAAAAGACTAAGAGCATTATTGTAGATGGTTTTGGTATCATTAGTACATCCAGGCCAGTTAAAAAATTGGTGATTCGGTGTTCCCATGAGTGCGGAACTTGCCGATTCGGTAGGCCTTCGCTTCTTTCCTCGGCTTGACAAGCTGGTTTCATAATTTCCAGAACCTGTATTTTGCAAAATTTCATCACATAACAAACATGTATTAACATTAAATAAGCGTTAGGGGTCAATGGTGTCCCTATGGTTGTGTTCTGATCATTCTGTTTTATTTCCAGACGAAAAGTGCGGCGCACAATTTGGAATGTGCGGTGTACTTTCTGGGGAAATTTCATAAAAGTGCGGCGCACATTCTGGGTATTACAACATATGTCGGGGTAACACTAGTAGCTAACCAAATTCGAAAACTAAATGGTTACAAACTAATAACAATGGCTAGAATCGAACAGTAACCCATTCCCAATTCGTTCTAATCCACGACATTGCTTCATCTCTAAGGTTTTCAAAAACCCTCTTTTTTATTATGTTTTTCAATTTTATCTTATAATCTAATTATTTATTAATCTATTACTACATTCCTTAATTCCTAATTGAATTATAATTTGTTCTTCAATTACTAAGAACCCTAATTGAAAATTAATCAAAAATTAAAAACTAATCAAATTAAACAAATACGAATCTAATATAAGAACTTACCCTAGACATGATCTCGAATGTGAAATTGGAGCAAAGACTCGAAAATATTTTTGGTGATGATTAGAAATCGTCAGGTGGTTTTTGTTGTTTTTTGTGTGTTTTTAGGTTTCTAATGAGAAAACAAGGTATATACAAAAAAATCCGCCCAGAAGTGCGGCGCACTTCTGAAATGTGCGGCGCACATTCTGTGCATCCAGACATGTTCACTGTATTTTTACTTTTTAAGTATACAAAACACAAAATTTAAAACGAAAACCTCCAATTCCATTCGATAGAAATAAAAAAAACACTAGGGAGAACATTCCCTACTTCTAAAACCATCCTAATACGTCTAGGATTCTTAGATATTACTTCGTTTTATTGATATCTACATACAAAAAGATAAAAATGCATAAAAGTAACTAGGAGCCCATGATGCACTCCTCTTTTCTTCCTTTCCTCTTAGTTGTAGTAGAAATTTAGAGGTGACATGATATCACTCTCCGTGTAACGTACTGAGACCTCTCTATTGGTGTCCTTTGTCTCGTACACTTTTTTGTACCTCTTTCCACATGGATCAAAAATGACTATGGCAACATGCCATTCACTATCTCCATCTTTAGCAATATTCTCAAATTCTCGCTTGTTCCCCACTTGCCAATCTTTGTATTTTAATGATACGGGAAGTACTCCAAGCATCCCTACAATTTTCTTGTATACACAAATATCAAAGAAAGGGGTAGCTCCTTTCACTTAGTGAAGCGTCAAATAGTTCTTCCGGTTCCGTCCATGGTTGCAAATGTGGACCATAAATCGGCATACCGTTTTCATCTCTTTTCACGGTGTAGTACTTATCATCTTCATCATCACTATCATCATGTTTTTTTGCTTTTAGCATATTATATGTTTGATGGACAAACCCATCAAAGCTAGTCCTGATAGATTTTCCAATATCTACCTTTGTACCAACGGTGTGCAAAAACTTCCTTCCAACCACTAGTTGAATGTCTCGATCAATAGGAATATCGAGAAGCATAAAATCGGCTAGTTTGTGGTTGTCCCTATTTGGCATAGAACTCCAAGAAAACGCCCAAATCCCTCCGCGTAGGAGTGATCAAGCATTTTTATTCGATCAAACCTTGGTTTGACTCTTTCAACATTTAACATTTTGAAGATTCCAAGTGGCATGATATCAACATTCGAACCGGTGTCTACCAAAACATTGTATGTAGTTTTACCCTCCAACCTTATAGGTAGGACAAAATAAACTGGATCTTCTTTTTCTTTCATTACTTTGTTTTCACGAAGCATTTGGATTACCACATCCTCATATTCCAAGGTTAATCCATCTTCAATCTTCAACTTATCAAGCAAGACCCCATCGACAATCATTTTACACTCATCACTTTATTTTAATGTTTCAATGACTGGTCGATTCATGTTTAACAACATCACTCTTTCTTCAACGTCTTCCCTTAATTCTTCCATTGTTAGTTCTTCTATAGTTAAGGGTTTATTAATGGTGATAGAAGGTCCTTCACCATTATAGTTCAATTTGTAAGCATGAGCAGGCTGTTTTCCTTTGTTTTGCCTTTTCCCATATTACAAACAAATCTAGGAGCATCAACTCCCTCGTTTTCAATAGGCGCCAATTCATCAAAGTCGAGATTATCAAGTATCTTGTTAATTTCTTCTAAGTCCAAGATTTCATGCACTTTTGGCCATAAGGTGAGTATGCCACAAGTGATATCAATTTGTGCATTGGCTTGCTTTAGGAAAGATCTCCCAAATATTGCACACGGTTCACAGTCATCTTCTTCCGGATTGATGAAGAAGTCGACGAAAAACAATTCGTCCTTGATCATAACAATGAGCTTCTTATCTATTTCTTTGTCCCCATTACGATGCGTTTTATAGGTTAAGCCAAGATCCATTACAAATTCATTGCTAACAAAACTTCTCTCCATTTCCAAGTCAACTTGCCCATCATAGGCAATTTTACCTTCTACATGACAAGGCATTGAGTATTTTTTGCTAGGTGTCAAGTCTTCCAAACGATAGAAAGTTAGGACCTTTTGAATCATGCTAGCGGCTATGTCCCTATATTCAGATTCTTTCCATTCTCCGTCCGATTCAATCTTATCATTTAGGCTAATATGCTCATCCACTCCTAAGCATAGCCTACCCAAGCTAGTGTTTGGATCCATCTTAAAACAACAACACATCAAAAGAAACATTAGTATGCTAGTGCCATAAAATCGAAATGGCATTTCATGTCCTGTCGTATTAAGGCAACTTATTAGTTTTGATGAAAATCTCTTTTTAATTGTGTTATAAGCAAATTCTGCGTTCTGCTTTTCCACTTGTGTGGCGCACTTTTGAGAAGTGCGGCACACTTTTGCGCGACACAGAAAAGCCAGCATACTTTTTGGAATGTGCGGCGCACTTTCTGCAAAGAATTTTTTGTTCACAACTGTATGATCTATATACCAATCAAACAATGTTATAAGACTTTTTTTCATAATACACCCTTAACAATTAGTCAAAATAAGAAATAGTGACCAAATTTTGTAAGATGTTCTCAAGTATTTTGCAAGAAGTAGCTATTTTTTCATTTCTGTTTGTTTCCTCATTTTCTTGTATCTCAAGGTTGTTAAAAATTCCAGAAAAATTACCAAAAATCATGATAAATATCAAATAAGACATATCAAAGCAAATTATTCTACCAAAGATTAAATTAAATAGAAAATAAAATTTTGAAAGAAAACATTTTTGGTTTTTCTTGAAATGCAATATTAACAAACACAAAAGCTCAAAAAGCATAAGCACACATAAAGCAATTCTCATGTTTTCAACAGTAAGTGTTCAGAGTAAAAGGTTTTGGTGGTATTTTGGGATTGTTTCTACCAACATTTTGTAAATTCGTCCAAATGTGCGACGCACTTTTGGAAATGTGCGGCGCACTTTTTAACTATTTTGTTAAAAATCTTTTCAGATTGCCAGAAATCGGTACGACGATTTAGAATTTTTGTTTACCAAGTATTTCAGAATGTTTCAAAATAAATAACTAATCAATACCCAACAGCGGCGCCAAAAACTTGATGTTCGTTTGCAAGTCTTAATTTTTATTCAAGATATTACCATAGAAATGACTAGAAACATAAACACGAGAAAGTATACCTTTTCATGTATAGCATAGCTTAATGGTAAGTCCAGTTCGTTCCACGGGATTGTTGTTATCAATAATTTAAAACAATTACCTCTAGAGTGTCACAAGTTCTAAAGATATACTTAACAATTGGTATTAAAGGGTGTGTTTGGCTAAGGTCATAACCATATGATAGATAGGTAGCAATGATGAATATAAGCACATAAACAATGTAAGACAACATACCGATTACTAGTCGTGCATGCAACATCTAATTGATATGACAAGAATCCGACTAAAGACTTTTTTATATCAACAGCAATAAGAAAGGTTTATGCTTGATTTCGATAACTAAGGTAGTACATGAGATTATGCAAGAGTTGGTATATGTTTTAATCCACTAATCGTGAAAAAAGTGATTAACAAGATTCATTTACTAGATGACATGAAACTCATCCATTCTCATGAGTACTAGTCAATGATCATGGATGAATCCAACATATAACAATGGTCTTACATAGTAACATATAATACATGAGCATCCAAATCACACTTATATTCAAGAACCCAGGGAAAAAGTGCGCCGCACAAAACTAATTGTGCGCGACACTTTGCCCCAACAAAGCTAATAATCGCATCTAATCATAAGGGTATTAAAACTTAACCAAGTGCACATCACACTACTCCATAATAACAGTAAACAAGATCATTTCAACAATATGTAAATCAAAGTAAAAGATTAACATAAATGAAATAAGAATTATACCACAAGGTTATTTCAATAATTGCTCCAAAGGATTTATAAGTTTTTGAACTAATTACAAATGGCTAGCAACACTTCTGAGTTCCTTGTTCCAACACCAATAACATAAACCAAGGTTTACCAACTCTAGTGACTATGATCAAGGATTTGTAGAAATCCATGATTATTAGATTCTCCTAAACAATGAAGAAAGTAAGGAATGCTATTTTTTATGACTGGCCTATGGGTCTATTTATAGTTGAATTTTCGTAGGTTAGAAACTCTGGAAGTATATCAAAGGTTCTCCATAATAGCCATGCATAATTGCACTTAATTATGTAACTGCAGCAAAATGTGCGCCGCACTTTCCCAATTGTGCGCCACACTTCTTCAGGTGTAAATGTGCGCCGCACTTTCTAGTTTCTGCGCCGCACTTCTTGTAATTCTCCAAAATCAGGGTACTTTGAATGTGCGCCTCACTTTTCCAATAGTACGCCGCACTTTGGCTCCATTTCAGCATAATTCCATCTTTAGCCCTTTTATTCTTTATTTCTTCATTCTTTTCCTTCATGGTTTCTTTCTTTGCTACAATATAAACAATATCCTTTATTAGTATCAATTAAACACATAATTTATTTATTTACATAGCAAACAAGGACAAATGCATCATTACAAACATGTATAAATGAGGTTTTATCAAGGACCATGGATGTTAATCATGAAACAATCTCCTACTTCATTATTCCAATGACATTTGACGATAATAAACTGATCATCGCACTAGATAGCTTCTTTGGAGAAAAAATCTGGTCCCATATGGAAATCAAGCCTCTGGATCTACCTCTAGCCATGCTACAAGCGTAATCAAAGTTGATATTTCCCTATAAAGAATTAAGCTGAAATAGCTAAAGACGAGTCATCTTTGATTCTTGCACACCGAGAAAATGAATGTTATGTTTGAGACACATATCTTTAATCCAAACACATTTACGCCTTTTCTTCGTTCCACAACTATTGATTGATAGAAGATTCATTTATCTACCATGTGCACATCGATTCCATTAATCATTTTATTAAGAGACTTTTTGCATCCTCTGACGTCATATCCTAATGTGGTTCCTACTTTGATAATTTTGTTGAGTTCGTGAATAAACGAGATTCCTTTGATGTCCTTCTTGTGATGTTTCACAAAATTGGTGGAGCATTTGCTATTGTTTGAGAATGTCTTTTTCGTATTTTCGAATCCTGGTCGGTGACTTACATTTAATGATTCAGAGACGTTAATGTACCCATCATCTGGTTGTTTGAGAATTTCTTCTTCTACTTTATTTATCGGTGGCATGACATCGTTTGGAGAAACAAAAATATTTTTCCCATTGTTAGTATTATTATACAGATCCTTCAGGATTCCATCTATATCGTCTAAGTCGCCATTTTCTTTATCTTCCACAGAGGTATTGATGAGACTGTAATTATACATAGTCTCATCGTCCAAATCGGGCTTAAAACGCTTAAAATATCATTAAAATACCCCAAAATATGCTTGTGTTTGTTCATTGTGTATTTTAGGTACGGATATCGTGAAATCAACAAAAGATCACAAGAATGAAGCAAAAACGAATACGGGAAACGAAGCCGCACAAAGAACTGGACCTGAATCATGATTTTTCATTGAAGTCCTTGAAGTTTGAAGATTTGGCAAGAATGGTCCCTCAACTTTTGAAGACTTGTCATTTTAAACCCTTGAAAAACTCAAAAATTACTAAAGGGTCCCTAAAATA
The DNA here is from genome assembly GCA_025667525.1 of Glebionis coronaria. Lineage (NCBI taxonomy): Eukaryota > Viridiplantae > Streptophyta > Magnoliopsida > Asterales > Asteraceae > Glebionis > Glebionis coronaria. The sequence goes on from CM046875.1 coordinate 215,680,909, forward strand.
ACAAGAATGTTCAAGTTTGGTCCTTGAAGAATGCAATATATGCATTAAATACCCTTGTGAACATGCTTGATAAAGTTTGGTGGCAAAAATGGAAAGAATGAAACTTCCATTATAAAGGGGATTCTACTTTTGGGCTGTTAAAGTATACTTGACAAAAACAAGAGAGTCAAGGGGTCATTTTTGGCAGACATTCAAACTCCCACCATCCACTTAAAACATGCCACCTCACCCCACTTTAAACCTCCACCAATCACATTCGCCCCTCCACCCACGTCACCTTTCCACCCAAACTTAATAACTGATTTATTAATCAGTTATATTTTTCGCTCCCTAACAACATTTTAAACCTAATCCACCCACTAAAACAGATTAAACCCCCCCTTCATCCCCCCATAAACCCTAGATAATCCCCATGTCAAATTAACCTTAAATCATAGGGGTTTTACCCCAGTTTTTCCAGATCACTAATTCCCCACCTTCTCATCACAACCCCACTCTCACCTTTACCAAAACTACACCCATGTGACAAGTAGGGTCACCCCCTGCTGCGTCATTTTCACCCCAATACCTAAAAAACGAATATTCAGACCAAATCAACGATTCTCCTTTATTACTTGGTCCCAAAGGAGTGTACAAACGTTCAAGATCAAGGGAACACAACTGGCAACATCACATGGACAAATTGACCAAGTTTTGAAGACTTTTTCAAGGGCAAAACTAGAAAAACTTGTATTAGGGTTCCAACTATTGTATTTTTATCAAGAGTTCTAGAATAGTCTAACTAGTAGTATAAAATGAGGTGGATTGTACCTCATTTCCTTTTGTTCCAGTTTTATTTTGTAAAAATTTTAATCAATGAATATTTAAAGTTTGGTTCAAATATTGCAAAATAATTTGTCTTCCATTTTTATTGTGTTTTTAGTTTAAGGGTAGTTTTATGCAAGGATACTTAGTTTGTTAAAATATTCTTGATTTAAAAAGTTTTTGTAAAAACCTGAATCCTAGCATGAAGGAAGTGAAAGTGGATTTCATATTTTGGATTCAGCTTTGAGTTAAAGACTTGTTGGTTACTGGTCACTTTACAAGGTTATTTTAAAAAGGAATCCGTTTTCCAAAGATTTTGAAAATCTGTTTTAGCCAATTTTTTTATTATACTTGACTGTTTTACTGTAGCTTAAGCTACTAATAAGCTCCTTGACAAGATCCTTATCAGTAGGCTTACACTACTTGTTCTTCCTCTTGGTTTTGTGGTATTGTGCAGGTACCAAAAGGCATCAAGAAAATTCCACCCATTTCATGTTCATTTTTTGAAGATATTAGTCCTTTCTCTATATCAGTAATTTCACTAAGCCAAGCATAAGCCCGAGCTTATTTGGAGAAGGCCTCAGCTGGACTTTGTATGGTTGGATGATAACCATACGAGGTAAAATGGCTCGAACCCTTTAAATAAGTGAAGTTTTATGTGATTTTTTGTGACTTTGTATGATGTTGAGTATGTCCTGTTCATTTGTTGGTTTTCTTGCTTAATTATGCTTCTATAGGCTTTGTATGCATGTTTAAATAGTTATCAATCATTTTGGGTAGGATTTAAATGTATTTGATTTGTTAAAATCCATTTTCAGAAAAGTAAGGGATGTTTGGTTCTGTTTATTAGGTTTAGGGTTTGACATGTGTCACACCCCACCATGGCGGAATATGGGGCACGACGTATGGATATCATCACAACATGGCGTGTCTATAGAGATAACTAAATGAAATAAGAAATGTCATAAAATGGTGACACAAATGTCATGACAATATCTCAACAAAGCAGGAGTCTAGGCAAGTAGGTAACATTCATACCTCTTAACCAAGACAAACAATAACTTAGACAAAACAAACATATAGGTGTCAACAGTATCACTTATTAAACAAACAAAAGAAACTAAGAAGGAACGGGGATCTCCTTCTAAATGCATTCCTACGCAACTCCAAATCCTATCCACTTCTATTCTCAAGCTTAACCACACTCTCACCTGAAAGAGACACTAAAACACGTCAACATAAAGTTGGTGAGAGTCATAGGTTTAGACTCCACCGCCAAAATCAAACCATAAGCTGTGAACAATAACCAATAACAAATGCACATATGGACAATGTGATATAAACATGCATTAACAACTAATATTCAAGATTTAACAAACCAAACCAAATCCAAGGCTCCCAGCCTTACCAAACACCATGGTCCCATAGGCGCCCATACACCTATGTACCAATCCCAAGGCCCCGCCTTGTCATTATCCATTGGTCCCATAGATGCTCACACATCTATGTACCTCCTCAAGGCCCCGTCTTGTCAACATCCCCTTGGTACCAAGTCAAATCACAAAACAATCATGAATCAGTTAGTAGTTAATCACATAAGTATGCACAAGTCCATCACCAAACACAAAACATTCACAACATAATTTATAAAACAAGACAGTATCTCTTCCATCCCATCTGGAAGTCAAAATCATTAGTAGACATGGGACTATGAAACTCACCTGATTGAGCTTCTCCCAATAATCCGTGCACTAGCAAAAAGCTAACAAACAAAAACACAAAATCAAAACATGAACCAAACACTAAGATGGCTCATCAACCTATGATGGACATCTAACATTCTCCCATATATATACCTCATTTATGCTCTAAGCATCTCATTACATCTCTTTATAAAGCCCTTAACTTAGTTTACTTCATAACCCGTCCCGTTAACATTTTACCCAAAACAGTCCCGGTTTTTAGGTCTCCAAACTATAAGCCAAACGCCCACCTAACCATACTCATGACCTCTGTAAAGGAAACCCTATGCCCTTACATATGTTAGCTAACTCCTCCTTTTTGCCCCAACCTTAAAGCTACTGTTAAGGCCCCGATATATATATATATATATATATATATATATATATATATATATATATATATATATATATATATATATATATATATATATATATATATATATATATATATATATATATATATATATATATATATATATATATATATATATATATATATATATATATATATATATATATATATACTTTTGTCTATCCGGATTTTACTGATTTTGAATATACAAAATGTTTCTTATGATTAGGGGGTCATACCCTAACCCACAATCTTAGCCCCAATGCAGATACTTCCTATAATATATAAACCAACTCCCATGTTCGTTTGAAAGTCCCAATACAACCCTAAGTACCCCAAACAACCCAAAACATAAAAAGAAAACAGGCTGATTTCAAAACTGCTTCGACCTCTGACTTTTGTAACCTGTTTTTGACCCACTTCCCGACCTCCAATTTAGTTCTCGTTTCTTTCATTTGAAAGCCACTTCAATTACCTTTACAGGGATACTTGGATTGCAAAATAAGAGTTTGTAGAACTCTCTATATGTTTAAAACAATTGACCTAAAATTCTGCCCAGTTTTTAAAAACGAATTCAATTAAATTAACCTAATTAATTACCCATAACTCCACTAATTACAAGCCCTAATTCACCTAATCATTATAATATCATTAATATACAGATTTTAATTTAAACCCTTACCTAAATCCATCATAAGATGATTGAGAAAGAATTAAAACACTATAATTAAAAAGGGTTTAAAGATTTTACCTTTGATTTAAGAAAACCCCAAAATTTTGATGAAACCCTAGTTTTTCTTGATGGTGCCGCGACTACAAGACTCCAGGAGGAAAAAATATGATTTTTTTTTGTTGTGAGTAAATTAATATATAGGGTGTGGGTGAATCCTTGTCCAACCCAAGCCCAACTTCCTTTTTTTTCCTTCCCTTTTCTTTTGATCGACCAAACCGACCTACACACCCCTTTTTTTATTTTTTTTTATTTTTATTTATTATTACTACTTTACTAATATTTCCTTAAATTTACTTAATTTATTTAGCCCCTAAAGTTTCTTAAATCTCAAAACCGAGAAACTAGTCAAATTTACGCGTTTACCGTAAAAGACGTAAAATATACAGTTTTAAAAAAATCTTAAATTTTGAAATAAACTTTATAACTAAGTCATAAAGGACTTAAAACCATCCCGTAAATTATTCCCGTGACTAAATACCTCATCCGAGACCTCAAAATGCTAAACTGTAAATCGTAAAAATACGATTTTCTATAATACATATACATATACGTAAACCACTAAATAACACCATCTCATTTCATAGTCACTACCATGTGAGCTCATGAACATGAAATCATCACACATCGTTTCACTCACAAGGTACCCCGTACCGGAAACGATATCCAAACCACAATCCATACACACAACACATAAACACGTAAAGACACGTAACTAGCACGACGAACCTCAAAACCGCGGTTGTCACATCACTCCCTCCTAATAGAAATCTCGTCCCGAGATTTACTTCTTAGGATCAAACATACCATTAGCAAACAACTGAGGATACTTGTTCTAAATGAACTCCTCTCATTTCCACGTGAACTTTAGTTCAAGTCTCGAATTACCACATATACTAGCCAACAATATTTAAATTCATTGCCAAACTCTTGACCTCACAGTCAATAAATCCCACAAATGACTCTTTGATAACACAAACTCTTATTAACAAAAATCCCGAATAACCGTACATGCAAATATGCATTCTCAAACAACATTACCAATCTTAATACACGAAATATAACATGTATACCACTCATTTACCCCCAGGTAATTCTATGCTCATAAGCTACTGGTCCGATCTTTCCAAAGATCATAAATGGACCTAGAAAACTCTACATCAACTCTTCCATTTTACCAAAACATACCACCCGTTACTATGGGTGAAACTTCCTACATAACTTTGTCACTACTCTAGTGGTTTCCTCCTTTTCAACATAGCATCCCTTGTTGCTCTCATCCTTTCCACAAACACCATTACCACATTAGTAGCCTTAATAACAGATTTTTGGTTAGTTAATAAAACGGGTTTGGTTTGCAAGATCTTCTTTGTCGTGTTGCTCGTACCCAATTGTTTTATTTGTCGTTGTTTCGTTTTCGGTATCTATTCGAATCGATTACGGTTTAATATGGAATTGTTGTTCTTGGTCACTAAAAGGGGGAGCTTTGGATTATCTATGTATAAATGATGAGATAAACGATAAAATAAGTAAAAGACAAGATACAACTATAAAATAGATTAAACGAAACTTACTTGGCGAGAAAAGATAAAACTTGGAGACAAAAATGGGACGAGAGAAACTTCTAATCCGGAAAATGTTGTCTACCCCTTATCCGCAATACAAACTTGTGACCTTTATCCGGAAAACATAAAAACTTCTTATCCGGAATAATACTTAGATCCTTATCCGCAAAACGTGCTCCTTTACTTATCCGGAAAGCGTCTTGGCCTTCTTATCCACAATACGCAAACAAAATCCTTATCCGGAAAATGATATCCGGAAAACGTGTTGACACTCTTATCCACAATACACCAGAACCCTTATCCGGAATAAACTTAAATCTATTTATCCGAAAAAAAACTCCCGACCTTCTTATCCGGAAAACATTAAAAGATTCTTATCCGCAAAACACACTCAATACACTTATCCGGAAAACGTCCTTATCCGGAAAACAAAACATAACCTTTATCCGCAATATGGCTTATCCGGAATCCTTATTCGGAATACTTAACAAATGAACTTTATCCGGAATAAACTTAAATCTCCTTATCCGGAATACTAAATGGTGCTTATCCGGAAAAATTAACCAAAGTACTTATCCGGAAAAAGGGGCTTAAACCCTTATCCGGGAAACAAAACATAACCTTTATCCGCAATATGGCTTATCCGGAATACTAAACAAATGAACTTTATCCGGAATAAACTTAAATCTCCTTATCCGGAATACTAAATGGTGCTTATCCGGAAAAATTAACCAAAGTACTTATCCGGAAAAAGGGGCTTAAACCCTTATCCAGAATATCGGCTTGATGTTGTTATCCGCAATATGTAGCTACTAACACCCTTATCCGGAATAAGCAATTTATTTCCTTATCCGGAAAAGGAGGGTTTTGAAGATATCAAAATTTAAACAATAAGTAAATAAGCCAAATCCCAATAAGCACTTTGCCAAAAGCTAAACCAAAAGATTTTTTGAAAAAGATGATTAAGCTAGAATTTAAAAACTTTTAAAACCTTAATAAGCTAGACATCAAAAATCACTTTTATATCAAAAACTTAAACTTATTAAATCAACTTATTTTCAATAAGCCAACACAAAAATCAACCAAATCACAACCACTACATGCTTATTAAATCAAACCATAGATTATTAAGAAGGAAGAATGAGAGATTATCAAAAGATTTGCTTGAATTAAAAGATTAAGATTCAAAAGTACAAAACTTAATATAAAACTAGAGAGAGAAACTAGGGAGAGAAAGTGCTTAAAAACTTAAAAACTAATAATGAAAAAGCTAAAAATTAACTAACTCCTTCAAAAAATGATATGAAGGGAGTATTTATAGGAGTGGGAGGTGATGGTGTTTGTTTCTTCTCTCTTTCTTTCTTTTTCTTCACGTCTTTTAAATAACGCGTCTTTCTCGACTTTGTCTCGGGATTAGTCGAATGGAAAATGAACTTGTCTTCTAGTTTTCTTCTTTTTAGTAGACTTGTTACTTCGACTTCATTAAAATTTCGTCTCTAGACTTTTTCTTCGATAAATCTTCAGAATAGGCCTTTGACTTCCGTTCTTCTTGCACTTTTGATCTCTTGACTAGTCTTTTGTCTTTTTCTTCAATAAAAGCCCGTGAAAGCCCGTGTTTTCTTCCTTTTTCACAATTTGATCCTAAATCACAACAAAAACACAAACCACGCATAATTCCAAACAAATGACATTAAATACGCGTTTTGGTCTCGTTTTTAGCAAGTAATAAGTGATAAAAGGATGGGTGTTTTCACACCTATCAAATCCCCTACACTTGACCATTGCAATGACCTCATGCAATGCATTAGTTTCAAAGCAAGTTTACATTCTCCATTATAATCAACCCACCTTGGCCTTTATTAGATAAACTATTACTACTAAACTAAATAACGAAGAAACGATAAAACTAAAATCAAGGAAACAAAAGATAAAACCATTTTCACTTCGTTTATTTAATTGAAATCGTTAGATGGAAGAAACTCGTAAAGGAATCTAAGATTTACATTAGGGCTTGTGTGTCATGAATACTAATCATCCTCAAGTTTCACGTTCCCCATGCCAAGTTTAAAAACGAGATCATTGTAATTATAAGTTAGCACAACTAACACTTACTCATGCGGTTCAATTAATCACTTAGATTCCCTTATTCCTATGGGTACCTCTTATATTTTATTTTTGTCTTAGAATGATCATGAAGATGCATTTTTGGACTTATTTCGATAATTTATTAGGGCTAAAAATAAAGTAGGACGATCTAATCCATAGTTAGCTAAAGGACAAAATCTTTTAAAACTGCTTCTCGAGACATCATAAAGTTCATATCTTGGCATAACTCGCTTCACGATTTGAGACCTTTCTCAGACCGATATTTGGCATTTACTTCATACTTCGAATCTTGAGAAGATGTTCTTAAAATTATGGTCTTCTCTTCGTTTATAGTGTATATCTTCACTTGGAGTAGTTGAGATATTTTCTTCAAATGTTGACCACGACTTCTTCATTATTTCTTCAATCCTTATTTGGGATTTTGATATACAACGATCCGCCTCCTTGTCGGACTTGGATCTATTTATCCTCATACCTTGTTAGGGTCTTTTCGGACAGATTTCTCCATGATCCTTATGGGAGTTGATTGCTTTTCGTCGGGTGTCTCGATCCTTCATATTGATTTTGGAATAATGATACTTCACATCATCTTGGATCTTTAGCAACAAAATGGAGCCCTCATGCCTTGTTAGGGCCTTTTTGGACTCGCCAATCTTCGCGTCCCGTTTCAATAGTTATGCCTTGGCTATGAACTCTACTTAGTACCGAGCAACTTTTAAACGATCTTGGGCTAGAAGCTAAGTAATTTTTCAGACCGTACGACCTTACTTATTGTATTTATATATTTACAAGCGTTGGGAGAAAAAGATCATAACTAACTCACATAAGTTAATGAAAGAATACCAAACTTATAATTGACTCTATCATTTCTCGTTCTCCACAATTTAAAATCTCAAGGAATGAGACTCGTGGATGCTTAAGGATACTAGCTAGAGTGAACTTACTTAGGTAGAGTCGGGTTGAGTCAAAATATTCACGACAGGCCTAATATATCTAAGACATCTAAACTTGCTAAAACCACTTTATTTATTCATTGTTTTTCCTTTTTTCTAGAAATGAAATATATACATACAATAGCGATACTAAAGAAAAAGAGATAAATGAGAATAAAAGAAAAATACTATAAGCCAAAGTAGATTAAAAATTTTGAAAAATGTTGAAAAAAATGAATTTCTGATTAAAATGAGGTCAAATTCATGGAAAAGCCCACTTAACTTCGATAGAAGTCCCCCTACACTTGAGATAAACATTGTCCTCAATGTTTGAGCATGTGGGAGTAAACTCCCCTACACTTATGACATTGTGCACTTTGTTTAAATCTCGTTAAGGAGAGGACAACTAAACTGAATTCAATGTGAATCATATAAGATATGAAATATTGAATCATGACAGTTTAGGATAGAACCGGGAAGACGGGTACACGGGATCATGGGTCATCAAAAGTCATCAAAAGTGCTTCATTGAATGTTCGAATCTCTGCACATCATAAGAAACAAAGAAACAAACACCTACAAGCACCCTCTACACTTAGGGTAGAAACGGGAAGGGGTAAAAACACGGGTTGCCTCCCGAGGAGCGCTTGTTTTTGTTAACCGAGTCACGAGCCTGACTCGACCCAGAACTTAATTCAAGGGAAACGTGGTGAAGGATGGTATCATCTCATGAGAGATGTCCTCACCAAAGTACAACTTCACGCGCTGGCCATTCACCTTAAAATTGGGCCCATTTGGCTGAGAAAGCTCAATGGTGCCATAGGGAAAGACTTTGGCGATGGTGAATGGACCAGACCAGCGGCTCTTCAACTTGCCCGAGAAGATCTTCAACCGAGAGTTAAAAAGTAAGACTTGATCACCAATGTGGAACTCTCGGTTCTTAATCCTTGCATCATGGATGATCTTGGTCTTCTCCTTGTAGATCAGTGAGTTCTCGTAAGCTTCATTCCTTAGTTCATTAAGCTCGTTGAGTTGAATCTTCCGAAGATCACCGGCTTTGTTGATGTCAAAGTTAGCCCACTTCAAGGCCCAGTATGCCTTATGTTCCAGCTCAATAGGGAGGTGGCATGCTTTCCCGTACACAAGACGATAAGGTGTGCAACCAATCGGGGTCTTATATGCGGTACGGAAAGCCCACAAAGCATCATCTAACTTATCGGCCCACACGGCACGATGCTCTCCCACAGTACGTTCCAGAATTCGCTTCAATCCACGGTTGGAAATCTCGGCTTGATCGTTAGTTTGAGGATGATAAGCGGTGGAAAGACGGTGATTGACACCATACTTAGCCATGACTCTTGCAAATTGATCATTGCAAAAATGAGTCCTGCGGTCACTGATTATAGCGCGAGGAACACCGAATCGAGCAAAAAGCTGCTTCAAAAAGTTCACAACCACCCTCACATCGTTCGTAGGGAGAGCCTTGGCTTCAACCCATTTAGAACGTAGTCAACGGCTACGAGGATGTACTTGTTCCCTTTAGATGATGGAAATGGCCCCATAAAGTCGATGCCCCATACATCAAAGATTTCACATTCTTGTATGAAATTTTGAGGCATCTCATCTTTATGTGTGATCTTGCCTTGTCTTTGGCAAGCATCACAATGTTTAACCATTTCGTGAGCATCACGATAAATGGTGGGCCAATAAAATCCCGAGTCATACACTTTCTTCGCGGTGAAGTTGGGACCAAAGTGACCACCGGTGGGTCCTTTGTGGCAAGCCTCGAGAATGTCTAAAGCTGCCGGTCCGTCAACACATCGGCGAATAATCAAATCAGCGCATTGTTTGAAGAGAAAAGGGTCATCCCAAAAGTAAGTCTTAACATCGTTTAAGAACTTTTTCTTTTGTTGGGATGTTAACCCTTTGATGAGAACACCACCCGCTAAGTAGTTTGCAATTTTGGCAAACCACGGGGTGTCATCAAGATTGGAATTTATAGATATTAAGGTCTCAAGGGGAAAAGAGTCATTGATCTCTTGAGTCGGATGATCCCCTTGATAACGATCCTCAAGTCTACTTAGATGATCTGCGGCTAGGTTTTCAGCTCCCTTCTTGTCACGAACTTCAATGTTAAATTCTTGAAGGAGTAAAACCCAGCGAAGAAGTCTTGGCTTAGAGTCGTACTTAGTCATCAAGTACTTCAACGCGGAATGGTCCGTGTATACAATGGTGGTAGATAAAACAAGATAGGGGCGAAATTTTTCAAAAGCATAGACAACAGCTAAAAGCTCTTTTTCGGTTGTCGTATAATGCAATTGAGCCCCCTTCATTGTCTTGCTAGCATAATGGATTGGTTGGAAGTGTTTATTCACTCTTTGGCCCAAAACCGCTCCAATAGCAAAGTCGCTAGCATCACACATCAACTCGAAAGGTAGCTCCCAATTAGGGGAGACTAAGATTGGTTCCTTAGTTAGCTTATCCTTAAGAAGATTGAAGGCTTCAATACACTCTTTGGAAAAGATAAAAGGAGTATCTTTTTCCAAGAGGTGAGTCATCGGGCGAGCGATTTTAGAAAATTCTTGAATAAATCGACGATATAAGCCCGCATGACCAAGAAAACTTCCCACACCCTTTACGGTTGAAGGTGGAGGTAATTTGGCTATGACATCCACTTTAGCACGGTCCACTTCAAGACCGGCTTTTGAGATTTTGTGTCCTAGCACAATGCCTTCTTTTACCATAAAATGGCAATTTTCCCAATTTAGAACAAGGCGAGTGTCTTCGCACCGCTTAAGCATACGTTCTAAATTGGCAAGGCAAGAAGAGAATGAATCCCCAAAGACCGAGAAATCATCCACGAAGACTTCCATGGTTTGCTCAACCATGTCATGGAAGATAGCCAACATGCACCTTTGGAAAGTCCTAGGGGCATTGCATAAGCCAAAAGGCATTCTTTTGTAAGCAAATGTGCCATAGGGACAAGTGAATGTTGTCTTCTCTTGATCTTGGGGATCGATGGGTATTTGGAAATAACCCGAGAAACCATCTAGAAAGCAGTAATATTCATTACCCGCTAAACGTTCAAGCATTTGGTCCATAAAAGGAAGAGGAAAATGATCCTTTCTCGTGGCATCATTGAGTTTGCGATAGTCTATACAAACTCTCCACCCAGTAACGACACGTGTAGGAATCAACTCATTGTTTTGATTGGGCACAACGGTGATTCCACCTTTCTTAGGCACACAATGGACTGGACTAACCTATGGTGAATCCGAGATAGGGTAAATCATGCCAGCATCAAGAAGTTTGATAACCTCTTTTTTGATAACGTCATGGATTTTAGGATTCACCCTTCGTTGGCTTTGAATGGTGGGCTTAAAGTCGTCCTCCATGAGAATTTTATGTGTGTAGAAGTGAGGACCAATTCCGCGAATATCGGAGATTTTCCAAGCAATGGCTCTTTTATGTTTCTTTAGAACTTCAATGAGACGAGTTTTCTCATCGGCTTTTAAGTCTTTAGCAATGATAACAGGAAGTTGATCAATGCCTTCTAAGAAAACATATTCGAGATGAGGAGGTAAGTCCTTAAGCTCAAGAGTAGGAGGATCCTCAATAGATGGTGTAACTAATGATGGATCATCATTAGTCACATCTTTAGGAGAAGGAGGAGAGAAAGGGTCTTCATTGAGAAGTTTCTCAATTGTACGAATGTCTTCTTCCCAATCGGTGGGAGAATCATCATACTTAAGATCAAGTGTACCCAAGCTAGCTTCAAAATCATCCAACATAAAATCACTTTCTCCAAAAGGAGTCAATGACGGAGCGATTGAGGCAACGGTCTCAACATTGGGTAGAGAAGAGAGATTACTTTTGCAAGCCTCATGAATGTGTTCTTCACAAGCCTCATCGAGAACATCAATAGCATTAACACTCTCATATGAATAAGGTTGTTTAGAAATCTTACCCATGTTAAAGACAATTTTATCGTCACCAACTCTCATGATTATTTCGCCCGCGGCTACATCAATGAGAGTGAGACCGGTCCTCAAGAAGGGACGTCCAACTATTAATGGAACACGGGGATCCATCTCGTAGTCAACGACAACAAAATCCGCCGGGAAGGTGAATTTGTCAACGCCAACGAAGACGTCTTCGGCTATCCCCACTGGATAAGCAACCGTACGGTTTGCTAATTCCAAAGTCATTTTGGTGGGGACTAGCTCGGGGAGAGATAATTGCTTCCAAACACTTAAAGGCATTAAGTTTATACTAGCACCTAGATCGGATAGGGCCATACAATTCTCTACTCCTGGGAAGTTGCAAGGAATCAAGAAGCGACCCGGATCACCAAGTTTGGTGGGCAATTTCCTTAAGAGAACCGCGGAGCAATTCTTGTTAAGTTGGGTATTAGCAATATCAAGAAGCTTTTCCTTGTCACTAAGAAGATCTTTAAACATCTTCGCATATTTAGGCATGTGAGCGAGAGCCTCAGTGAAGGAGATGTTGAAATTCAATTGTTTAAACATTTTGAGAAAGTTTGAAACTTGAATATCATCCTTGCTCTTTTGCTTCTCTTTCCTCAACCTTGAAGGATAAGGTATGTCGGATGAAGAGGAAGGCTTTAGAGGAATAGGGTCACTCACAACCGCGGGTGGTGGGGGAATGGGGGTAGAAGGCAAAGGAGGTGAGGAAAGTTGCTCTTTTCCTTGTTTACAATCACGGGTGGAGGTGTAGGAAGCTCGGGTTCCGTATAACCTTTTCCACTACGAGTGGTGATTGCTTTCATCTCCCCTCTTGGATTAGCAAGGGTGTTACTCGGAAGAGTACCCGAAGAAGAGGGTTGATTACCTTGGAAAAGCGAACTGATCATATCACGTATATTATCCGCTTGAGTGCTGAAAGAGTCTCTCATGTCTGCGCGAATATCATTGCTTTGTTTCGCCATGTCATTCCTTAGCTCGGCTCGAATATCACTCCCTTGTTTCGCCATGTCTCCCTTCAAGTTGATGAATTGACTCTGAAGATTCGTCATCATCTCTCTATTAGTCCTCATGAACGTCTCGATGTCTTGATTCAACGTCGTTGGTTGATTGAGAGGTGGAGCTTGGTAAGCTTGAGGTAGATATGGGTTTCGTTGGGATTGATATTGATTGTTAGCACGAGGTTGGTTTTGGTTATTTCGGTTATAGCTTTGTTGTTGGTTTTGGTTTTAACGAGTAAAACCGGGTGGTGAAAGATAGTTGTTTGAACGATAACTTAGCAAGTTACGGTCTCCTTGAGGACGAGCTTGATAGCCTCCCGTGGGATAGTTACCGTATGCCGCGTTAACGATTTCACAAAAATTGCCTTGAGTAGAAGGACAATCAATGTAAGAATGAGGACCACCACATGTTTCACAAGAAATAGCAACGGCTTTAGCTTGTTGAGTATGGGTAGTAGCCAAAATTTGCATATCTTTGCTCATTTCGATAATGGCTCGTTCCATGGCGGACATGTCGGTGGTGGAAGAAGTAGATGAAACATTGACTCTCGGATTAGATCTTGAGGATGCGGGATGAATCCCAATTCTTGTGGTGAGTAGTCATGTTTTCACTCAACTCTCTACACTCCTCCGGTCTCCTTTTCATAAAAGTACCACCGACAACGGCGTTGATCGTGTCACGATCACGAAAAGTGAGACCATTGTAGAAAGTATCAATGAGAGTGACGGGGAGCATGTTATGATTTGGACAACGGTCAATCAAATCATTGTAGCGTTCCCAAGCATCAAAGAGTGATTCGTCATTGTTTTGCATGAATCCACTAATTTGGTTACGAAGGCTCGTGACCATGGACGGTGGAAAGTAGCGCAACAAAAATTGTTGAGTCATGTCGTCCCAAGTATGAATAGAATTCTTTAGGAGACGGTCAAACCATTTTTCGGCATGGTGAGAAAGCGTGTGGGGAAATAGTTGAAGGAGAAGTACATCCATAGAAACACCGGGCATCTTCATGCTTTGAGTAATGGTAATGAATTTGTCGAGGTGCTTGTTGGCATCATCATCCGGCAATCCGCGAAATGGATTAGTTTGCACTTGTTGGATCATGTGATGCTTCAACGAAAACTCTTGAGCCGTGATTTGCATCGGCGCAATCGGGCCTCCACGTCCATTCATCGTAGGTTGGCATAGCTCCTCCATGGTTCGTAGGTCGGGTTGGGGTAGATTATTCATGTTGGGCTGGGGTGGATTATTATTGTTGTTGTGTACACCGGCCATGTCTAAATTATCGAGAGTCTTGGGCTCGGGATATGACGTTGATCCGGTACGCATACACTAAAAAAGAAAACGCAAGAGAAAATATTTTTCGTTTTTATAGGTTTTTTTAATTTTTTTATGTTTCTTTTGAAAATTTTATATTTTTATGGGTTTTTGAAAATTTTTGTACTTGAAAATAACGTTCCCGAAAGAACGGATCCCAAAATCCAATTTTTCTCACAAGAAACCGTTGATCCTTACGAAAAGAGCCGGCAGCGGCGCCATTTTAATAACAGATTTTTGGTAAGTTAATAAAACGGGTTTGGTTTGCAAGATCTTCTTTGTCGTGTTGCTCGTACCCAATTGTTTTATTTGTCGTTGTTTCGTTCTCGGTATCTCTTCGAATCGATTACGGTTTAATATGGAATTGTTGTTCTTGGTCACTAAAAGGGGAGCTTTGGATTATCTATGTCTAAATGGTGAGATAAACGATAAAATAAGTAAAAGACAAGGTACAACTAAAAATAGATTAAACGAAACTTACTTGGCGAGTAAAGATAAAACTTGGAGACAAAAATGGGACGAGAGAAACTTCTAATCCGGAAAATGTTGTCTACCCCTTATCCGCAATACAAACTTGTGACCTTTATCCGGAAAACATAAAAACTTCTTATCTGGAATAATACTTAGATCCTTATCCGCAAAACGTGCTCCTTTACTTATCCGGAAAGCGTCTTGTCCTTCTTATCCGCAATACGCAAACAGAATCCTTATCCGGAAAATGATATCCAGAAAACGTGTTGACACTTTTATCCGCAATACACCAGAACCCTTATCTGGGATAAACTTAAATCTCTTTATCCGGAAAATAAAACTCCCGACCTTCTTATCCGGAAAACGTTAAAAGATTCTTATCCGCAAAACACACTCAATACACTTATCCGGAAAACGTCCTTATCCGGGAAACAAAACATAACCTTTATCCACAATATGGCTTATCCGGAATCCTTATCCGGAATACTTAACAAATGAACTTTATCCGGAATAAACTTAAATCTCCTTATCCGAAATACTAAATGGTGCTTATCCGGAAAAATTAAGCAAAGTACTTATCCGGAAAAAGGGGCTTAAACCCTTATCCGGGAAACAAAACATAACCTTTACCCGCAATATGGCTTATCCGGAATCCTTATCCGGAATACTTAACAAATGAACTTTATCCGGAATAAACTTAAATATCCTTATCCGGAATACTAAATGGTGCTTATCCGGAAAAATTAACCAAAGTACTTATCCGGAAAAAAGGGGCTTAAACCCTTATCCGGAATATCGGCTTGATGTTGTTATCCGCAATATGCAGCTACTAACACCCTTATCCGGAATAAGGAATTTATTTCCTTATCCGGAAAAGGAGGGTTTTGAAGATTCCGAAATTTGAACAATAAGTAAATAAGCCAAATCCCAATAAGCACTTTGCCAAAAGCTAAACCAAAAGATTTTTAGAAAAAGATGATTAAGCTAGAATTTAAAAACTTTTAAAACCTTAATAAGCTAGACATCAAAAATCACTTTTATATCAAAAACTTAAACTTATTAAATCAACTTATTTTCAATAAGCCAACACAAAAATCAACCAAATCACAACCACTACATGCTTATTAAATCAAACCATAGATTATTAAGAAAGGAAGAATGAGAGATTATCAAAAGATTGCTTGAATTAAAAGATTAAGATTCAAAAGTACAAAACTTAATATAAAACTAGAGAGAGAAACTAGGGAAAGAAAGTGCTTAAAAACTTAAAAACTAATAATGAAAAAGCTAAAAATTAACTAACTCCTTCAAAAAATGATATGAAGGGGGTATTTATAGGAGTGGGAGGTGATGGTGTTTGTTTCTTCTCTCTTTCTTTCTTTTTCTTCACGTCTTTTAAATAACACGTCTTTCTCGACTTCGTCTCGGGATTAGTCGAATGGCAAATGAACTTGTCTTCTAATTTTCTTCTTTTTAGTAGACTTGTTACTTCGACTTCATTCAACTTCCGTCTCTAGACTTTTTCTTCGATAAATCTTCAGAATAGGCCTTTGACTTCCGTTCTTCTTGCACTTTTGATCTCTTGACTTGTCTTTTGTCTTTTTCTTCAATAAAAGCCCGTGAAAGCCCGTGTTTTCTTCCTTTTCACAATTTGATCCTAAATCACAACAAAAACACAAACCACGCATAATTCCAAACAAATGACATTAAATACGCGTTTTGGTCTCGTTTTTAGCAAGTAATAAGTGGTAAAAGGATGGGTGTTTTCACACATATCAAGCCTCTTTTACCAATTCTAGTCCACAATGGGGACAACTCACCCTATCCTTTCATATAGTACCTCAAATGGCATTTATCGACTTCTAGTATGATAACTATCATTATATGAAAACTCAGCCATCGCTAAAGAGTTTCCTAACTCTCTCTAAATAAATCACTCATGCCCTCAGTGTAACTCCTAAGGTTGTATTAATATCTCACTTAGCCATCCTTTTCCAGTTAGCTGGATATACTCATATCTAATCATGTTCATCAATTCCCTTTAGTCCGTACCCCAAATTACTTAAAAATTCCAATTTCCTTACAAAGTGACCTATGACGGTCTTTCACATATCCATTAGTTCTTCCAATCCAAATCAACTTATGATCTATACACATCATCAAAAGGACGGTTATCTCAGTTAGTCTATCAACTGCCATCCAAACCCATGCTACAACCACTTCCATTAAATTTGGATAGCTCACTAGTAGCACCTATACACTTCTTTCTCACTTTTCTTCATGATTTTTTTATACCCAACACTTCCTTTATACCTACACAATATCCTACCTTCAAGGTCATATTGCTCCTCATCTTGTCTTAGTTAGACCAAGCCCTTCTTCCCTATGGCACATCACACCTATAACTCCTCATCCATTCGATTATCGATACTAAGCCTCCCAAACAATCAGTATAGGTCAGTGCCATTTCCTTTTCCACACTATGACAGTATTAGCCTACGTTGTGCTTTATTCTACTCATTAAGCTCTACCAAAGTTTTACCTTCGGTTTCTATCTCGACCTATTTCATTCATGCTTCGCTTCTACACACACCCTTCTTCTTCTTCCTCAACTCCTACCATACATCACGATGTGATGCTTCCCATCGTTTCTTCCCTTGCCATAATCCTTCATAAGGCATTCCATACATATTAGGCTAACTTTTACGCAAAACCCTCTATTCCATCATATCCGTACGCAATCCTTCCAACTTCTCAACTACGTGACTTCTCTTTCCTCTTGAAATATGAGATGAATTAGTTAGTCTATCGCCTATCACCCAACTCTCGTCGTACTTATTCCTCCACCCCATTATGTATCCCTTTCACCAATTTCGTCCTTACATCCCCCTTTCTAAGCTACTCCTATCTATGTAGGAAATATAGTCTACGTCCCTTTTCTCCATATGATTGTCCAAGCCACGCAACATACATGTTGACGCGTTCTCTGCTTTAGACAACTCAACTCGTGCAACCTACATCCTTCATCCAAACCACCCTAATACGTCATCCATATAGTTCAAGTTCATCTCAGCTTCACTTAATTCTTCTTATTCCATATCTCATCAACCATGCTTGCCTTTCCCAGATGGTACTTGGCCTTGCAATTTTTCTTTCATCCCTTAACTCCACCCATCACCTTTTCCAAATGTTCAATCAAGATGATTAAATATGTGCTGGAGACGTTCATGATCTGTATAGATCATTCTCTACGTCTCGTACCCCAAATGCCTCTAGCATTCTAGGCAGATATAACAATCCAGCTCCACTAACTAAGTCTATCTAGTCATCTGTACGCCAAAATTTTCCAAGTAGCTTCACTTGTTTTTTTTTCTCACAACCAGTTCTCCTACTCCCTCCTAATAGGGACGGACTAGAGTTTATGTGATTCCATGCGGATCACACTCTCATCTTATACCCACATTAGTTTCCATTTGTCTACTAAGCCATATTTTAAATTCTTATTCAAATCTCATACTTCTACTTTGATCTTGCACCCAACATGAGGTATTTTCAATCATCATCTTCTAGGAATACTTGGTTCTCTCCTTCCATGGTTCTCCCTTATTCCTACACTATCCCGTCCAACAAAAATTCCATACTTCATTTATCAAATCTATGGAAATCACTAGTGCATTGGATAATGCATAGTTGTCTCTTCCAAAGATCTTTCAAAACACCTTCACAAACCCGACTCTCTAATCACTTCTCCACGAAACTTATGCAGCTCAGCTTCACTCCTCATCCCTCGATATTGATTGTCTCAAAAATTATATCCGCGTAGTCACTCGACTCCCCTTGTTACTTCCACGAGTTCTTAATCTCCCATGTCATGTATTCATTTCATCATGATCCATCGGTTCAGCTCTTTGTAGCTCCACTCCGATACTCGATCTGCCCTTCTTCGTCACGAACCATACGTAAATTTCCCATCATAGTGCTTGTCACTTTTCCAGTCCTCGCAACTTTTGTGACTCCTTCGAAATCTCTTGCATCCTTCTTGTAGCCGACATGTAGTCCTTTCAGCTCCTTGCTTCGCGATGTAGCTCTTTACGCACTCCTTCTCGTCTCTATGATGTTACCTAGGAACTTCACACTACCAGTAGCTTCTAACTTCAACTCATCTACCATAATTTTTCTAAAAGTACTTCAACCCCTCAATGGCTCACTCTTCCTTACTTGTTGTACTTCACCGTTAATAAGCCTCCTACCAATCATTCTTTCACATTCCTGTTTTCCTTCACGTGTCTACTACTACCTTGCCTCCATAACTATACCAATCCCTTGCGTGTTATTTACCCAACCTTTCCATTAGTGTAAACTTTCTACTCTACCCTCACATCCGCTAGTACTTTCATCAATCTCCTAATGGTACTTCAACCAACTTCTCATAATATGACCTCTCGTTCCCATGACCACTCAACTAACTTTACTTACTCCCTTATTCCCGTAACTAATCTAAGTTTCAAAACTCCACAAATCTTAATCATTCCTTCGACACAAACTTTAAACCAAAACACATCTCTCCATTATAGTATCTAACCATAAGTAATACTACCCAACTCTATCCTCTCATCCTAACGTTCCCACAACCGTATAAATAAATCAACCATGACGTGTAACCAAAGAATTCCAAACAATCGTGTCCCAAAATAAAATATAGGGTAAAACGAACCCTACCCAAAACAACTGAAAACAAAACAATGTAATCCGAAAGATCAGTGGAGTGTTCCAACAACGAAAAATTAGACTCGTCACGATTAGTATTACCAAATTTTGATACGTTAGAAAATTTAAAACTTTCATCCCAATTAGTTACTTCTCATAAGAACCAAACTCCCTTACTACTAAAACAATCATACTCATTATTAACCATAAACTCATCCTTTATCTTCATCATTTTATCAAGATATCAACTAATTAGTATACTACAATCTTAACCATTATCTTGTTTACCCATATTAAACTTATTTCACTTGTTATTATGAAACTAATACATGTTTATAAAATACAGTGTTTTTTTTCTCTTTTTATTGGATATTATTATTATTATTTTTATAAAATCCATTTAGGCTGGTTATAACTAAACTACTACATATTTACAAGGTGTGGTGTTATTATTATCATTACTATAATAAAATCTCCCTTTTTACTCTTGCCGTCTAGTTAAATACTTCTAAAATTTTAACTACACTTAAGAAAATTTTTGTAAAATTTCTTTACCCCTTTAAAATGTATTATCACATGTTACATAGAAAACTAATCCAATTATTTTCAAGACAAATTTTTTTATAGCTTACTACCACAAACTAAAAAGAAATATGTAAGTCACGATATCATACCATACACTTACAAATTTTTTTTTTCAAAACCGTTTTCCCATAATCAGCCACACTTATTTGTAAGAAAATTTAGTAGTTCACATTACTTAAATAGATACCCGAGTGTAGACACCCATCAAAAGACTCAAAACGTCGTTGGAACTCCATTAAACTCCAGCACCATAAAACACGAGCATACACAAGGTACGTTCAAGTTATAATAAGTTAATAACTACTGAACGACCATATATCATAACTTAACACATACTAGTATATATACATCCGCATATATATACCTATTAAATCACCCAAAACATAATCGTTACCATACATGTCAGATCAATCAATCGCGTCATACACTCGTTTTTTTACGAGTAACCACCATCTTACCACAAGGCATAACACCCATCACTAAAACCAGTCCATATCGTGTGACCCCATAATCACACAACATGACTATAACCCAAAACAATAACACACTCAAAAATATCCATATCGTAGGCAACCGTTACATAAACCCATATACTATACATATACCAATAATCCACATCTCATCATATACAAGCATGTACTAACCCTCTTTTATGCAATCATACTTAGGAACCCATTGAAGCTGTGGTACTTGTATAACTATGTTGGCCACCATACTTATACAATTACCCTTTCCCCAATGCACTCCCTCCTATGATGACACTTATAAGAATCAATACAACACATAACAAATAAATCCATCAACTCACCTAAGCACATAACCACATAAACAATAAGGTCAAAAACTCCAACTAATAAAATTACATAGTCAAACTCTTGGAATATAGAAGTCCATAGTCTAGCTAAAACAGCATAGACAAAATCCAAAACGAAAACATAATCAATTATAAGTCATGTCGCCCATCAGAATGGAAACACCTTAAAATCCTTCCTACCCATGTACTCCTAGTAACTTGAACCACCACACGATTCTTAGGGAACATGACTTAAACATCAAAAGAAAAATAACATACCTCAGGTACATAAAATAACTCAACAAAAGATAGAAACTACCTTGTACCAAATTATGTACTATAATGTACAATTTAAGCAAAATACAACAATGACTAGCGTGGACGATTATGGTTCAACCCGCACTAGTCACAACTCGAAAAGAAAATAACATGTGGCTAAGTATGAACATACTATGGTTCAATTCATACTAGTCAAAACATCGCAATAAATAACATCCAAACACATCAATTAATATAAAATGCACACATACTCCTATGACGCCTATATGCAGGGACCCTTAAGCTATAGACTAGGCTACGCGACTAGGCAACCTAATTCTCTATAACCTGGCTCTGATACCATTCTGTCACACCCCACCATGGCAGAATATGGGGCACGACGTATGGATATAATCACAACATGGCGTGTCTATAGAGATAACTAAATGAAATAAGAAATGTCATAAAATGGTGACACAAATGTCATGACAATATCTCAACAAAGCAGGAGTCTAGGCAAGTAGGTAACAGTCCTACCTCTTACCTAAGACAAACAATAACATAGACAAAGCAAACATATAGGTGTCAACAGTATCACTTATTAAACAAACAAAAGAAACTAAGAAGGAACATGGATCTCCTTCTAAATGCATTCCTACACAACTCCAAATCCTAGCCACTTCTATTCTCAAGCTTAGCCACACTCTCACCTGAAAGAGACACTAAAACACATCAACATAAAGTTGGTGAGAGTCATAGGTTTAGAATCTAACGCCAAAATCAAACCATAAGCTGTGAACAACAACCAATAACAAATGAACATATGGACAATGTGATACAAACATGCATTAACAACTAGTATTCAAGATTTAACAAACCAAACCAAATCTAAGGCTCCCAGCCTTACCAAACACCATGGTCCCATAGGCGCCCATACACCTATGTACCAATCCTAAGGCCACAACTTGTCATTATCCATTGGTCCCATAGATGCTCACACATCTATGTACCTCCCCAAGGCCCCGCCTTGTCAACATCCCCTTGGTACCAAGTCAAATCACAAAATAATCATGAATCAGTTAGTAGTTAATCACATAAGTATGCACAAGTCCATCAACAAACACAAAACATTCACATCATAATTTATAAAAACAAGACAATATCTCTTCCATACCATCTGGAAGTCAAAATCATTAGTAGACATGGGACTATGAAACTCACCTGATTGAGCTTCTCCCAATAATCCGTGTACTAGCAAAAAGCTAACAAACAAAAACACAAAATCAAAACATGAACCAAACACTAAGATGGCTCATCAACCTATGATGGACATCTAACCTTCTCCCATATATATACCTCATTTATGCTCTAAGCATCTCATTACACCCCTCTATAAAGCCCTTAACATAGTTACTTCATAACCCGTCCCGTTAACATTTTACCCAAAACAGTCCCGGTTTTTAGGTCTCCAAACTATAAGCCAAACGCCCACCTAACCATACCCATGACCTCTGTAAAGGAAACCCTATGCCCTTACATATGTTAGCTAACTCCTTATTTTTGCCCTAACCTTAAAGCTACTGTTAAGGCCCCGATATATATATATATATATATATATATATATATATATATATATATATATATATATATATATATATATATATATATATATATATATATATATATATATATATATATATATATATATATATATATATATATATATATATAAATACTTTTAGCTATCCGGATTTTACTGATTTTGAACATACAAAATGTTTGTTATGATTAGGGGGTCTTTCTCTAACCCACAATCTTAGACCCAATGCAGATACTTCCTATAATATATAAACCAACGCCCATGTTCGTTTGAAAGTCCCAATACAACCCTAAGTACCCCAAACAACACAAAACATAAAAGAAAACAGGCTGATTTCAAAACTACTTTGACCTCCGACTGTTGTAACCTATTTTTGACCCACTTCCCGACCTCCAATTTAGTTCTCGTTTCTTGCATTTGAAAGCCACTTCAATTACCTTTCCAGGGATACTTGGATCACAAAATAAGAGTTTGTATAACTCTCTATATGATCAAAACAATTGACCTAAAATTTTTCCCAGTTTTTAAAAACGAATTCAATTTAATTAACCTAACCCAAATCCATCATAAGATGATTGAGAAAGAATTAAAACACTATAATTAAAAAGGGTTTAAAGATTTTACCTTTGATTTAAGAAAACCCCAAAATTTTGATGAAACCCTAGTTTTTCTTGATGGTGCCACGACTACAAGACTCCAGGAGGAAAAAATATGATTTTTTTTTGTTGTGAGTAAATTAATATATAGGGTGTGGGTGAACCCTAGTCCAACCCAAGCCCAACTTCCTTTTTTTTCATTCCCTTTTCTTTTGATCGTCCAAACCGACCTACACACCCCTTTTTTATTTATTTATTTTTATTATTACTACTTTACTAATATTTCTTTAAATTTACTTAATTATTTCAGCCCCTAAAGTTTCTAAAATCTCAAAACCGAGAAACTTATAAAATTTACGCGTTTACCGTAAAAGACGTAAAATATACAGTTTTAAAAAAATCTTAAATTTTGAAATTAACTTTATAACTAAGTCATAAAGGACTTAAAACCATCCCGTAAATTATTCCCGTGACTAAATACCTCATCCGAGACCTCAAAATGCTAAACCGTACATCGTAAAAATACGATTTTCTATAATACATACATATACGTAAACCACTAAATAACACCATCTCATTTCATAGTCACTACCATGTGAGCTCATGAACATGAAATCATCACACATCGTTTCACTCACAAGGTACCCCGTACCGGAAACGATATCCAAACCACAATCCATACACACCAATTAGCACATAAACACGTAAAGACACGTAACTAGCACAAAATAAAACTAAGTGACAAACCTCAAAACCGCGGTTGTCTCAACATGTTCTTGGCTTAAAATCAGTCTATACACACTTAATTCATTGGTTTAGATGTTTATAAGTAAGTTTGTTTCAGTTTGGCAAGTGTTTAAAAGGTTTTACATGTTCAAGTGTTGGTAAAAATCAGCAAGTCCTCATAACTGCTTGTTTTAGTGTAATTTGACCAACCAATTTTGTTCTCTGTTAGGTCTAGGTAGTGATTAGGATTGAGACCTGTTTTGTGGTGGTTTGTGAGTGAATTGAGTGAGTTTTGGCCAACCAAAACTCACCCAAGTACACACTAGACCAGCAAAGTCCCACCAGACCCCATATCATCATATCAGTGACTGATTTGACCTATTTGTGTGTGATTGTTGTGTGCAACCTGGTGTTTTTATTGCTTATTTGACTCCCCACAACCCAACTGGTTGTGGGGGTGCCGTTGTATCCAATTAAAACCCAACAACAATATAGTTACACATCAATTTGTGCCCAGACACGTTTTTATTGAAGGCAGTGGGAACAAAGTTTCCCCTGCTAGTGCAAAAGTTGCCACTGCTTTGCATAAGGACAAAACAAGTCCAAGTGTCACTATCAGTTTCTTATTTTTTTTGTCTTTAGTGAACTTTTTTAAGTATTTTTAGTCCATTTTAATTTTATTATTTTTTTTATTTTATTTCTGAATTTTCCATTTAATTTATTTTTCTGTTACTGTTCATTTTCTATTTTTTAGATTAAATTGCATTTTTAATTAGTTTTTAATTACTTTTTTTTTTGTCTTTTAGTGCAAAACTTTAACATTTTTTTGTTTTCAAATTTTTCTTAGATTCAGAAAAGTATTTTAAGATTTCTAGTTTAAAAAAGATTTACTGTTCACCTTTTTAAGTAATTTTTAGATTTAATTTTAGTTTAATTACTTTTAAATTAAAACTGTATTGTCTTTTAGTGTAAAAAAGTTTTGTTTTCAACTTTTTTCAATTTTCTACTGTTTAGTAATATAATTTAGGATTTTTCAAATAGTCAAATTAATTTTAGCATTATTTTATTATTTTTAATCATTATTTTAGTTTAAAAATTGTTTTTAGTGTTTTAAAAATAGAAAAATAGTATTTAAAATTTAAGAAAAATACTTTTTAGTCTTTAAATAATATAAATGAGTTATTAGTTCATTAAAATAATATATTGGATTTTTTGTTAATTATAATTAATTTTAGGGCTTTAATTAGCATTAAAAATTGAATATTTAATTAATAAAGGGTTTAAAAATATATTTATTGGATATTTATTCTTATTTATATTATTTTAGACTAAGTTTTAACTTTTGATTATTTTTTTAGGTTTAATTTTTAATTTTATCACGTTCTACGTATTTACGTTCGCGTTTTACGTCAAATCGTCGTAGTTTAATCATAGTTGTAGCTCGTCTTTAATTTACACACCTCCTACGAGAACGAACCCACATTTATTCGGATCTACGGTTTTTAATTAAATCGTAACGCTTAATACTTGCCACATACGCGTTTTCCTAAAACGTGTACGATTTACCTACATCAATTTTTGGCGCCGCTGCCGGGGAGGTGTTTTATGTGCCTTATATATCGTGTTTGTGTGAGTAGTGCATTTTTGCTTTTCAATTTTTGCAAAGCGTATATAACGTACATACTCATTTTTGTTATTTTTCATTAATATATTATAGTATCCAAACAAATCATGTTTAATTTTCCTAAATTAAACACACAACAATCTTTACTATATTGTAGATATCCCATTATCGTTTTCGTTTTTGTTGTGAATATTATTAATATATTGTACTTACGTAGAACAATAAATATACAAGTACTCCAAAAGCGTGAAAACGCAACCTTGATTCGGGATTTCATCACTCGATCATTGTATTCAAATCTAAAGCAAAAGTTTAAAGGCAAAATAGATAAATACTTTCGTGAGGCTTAATTTCAATTAACACAAACTATAAGGTGCATATAAGGTGGTTGTATTTCACGACCTAAGGGAAAAAGGCTCTTAAGTGCTTAGCGCCGCCTCTTTTCCCCCGCTTGCTTGTGCGTGTTTTGAGAAAAAGGGATAATCGAGGGTTTGCCGCCCAAGTATTATCTACGTATACTATATTTGCTTGTTTTCAAGATTAAACCCTCTTGAATGTTTTGGTGTTCCACCAACGTTCTAAAGTCATCGAGAACGTTCACTCCACGTGATCGTTTTCATTCTTTGAGGCTTCTTTAATCGAGAAATCGATTCGAGGAGAGATTTGTAGATTTGAGTCTACGTAATACATTCAAAAATCCAAAAAAATTAAAAAACAATCAAAAACCAAAAAAATTGAAAAATCAAAAAACCGCAAAAAGAATCTTCTTTGCTACCCCCATTCTACGCTTAGTGCATGCGCACTCGAACGAAGGATTATTCTAATTCTAGTGACGCTTTGAATCGACGAAATCGTAATCGAAGGAATCGACGATGTAGACGAGATTTAGAAACCGACGTTCCTAATATCGTTGTTAAAGAGACCGTAGAGGAGATGGCCGACAATCGTTCGATGATGGAATTGCTCCAAGCGCCCACCGAGGGTTATGGAGACGCGATCGTAATTCCCGCTATCGAAGCGGAGAATTTTGAGATTAAGAGCGGAATGCTTTCGTTAATCCAAGCTAGGAAGTTTCGAGGTCGTGAAGCCGATAATCCTCACGACCACATTCGGAATTTTGATCGTCTTTTGGCCACGGGCAAGTTTAAGAACGTCGACACCGATGTCATCAAGCTTATGCTTTTTCCGTACTAGCTCGATGGTGCCGCCAAGGATTGGTACGAGAAAGAGCCATCTAATTCCATAACTACGTGGAAGGATCTCGTCTCCAAGTTCGTTAATTATTTTTCCCCACCGTCTAAGACAACGTTTTTCAAAAATGAAATTACGAAATTTGAGCAAAACCCGAATGAATCTTTTAGAGACGCGTGAGATCGTTTTAAGGAATTTCTTATGCAATGTCCTCAACATGGTTTTTCCGAGTTGCACCAAATCGATACGTTTTACAACGGTCTTAGTTTTCAAGAACAAGATTCGTTGAATTCCGCCGCCGGTGGCAACTTTTTGTGTAAAACTCTGAAAGACGCTTTAATGATTATCGAGAATCGATCCAAGGTTTACCAACTCCGCAACGCACCGAGTGTTGCCAATGTCGCTAATGTTAGTAATTCTAATCGCGACATTAAGAGAGTTGATGCGAAAGTCGACAAGCTTACGAATGTGTTTACGTCTTTTCTCGTCGAAATGCAAAAAAAAAGACGCCCCCGCTACGGTGAAAGCGGTTGAGGTTTGGTGTACGTTTTGTGGTGGACCTCATAATTATTACGAGTGTGCGGCTACGGATGGCCAAACGTCGAATGTGAGTGCGTTAAACAACAATTTTTCTAATCAAAATCAAAATAACGCCGGTCCATCGAACAAGGAAATTATAACCAAGGCAACAATTTTAATCAAAACTGTAACAATTTTCAAGGAAATAATCAACAAGGAAAATTTTCAAATCAAGGAGGTTATAATCAAGGTCGTAATTTGAATTGGCAATATCGAGACAATAATCAAAACTCGATTTTTTCAAACAACAATCAAGGTAACAATTTTTCAAGTGGGAATCAAAACAATTTTCAAATAAGTAATCAAAACCATGGGAACTTTAATTCAAATCAAAATAGTTCGTCAAACGATTTTCAAAATTACATGAAAACGAATGATGCTAATATGAGACGATTAGAGGGAGAAATTGGTACTTTGAAAAACGATTTTTCTAATACTTTGAAAATTCAAAACACGAAGATTGAGCAAGGACAAATTGATATTAAAAAGATGTTTTCGGCTATTATGAACAAAGCCTCGGGTTCTTCATCGAGTTTGTTACCTAGTGACACCGTTGCAAATCTGAAGGAACAATGTAAAGACGCCTCGTCTCGTGAGAAAGGTAGTGTGATTACCCTTAACCTTGATGGATTTCAAGTTGTTCCTTCTTCTCAACCCTCGACTTCTAAGACGTCTTATTGTTCTAAAGTCGATAGGATGACCGTCGCGACCAAGGAATAGAGTGCACACCATCGTGTACCTCAAATTCCATCCACGGTTAAAAAGAGAGTTTTATCGACCTTACGAAAGTAACCCTTGAAAAAACTTGTGCATCGATCCTTCTTAAAAAACCTAAAAGGCGTATGCCGAGAAAGGAAGAGGATCCGGGCCAATTTCTATTACCTTGTGATTTTTCCGAGATTGAGGGATGTTTAGCCCTTGCCGATTTAGGTGCTAGCATCAATCTCATGCCTCATTCTCTTTGGAAATGGATGAGATTGCCTAACCTTACCCCCACGAACATGACAATCGAGCTTGCAAATTGTACTCCACTTATACCAATTGGAATAGCCGAGGATGTCTACGTCGAAGTTGGAAAGTTTGTTTTTCCCACGGATTTCGTTATATCCGATTACAAGTGTGACCCTAAATGTCCCATTATTTTAGGCCGACCATTTTTATCAACGGATCGAACCGTAATCGACGTTCACGAGGGGAGACTTACTATGAGATATGGGGATGACAAAATGGACTTTTTCACGAGTAAATCCCAAGTGTCTTATGATAATGAAAAAACCGAGGTTTCATAACCTAATGTTTCTAAACCTAATGATTTCAAAATGTTCACTTTAGCGGAAACTATGAGGCTTAATACATGTTTTGAAAAAATTAAGAAGAACGGTTTTAAAGATGATGATTTTAATGATAAAGAATACGTGTACCTAATTCAAAAGGGTATGTGTAAATTTATGAATGAAAAATCACTTTGGGATGTATTCGATGAAACAAGTGAAATACCAATTCCCAAGGGCGACGTTAGTGCCATCACGACAATGACCAAAATAGACTCGTCTTCACCACCTTCGAAGTACCATGTCTTTGAGGCTTCAACTTCTAACTCCATCGAAGTGCCTCCTTTGCCTAGCCCAACACCCGTTGAGGCCAGAGGTTTTATCGACATCGATCCTCTCGTCTTAGAAAAGTCACCTAAGCATAGTCATTCGACTTGTAAGACCATGGTTGTGAGTGCTCACGTCGACTCTTTCTTTGACGATGACGATGGCGATTTTGCCAAGATTGATCACGTACTTCAAAATCCACATGCAATTTTTGATTCTCCTAAAAAGAAATGTGTGAAGTACGATGATTATGAGTTTGATCCCGAGATTGAGGAATTCATTGAACGAGAGCTAGCTCTTTTACCTCCACTTCCACCTACAAGTGAGGTCGATCTTTCCAAAATCGAGGATGAACTAAATGAGTTGGAACCTCTTATTTTCGATGACGAACCAACTCATGTGACCACCAAAAATCCAATTCTCGAGGAGTTACCTAATCAACACTCCTCAAATGAGAATTACGTTTACCACATTCGTGAGGATTTAACTTATCAACAATCCCCACAAATGAATGATGGTTTCGTGCTTGATCATGATCTTTTCGAGAGAGTTTCTAAGATACTCAAGGAGGGGAATGACAAACCTTGGTTTGACAAGCCTATCTTTGATGAAGAAATCGATGAGATCGATGTTCATGAGGATGACGAGTATGTTGACCCCGAGGGGGCGATGTTCTTTATTGATAAACGTTTTGAGAACTTATATAATCTGCCACCCCCTCCAACCAATGACTTAAAGGTGAGGATTTTTAGCGCGACTAATTTTAAATTTGACACGCCAAATATTTTCGACATTATCAAATCGGGTTTTCATAAAGAGTTTTTAAACGATGAAAAAGGAAAAGATTTTAAAAATGTTTTAAAAGATTTTTCTACAAGTTTAACTCTGTCATCACCGCGTTTTATGAGTGCTACCACCTCGTCTACTCCTTTTGATGACGGTTGATGTGGATCTAGTGTGGGGGAAGCTCCTTATGTTCCTTCACATTTCTCCACCGAGGACGAGATTTACGATCCCGAAACTGCTTGTAAAGGGAAATCTCGGTCTTCCACCGATGCAATAAATGGAAATCTTATTCATTTGCTTGGTGTGAGTCTACCTTGAGTAGCTCATTATGTTGACTTACCCATTGCCCCACCTTTCTACTTCTTATCTATTTTCTTCTACCCCTTTGGGGTTCCACTATCGGTTGAAGTAGCATTGTTTCGTCTTTCATCCGAAAACGAAGACGCTATCTTTGACCCCAGTATACGTGTATCGGGTTTTTAAAGTACTCCATGTACTTTTGGGCATTGTTTATCATGTAAGCCCCACCAAAAATGACCATACCATGATTATCCCTAAATGATCACATTTATGGGGATTCGAGTCGAGCTTTTGACTCGGTTATCAAAAACAAGGTGCCTCGTGGGGGATTCTCATGCTTATCCTTGTAAATATTATTGCTTTCTAATAGTGTAACGAGGGGACTTGTGCTCTTCCTACCTTTGTTCCGTGGTTGCATGTGATTGTGATTTATTAGGTTCATCGTCATCATTGAAGCCTCTCGTGTTCGTTTTACGGATCACTCGAGCTTCGATCATTGCCTTTGGAGATTCCGATATCCGATGATATCCTTTTATGTTCTAACGTTGATCTTATTAGCATAATTCATAAACGGCTTATAGGTTATTCGTTTTACCCTTTCCATGCCCAAGATTAAGCATTCGACTACGTCTCTAGTATGGGGGTGTTTTCACCCCTAGACTCGAAATATTGAGGACAATATTTAGTTTTAGTATGGGGGGGGGTGAGTAGATACTTCACCTTGCCTACGTCAACACGCAATCCAATATTCATCTTTTTGTTATTGTTTTGTTGCAAAATAAGGTTAAAATGGCCAAATTTTAAAATTTTTCTTGTTTTTCATAAGTGTTTAAGACACGAATGTAAGTTTTCTGATGGTGAGAATAAGAGTAATTTTTTACTCGGCCGTGCGTGTTGAGCACTTAGCTTCGATTCCTTAACTTTTTAGGCTAAGTCTCTTAAATGAGGACGAGAAATGATAGAGTTATTTATAAGTCTCGTAATCGTTCACGATCTCATGTGTAGTAATTATTAGCTTATTCTCCCCATGCTTTTATATAATAAATTGTTAATAAATATTGATTTAGCGGTTTAGTCAGTATTTTTGGTTTCTAATTTGTTTTAGTAGCTTCCATGTAATTAAATTGGGAAAACATTAAGGTATCACCAGCGTCACGGTTTTGAAGTATTGGCACCCGAATAATCGAAAGCTTCACCTAATAATAAGATTTTAAGTGCTCACCTAATTTAAGCAACAATTTGAAGCTCACAAGGCTGAAAAATCTATGCCCAGATTGAAAGTGAATCAAGCCTTAATCTTTGAAGCTTTAAAGATCCAAAATTTGCTTTAGCGTGAGGATATACGTCTTTGGCCATAATAAAACCATCGATGATGGCAGATAATAAAAGGCAAGGCAAGACCGGAGTCATAATAAAAGCTCCATGTCGGAGTTGAATAAAAGATGGAGGTAAACCTATGATAATAAGGCCCTTCCGTTAGGGGGCGTATAAAAGTCTTGGTAATAAGTCTCATGTTCAAAACCGTTATAAAATCGTGTTTATCGATCCTTCTTGTTGATTTAATTTTTTGACATCGTTGTCTATTAGGGTGAATTATTAATTCGATGATTTTGGTTACACCGTTAAGACTCTATTTTTGGACTTGATCTCTATTCACTCATAAGTCAATGATGTATCCTCGTGATGATTAAGACAAAATAAAATATAAGAGATACCAAGTAGGAATAAGGGAGTCTAGGTTCGTAATTAACACTCATGAGATATGATCGTGTTGCTAACATAAAATAACAATGATCTCGTTACACGCTTAGCATGGAATTGGGTGAAAATCGAGGACGACGAAATTATTTCTAACGAAGCATTCACGTGTTCTTGTTCTATGAACCTAAACGTCCTATTTTGCGATGAAAATCATACATTATGTCTAAAACACGTGTAGTAGTTTATTTAAGTTTATGTATTCAATAAATGTCATCATAAAATGAATTTTGGAAGTGCTACGATACTTAATTCTAGCATTGCGTGAGGACACGACAATGGTTTAGTATGGGGAGTGATGAGACTGTAATTATACATAGTCTCATCGTCCAAATCGGGCTTAAAACGCTTAAAATATCATTAAAATACCCAAAATATGCTTGTGTTTGTTCATTGTGTATTTTAGGTACAGATATCGTGAAATCAACAAAAGATCACAAGAATGAAGCATAAATGAACACGTGAAACGAAGCCGCACAAAGAACCGGACCCGAATCACGATTTTTCATTGAAGTCCTTCAAGTTTGAAGATTTGGCAAGAATGGTCCCTCAACTTTTGAAGACTTGTCATTTTAAACCCTTGAAAAACTCAAAAATTACTAAAGGGTCCCTAAAATAACAAGAATGTACTAGTTTGGTCCTTGAAGAATGCAATATATGCATTAAATACCCTTGTGAACATGCTTGATAAAGTTTGGTGGACAAAATGGAAAGAATGAAACTTCCATTATAAAGGAGATTCTACTTTTGGGATGTTAAAGTTTATTTGACAAAAACAAGAGAGTCAAGGGGTCATTTCTGGTAGACATTCTAACTCCCACTTAAAACACGCCACCTCACCCCACTTTAAACCTCCACCAATCACATTCGTCCCTCCACCCACATCACATTTCCACCCAAACTTAATAACTGATTTATTAATCAATTATATTTTTCCCTCCCTAACAACATTTTAAACCTAATCCACCCACTAAAACAGATTAAACCCCCTTCACCCCCCATAAACCCTAGATAATCCCCAGGTCAAATTAACCTTAAATCATAGGGGTTTTACCCCAATTTGTCTAGATCACTAATTCCCCACCTTCTCATCACAAACCCACTCTCACCTTTACCAAAACTACACCCATGTGACTAGTAGGGTCACCCCCTGTTGCGTCATTTTCACCCCAATACCCAAAAAACGAATCTTCAGACCAAATCAACGATTTTCCTTTATTACTTGGTCCTAAAGGAGTCTACAAACGTTCAAGATCAAGGGAACACAACTGGAAACATCACATGGACAAATTGACCAAGTTTTGAAGACTTGTTCAAGGGCAAAACTGGAAAAACTTGTATTAGGGTTTCAGCTATTTTATTTTTTATTAAGAGTTCTAGAATAGTCCAACTAGTAGTATAAAATGAGGTGGATTGTACCTCATTTCCTTTTGTTCCAGTTTTATTTTGTAAAAATTTTAATCAATGAATATTTAAAGTTTTGGTTCAAATATTGCAAAATAATCTATGTTCCATTTTTATTGTGTTTTTAGTTTAAGAGTTTTAGTTTTATGCAAGGATACTTAGTTTGTTAAAATATTCTTGATTTAAAAAGTTTTTGTAAAAACCTGAATCCAAGCATGAAGGAAGTGAAAGTGGATTTCATGTTTTGGATTCAGCTTTGAGTTAAAGACTTGTTGGTTACTGGTTACTTTACAAGGTTATTTTCAAAAGGAATCCGTTTTCCAAAGATTTTGAAAAATCTCTTTTATCTAATTTTTTATTATACTTGACTGTTTTACTGTACCTTAAGCTACTGATAAGCTCCTTGACAAGAGCCTTATCAGTAGGCTTACACTACTTGTTCTTCCTCTTGGTTTTATGGTGTTGTGTAGGTACCAAAAGGCATCAAGAAAATCCCACCCATTTCATGTTCATTTTTTGAAGATATTAGTCCTTTCTCTACATCAGCAATTTCATTAAGCCAAGCATAAGCCCGAGCT
The DNA here is from genome assembly GCA_025667525.1 of Glebionis coronaria. Taxonomy (NCBI): domain Eukaryota; kingdom Viridiplantae; phylum Streptophyta; class Magnoliopsida; order Asterales; family Asteraceae; genus Glebionis; species Glebionis coronaria. Next base: position 215,714,996 of record CM046875.1, read on the forward strand.
TATTTGGATAAGTCCTAAGCTAGGGGTGCAAACGAGCTGAGCTTTTATCGAGCTATTCGAGCTCGAGTTCAAGCTCGGCTCGATCGAGCCGAGCTTTTATCGAGCTCAAGCCCAATAATATGGCTCGAAACATCTAATGAGCCGAGCTCAAGCTTTTGATCAGTTAGCTCGAGCCCTTATCGAGCTTTTCGAGCCTTAGTGTAAATATATTTTTATATAAGTAAGCAAACATTGATTTGAGTATCAGACTTATTATAAAGAGTAAGTATATAAAAATTAAGTAATTTATTGATAGTCGTTATCATAGTTTACTACAAACATAATATTTGTGGCGATATGTTAACGATAGTGATATATTTGTTTCATATATATAATTTCGAGCTTTTCAAGCTAAGCTCGAGCTTTGCGCGAATCCTAGTCGAGCCGAGCTCAAGCCTTAAAGGTAAAAGCTCGACGAGCTATCGAGCTGAGCTCGAGCCCACTATTTATGTTTCGAGCCGAGCTCGAGCCTTGTTAAGCTCAGGCTCAGCTCGGCTCGTTTCCATCCCTAGCCTCAGCTGGCCTTTGTATGGTTGGATGATAACCATACGAGGTAAAATGGCTTGAACCCTTTAAATAAGTGAAGTTTTATGTGATTTTTTGTGATTGTGTATGATGTTGAGTATGTCCTGTTCATTTGTTGGTTTTCTTGCTTAATTATGCTTCTTTAGGCTTTGTATGCATGCTTATATAGTTATCAATCATTTTGGGTAGGATTTAAATGTATTTGATTTGTTAAAATCCATTTTCAGAAAAGTAAGGGGTGTTTGGTTCTGTTTATTAAGCTTAGGGTTTGACATGTTCTTGGCTTAAAATCAGTCCATACACACTTAATTCATTGGTTTAGATGTTTATCAGTAAGTATGTTTCAGTTTGGCAAGTGTTTAAAAGGTTTTACATGTTCAAGTGTTGGTAAAAATCAGCAAGTCCTCATAACTGCTTGTTTTATTGTAATTTGACCAACCAATTTTGTTCTCTGTTAGGTCTGGGTAGTGATTAAGATTGAGACCTGTTTTGTGGTGGTTTGTGAGTGAACTGATTGAGTTTTGGCCAACCAAAACTCACCCAAGTGCACACTAGACCAGCAAAGTCCCACCAGACCCCATATCATCATAAGTGACTGATTTGACCTATTTGTGTGTGATTGTTGTGTGCAACCTGGTGTTTTTATTGCTTATTTGACTCCCCACAACCCAACTGGTTGTGGGGGTGCCCTTGTATCCAATTAAAACCCAACAACAAAATAGTTACACGTCAATTTGTGCCCAGACACGTTTTTATTGAAGGCAGTGGGAACAAAGTTCCCCCTGCTATTGTAAAAGTTGCCACTGCTTGGCATAAGGACAAAACAAGTCCAAGTCTCACTACCAGTTTCTTATTTTTTTTGTCTTTAGTGAACTTTTTTAAGTATTTTTAGTCCATTTTAATTTTATTATTTTTGTTATTTTATTTCTGAATTTTCCATTTAATTTATTTTTCTGTTACTATTTATTTTCTATTTTTTAGATTAAATTGCATTTTTAATTAGTTTTTAATTACTATTTTTTGTTTTTTAGTGCAAAATTTTTACATTTTTCAGTTTTAAAATTTTTCTTAGATTTAGAAAATTATTTTAATATTTTTTGTTTAAAAGGATGTACTGTTCACCTTTTTAAGTAATTTTTAGATTTAATTTTAGTTTAATTAGTTTTAAATTAAAACTATTTTGTCTTTTACTGTAAAAAAGTTTTGTTTTCAAGTTTTTTCAATTTTCTACTGTTTAGTAATATAATTTAGGATTTTTCAAATAGTCAAATTAATTTTGGCATTATTTTATTATTTTTAATCATTGTTTTAGTTTAAAAACTGTTTTTAGTGTTTTAAAAATATAAAAATAGTATTTAAAATTTAAGAAAAATACTTTTTAGTATTTAAATAATATAAGTGATTTATTAGTTCATTAAAACGAATATTTTGGACTTTTTTTAATTATAATTAATTTTAGGGCTTTAATTAGCATTAAAAATTGAATATTTAATTAATAAAAGGTTTTAAAATATATTTATTGAATTTTTATTCTTATTTATATCATTTTAGACTTAGTTTTAACTTTAAGTTTTTTTTTAGGTTTAATTTTTAATTTTGTCACGTTTTACGTATTTACGTTCGCGTTTTACGTCAAACCGTCGTAGTTTAATCGTAGTTGTAGCTCGTCTTTAATTTTTCTCACTTAAACTAAAAACGACACTAATTCAAACTCTTAATTTTATATAATTGACACTCGTAACCACACACCTCCTTCGAGAATGAACCCGCATTTATTCGGTTTTACGGTTTTTAATTAAATCGTAACGCTTAATACTTGCCACATACGCGTTTTTCCTAAAACGTGTACGATTTACCTACATCAGGTTTCATCTTTGTATAAATTGTTAGCTTCCATCCGGGACGACACATCGGCGGTGTCATTTATGTTTATGCTCCAAGTGCCTATTTAAATCACATTAACATCAAAAACCTCCCCATTTACTTCAGCTTTGATAGTAACAGTAATCCTCTTAGTTGATTTTGTAGAAATACAAACTCTTCTAGGTGACATGGAAGTTTCTTCATCTTCAAAAAACTTGAATTTGCCAAATAAAGACTTTATTTTCTTATACGAATTTGAGCCCCAAACACAAAGAGGTAAGCCGCTGATTTCAAGCCAGATCATTCGTTCATCTACCGTAAATCACAGTGAGGGAGTTTTGATTGCGGAGTAAATGCTCTTTAATGTACCATTCTCCCGAAAATTTAGAAGAAGATAATGGAGAAGAGAACTGAATCCAAATCCAAAGAACTCCAACATGGTGAATGGACAAGTCCATGAAACCTTCACTTTATAAATCGAATACATAATGCTTATCGTGGCAGCTTCATTGAGTTTTAGAAGTAGAATAGATGAAAAATAATCAACAGTGATTAAGTCGTTATGGGTGAGGTTAATACTACGAGCAGTGTCTTTTGAAAGGGTAGGTGTGGTAGGGCTTTTTTTATTGAGAGTAACATCAGTAAAGGATGGTTTGGTTTCGTGAGATTGATGATAAGAGAAATTGGGGATCAAAGCGTTTTTAGGGGTTCGTTCAGTTTTATGGTTAGTGCCATTAACAGGTCGTCGAACAGGTTGAGATGCAAATGAATTACCCCGTTGAAAAATGGCAACCGCCACATATAAGTGGAAGTTCCCAATCCAAATGTTTGATAAAGTTTGAACAAATTCATGAGCATCTTTAATACCAAGAAAGCGGATAAATCCAAATCGTTTACCTCCTTTGGAGCATTTATTAGCAATGAAGGCATCTACAAGTCTACCAAATGGCAAACTTGCTTTCCACAGGCCCTTAGCATCGAGCGAGTCTGGGAGATTCGAGACATAAAATGATGTAGCAATTCTTTCTAGATCTTTGTTGGATGGATTATCAATGTTCTTTGCATTAGGGTTTTTGTCGTTGTGAAAGATCAAGTCCATCCTTTATCGTCGGTGTTGAATGATGGTTTTCCCAAAGAGAGAATGATTGAAATCCCCGCCTCCACCACACAAGGATTCCGGTGAGGATCAGAGATCCGAAATTTTAGGAGTAGGTGTGTGTTTTTTACCGCTTTTGCTTTGTCCATACGTCTTGATCTATTGCGTAGTGTGAAGGTCAAGCCATGCACCATTGCGGCGACATCGCAAACCTTTTAGAACATTGACCAAAACCTATGGACAAATAATATATAATTATTTGAGAATCATATATGATTTCGAAAAATCATATACGATAAAGTGATAAAGCGATTAAATGTATAAGGAACTTTTCTCATTTCTTATTTAATACAGTATGTGTTTATGTTTTTACATCGGTAGTTTTTTTATAGAATCATATACATATAATTATTGTAGAATCATATATGATTCTTGTAGAATCAACCATGATTCATGAATGAATCATATACGATCAATACTGAATTATATATGGTTTCTTATTGCTTATATATCAAGTATTGATGCGTTTATGTTTTTCTTGCAACTCCTAAAAAGAAACCTGATACAACAAAGAAACTTGATACGGAATTTGATCCAAAGCCTTCATTAAAGGTTACTATTAAAGAAAAACATAAGAAGTTGCACCCAAACCTGACACAATAAATCAAAGCCGTCAAACCTGCTCGCCCTTCCACCAATCTATAATTGGAAATTGTTGTCAAGCCTGACAAGATATTGAAAGCTAAACATGGCCCCTAGTACAAACCCCGAAGCTGTTGTCAAGCTTGATAAGAAGGTGAAAGCTAAATCTGCTCCCCCTCTCCCACTTCTAAAACTGAAAGGTGCCAAACCAAAACCTTCTCCTATTAAACATAAAACCTTCCCTTTTAAATCTCGACCTTTTGTTGGCAAGTGGAAGAAATTGGTTGAAAATGTTGTGGCGGAGGTTATGAGTGATTAAATGCGGATGAGTGAGAGGACGAAGACATTGTTCTGACGAGGGAATGGATAGTAGTAATTGTAGTGATGAGGAGGCTGTTGAGGGAACTAATAGTGATGGTGATGGAGAGGAGGATTCTAATGAGGGCAATGGTGGTTTGTTGGATTATGAACATATAATAATATATGTCCGGAAGTTGTCTCGAACCTATAAAGACACACGTTATACATTGAACGATAACTAATTGATATATCTAGTGATATATTAATTAGAGTAAACTACAAAATACATCCCTATGGTTTGAACATTTTCATTCAGTACATCCCTAGCTGAAAGTATTGGCATTATATACCAGTCGTTAGGAAAATGTTTGACACAATACATCCCTTCGGACTAACGATGCAAAGTTTTTTGTTATCTTTTAACGAGGGATGTAGTTTGCCTCACGAGGGATGTATTTTGCAAAACAAAAATTAATATTTTTCGAAACAAATGTTTTTGTTTTTTTTGAAAAAAAGTTTTGGTTTCCGTTGCAAAAAACGTTTTATTTTTTTCCTGTAAAAAAGTTAATAAAGTTTTTTTTCTTTTTTTTCCAAAAAAATTAAAATTGTTTAAACATAATTAAAAATTAAAACAGCTAATAGATTTATGTTTTCCTTCAAATTTTTTAAAAGGATAAAAATAATTCAACAAGTTTTTTAGTGTTTTTTAAACATTTTTTAACAAATTAAACGTTTTTCTTTCAAAAAATAAAATTATTTAAACATTTTTATCTTATTTATATTTTTGACAGAAAACTTTTAATTTTTCAAAAAATGTTTTAAAAATTTTATTTTATTTTTTGAAAGAAAAGTATTTAGTTATTTTAAAAAAAAATCGAAGAAAAAGCATTATTATATTAAGTTTTCGAAAAAAAATAATTTATTTTTGGAAAAAGGAACAACTTTTTCGGAAAAAAGTTTTAAAAAATAATTTTATTATTTTTGGGAATTCTTTTTAACATTAAAAAATTCAAATAAAAACAAATACATGTTAATATTTTAAAAAATTAATTATTTTTAAACATGTTTTAAAAGAAAAGTATACTTTTCTTTTGGAAAAAAGGAAAAAAAAAGCTTTATCAAAAAAAATTTCGGGAAAAAATAAAACTTTTTTGTAAAGAAAATCAAAACTTTTTTCAAAAAAAACAAAAACATATTTTTTTGAATTTTTTTTTTGCAAAATACATCCCTCTTGAGAAAAAATAAACTTATTTTTGCAAAATAAATTCCTCGTTAAAAGATAAAAAAACTATTTACATCGTTAGTCATGAGGGATGTATTGTGTCAAACGTTTGCCTAACGGGTTGTGTATATTGCCAATACTTTCAGCCAGGGATGTATTGTGTGAGAAAGTTCAAACTACTAGGATGTATTTTGCAGTTTACTCTGTTAATTATGTGTTGAAATAAAAATATTTAAAAGCAAAACCAATAAAAGGAATAATCAAGAAAAGGAAACAAGGGTTCCACCTCCTTATTAAGGAGCTGGATTTGTTTCTCGGGCTCTAACTTAATGTAACTATAAATAGGGTATTAGAGATTCATTATTGACTAATGCAATATATATATCCCTAAACCCGACGTCTTTTTTTATTTGGAACATATATCCGCATGTTATATTCGCATGTATTATACATGCATGATTTGTTAAATTAAATCACGTGCATGGTTTTCATATGTTAATCACATGTAGTGATTTACATATTTAGTTGATTTTGTGATGTTCGAGTGAAACCAAGAACCATTGGTTTCTTGATGTTGGTTTGATTCAAGTTCGGTTATTGGTGGTTTAACACAACGTGTACTAGCATACACATCGTTTTCTATTAACGTATGTGTGCATATACTTAGATAGATCATTGTTTGATCTTATGGGGTTTTCGGTTATTTGATTATTCGATAAAGGTGAATTAATCCATTGCTAAAAGGTACAATTTTCTTTATCGTTTTGTTAATTACTTGTCTACACGTAATCTTACTTATTCCGTTGCGTACTCGTGATTATTAACGTGTTAATATGGTTAGGGTTTTTATAAATTCCAAGAGTAGTATCACGAACCGTTCGTATAGGTTTTAATACATTAAAAATGAAAGATCTAAAATTGTGTAAACTTAATATGATGTTTTATAATCGTTTTATATGATGATTAGGTTTTCATAAACCCTAACTAAGGTTAATAAAAAAATTAGAGAAACCCCAAGTTGTATGCAATTTTTAATGATATATATGTTGTTAATTGTTAATTAGTTGTTATTTAGCGTGTTATTAATTGTTAATATGATACATCCATGGGAATCATCCAAGTTTACCAAGAATCATATGTTCTTGATATTGGATATATAGAAGTTAACTAATCGTTAATGGTTTGTACATGCTTATTTGATGGTTTATGATGAATCTTGACATTATTGTGTATTTTTAAAAAGGTTTGTTTTGACACCCATCACTAAAAAATTCATAATATATTAATACGATGTAAAAAAAAATTAAATTTTTATGAGAGGTCAAAGACTCAAATATCTACAACTTTTTAATTTTGAGCTAAGGCTGGAGAAGACCCGAGCTATACTCTTACGTGCCCTAAAGCCAACTTAAATTGTATGACAGCTTTACGCGCTATGTGGTGCATCACGACCTTTGGTGATGAGGTCAAGGATGAGTTCTAAATCCGGCATTTCGGTTTCATATGGAGGATTGTTGATACACAATTCCAAAGAATCAATTTTCCATGACTCCATCAATCGACATTGACCTTCATGTGGCACTTTAAGTACCTTATCGAATTCCTCGAGAGAGTAAGTGATGAGTCGACCATTAATGACGAACCTAACAAACATTCAATCTTCATTATATAGAAGGGAATATGTGCTAAAGAAATCTAAGAGGAATTGGGGATAAATAAGCTCGTCGATGTCTAGCAAGCAATCGAACTTAATTTCACAAAACATGTGTCTAGTATAATCATACCCCTCATTGTCCCTATAAAAAACTCTACTCTCATGAAAGTAATGTTTTTCAAGTAGACGATAAGTATTACCAAGAGTTGCGTATTAACACGACTCGACAAGACTAGGCATATAACTCTCAGTTTTGTGGTGGTCTTGTTGATAAACCGAAGGCATGATTAAGCACCTATATAACATACAAAAATATGTCCAAAATCATTCTTATGTTATATATTAGGTAAAAAATCAAAATCATAAGAATGTGTTAATTCAATTACTTGACTAACCAAAGGATTAATCTGTAACATTCTTATGTTCACAATGTACCAATTTCATCTTTGACTAGTACATATGAATTATGTAAAATCAAACATGAACTTGATCATTGGTTTTTTAAAATTCGTTTTTAGTGAAGCATTAAAAATGCAATTACCAATGTGTTCAAGGGTTCATATCAGTTCCATCATTCAACCAAAATGAATTAGTTAAAATTTAGATTTGTTCAATAAGTGGGTTTTAGTGAAATCGCAAAGAATTCAAACCTAAGGAATCATAGCATTACAACTATGTCAACACACATTCCTAATTAGTTTCTAATTCAATTTTAATTTTAGAAATCCCTAATTATGAAAGTAAGAACCCTAGAACAAATTGATTGAAATTAAATGAGGATACTTACAATTAATTGATGTTAGATGAAGGATGAGTGAAACCCTTGTCTTGAAACCAATTAATTTGAGTGATTGGAAGCTTTTTAAAACTTGTTAATGGTGGTTTTGTGAAGAACCCGTCGCCACCATAAAGAAGAAAGAGTGGAAGTTTTTGAAAAAATGTTATTTTAATAAAAACCTGATTATTTTATCCTCAGTGGTCTACGGTTCAATATTGATAATGAACCATACCTTTAAATGGTGACAAATAAAGAACCGCCAGCATAGGATGGTTTTAAACCAAGAGTATCAAAAAAAAAATTAAAACCAAGTTTTTCTAAAATACTTAAAATATATATCAAGCCTTTTGGAAATCATTGGACCACTCTGAGACTAGGTTATAATGCCTTAATGAAGGATTACGAGTTAAATTGAGACCGAAAAAGACTGATACGGAAAACGACTACTCGTAAGAAAAAATGAAGAGAGTAACCATTAGGAGTGAATCAAGGCTAATTTCAATGCTGAATAGATGAATAACAATCTTCAATTTGTATAAACGAAGAGCTTATGTCATCTATAGTGGTTTAAGACGTACCTTTTCGGCGTGAGTCTAAACGACTTTGGTAATGAACTATACCAAACAATTTTGTTATATAGAGTAAGATCACTTTCAAGTAATTGTCTTAAACTTTTACAAAATATGAGCAAGAGTATAGATACACTTTCTCTCCCACGTGATCGGACAAATATCATTGCTTAGGATTACAATGAAAATATCCTTTGAATATTTCAAATCCAAATGTGTAATATCCTAACTACAACTAATGATGTAGTTTGGTATCTCAAAGGATTAATCAATCATCTTAGAGATGAGCTCAATTGCACATATTACACATGATATAGGGCCTACTAACCGTATAAGTTGCAAATCATGCTTGATACTTTAAGCTACTACTAACTCACATTCCAAAACCAGGTGAGTCAAGTATCTAAGACCATGAGGGTTTGAGAGGGTGAAAGAATAAAATCACATACCACAAACAAATGTCAAGGCAAGGATGCGAAGAATAAGCAAATAGTCAAGTAATGATCAATAGAATGATCAATAGGGCGGGTGGAAGGACGAAAACGTACCTTAGCCGCAAAGTGCATCCCAAGTCTTCTATGGACCAATGCAACACCCAAACTTGGCCAAAGTGGATATGATAGTTGTAATTTCACACTCGTTTAGGAAAACAAGGGCAAATAGGGTAAGTACGACGATTTAGGAAAACCGTGCACAAATGACCCAGAATGTGAGTTCGTTCTCAAGGAGGCTTGGTGTGTGTGTTAAGACATGATTAACTTTGAGATTAATATTGAGAAGGAAAATGAGAAACAAAATGATGACGATTACGAATAAAATTAAACTCCGACGAATGACGTAAACGTAAAACCATAAAACGTGACGAAATTTAAAAATTACCCTAAAAATTCCTAGAAAATCGCAGTAAATCCTAAAAAAGTAAATCGAGTTTACCAGAAATCAAAACTTACTCAAACCTTTTATTTAATTAAATAATACTTTTTTAATGCTAATTAAAGCCCTAAAAATCAATTTAATAAACAAAAAGCCTAAAATAAGATTTTTCAATTTGTAAACCTCTAAAATAACTTAATCAAACTAAAAAGTATTTTAAAAAAATTTAAAACTAATTAAAACTATTTAAAATGATTAAAATTTTAAATTAAATATTAAAATAATATTAAAAATTCAAAATTTATTAAAAATTCTAAAAACTTGCAAACTACTTTATATTAACTTAAATAAACAGAAAATGAAAGTGAAATGACCTAAATACCCCAATTGGGCCTCCAAATGGGCCAAAAGTGAAAACAGTCCAAGTCAAATGGGCTTTTTGGCCCAATAAGCAAAAATTCAACCAAATAAGCTGAAAAGTTACAGTCTAGCTTAAAAACAAGTTTTAAACAAAAAACTCTAGAGGCCCAAAAGCTGAATCAGTGCTTATCACAGCCTAATAAGCAAACAACTTATTCTTAATGGGCTTTTTGGCCCATTAAGCCATAAGCTAATGTCATAAGCTGAAATTTGACACACATCCTACTTTTGAGCTTATGAAGCTGTTTGTAAAAAGAAATTTTGAAAAAGCTCAAGAAATAAGCCAAAGCTCTCTACACAAAACGACAAAATAGTCGTTTTCGAGTTCTAGACCGCTTCAAGAGCTGATTCAATTTGAAAAAGGTTTTAAATCACATAATTAAGCTTAATAATAAAAAAGATTTCAAATAATCACACTGAATAAGCTGGAATAAGCAATAAGATGATTTGAAAAAGAAAAGTCAATTCGTTTTCTAGTCAAACCTAAAAGTTAAAGTCTCAAATGCTCTAGAATAGTCAAATGGGTCAAATAAGGAAGATTGATTATCAAAACAAAGTTTTTGCATGTCTAAATAAGCTAGAATCGCTTATTGGTAAGCTGATGACCTTTTTACACTACCAGTGGGAACTTTCAGTGGGAAAGGGTTCCCACTATTTGACTTCCTTGACTTTTTGTTTTTAGTGAGTTTTTGTTAGATTCAATGGACAAACAAGGAACCCTTACAACTAGTGGGTTGTAAGGAGTCACAATCAAACAAAAAAACACAAAATCACAAAATCACCCAGCCAATTTGTACAGTTAATTCAATAAGTGCTCAGATATGATCTAGACATGAAACATGCATATCTGATGATAAAAGCTAATGTTTAAGCTAGTTTAAGCCCACAAGATTGCACTAAAATCATACAACAACTCACTTAGGCTTAGTTACACTCAAATAAACTTGTTTCATGCATTGATTCCAAGAATAAACTAATTTAAACCCTAAATGACTTAACCTTTTTTACTGATGAACACTAACAACCTATTGCTGATATACTTGACTACAAATCGAATTTAAACCCTTAAGTCTACTACTCAGGTTGCATAAACTTTGTTTTAGCACTTGATATCCCTAGATTATCATGAAAACTAGGTTTTCACAAAGATCCAGTCAAAACTGACCTAAAACAAGCTAGTTATGCAAAGATTCAGAAATGATGTTTAAAAGCATAAGACTTACAGATATCAACTCACATACACCTCAATATCAGATGCAAACAATAAGCAGCACTAAACAACTACTCAAACTTGCATAAAAATCACAAATTATGTTGTCCCAAACAACAGTTTAAAATATGAAATCTACTTTTACCAAAGGAAAAATGTTTTTCAGACTAAGTCAAGCTTAAACATGCATCATAACAACATCACAAAGAACTTAGAACATATTTGCATGCATTAAATAGCATCAAACAATAGCAGACAACAAAATCACTTATCACCAAGATTTTAACAGATTTTTGGGAGGAAAAGTACAAACCTCATGAATGTACATCCACACTCACGAATTTGAGAGCTTATGTGTCTAGCTAAACAAGACACAAGCTTCTAATAAGCTGCTAAGAAGAACAAAGTTAACACAAACAGATTATATAAAAAAGAAAACTGAAAATGGAAACAGATTGATTCAAGCTTTGTACCCCACTCCTTGAATATCCCAAGCCTAAATCTCACCACACCTTGATAATCTTCTTATCAGGGTGCTATGATCAATCAAAGGCCCAAAAAAACTCCAAGTTTTTGTACCAAAGACTTAAAAAAAAATCAGATTTTGAAAATACTTTTGTAACAAACTTGAAAAATCTTAAAACCAAACTTTTGGAACTCAAAACCAAACTCAAAACATGAGAACAATAACAATAAAGTAAAGTGGTGCTTGGATTTCGTCAAAGATTTCAAACATTTTTCATTACTTGAACAAATGATTTACAGAAACTTAACCTATGGAAAAACCAAGAACATTTGTAAAGTAAAACCTAACACCCTTTATATTGAGGGTTACAAGTGACTAGGAAACTGAAAAAATACTAGAAACCCTAATGTTGGACTTCCAAATTTACCCTTGAAGGTTTGAAAATTTCTTCAACATGTGTGAAGTCTTGGCTGTTTGTGGAGCTGTAAAGTTGACATGAATTGATCCAATGGGTCCAAATAAGCTTAGGATTGAAGCAAGGTTGTGGGACGTTGATTCCACTGGCACTATTTGTCTTCTTCTCAAAAGCATGTAGCAGGGGAGTATCATGTGACAAAGGGAGTGATGAGGTGGCATGTTTAAGAGTTGGGTTATGTTATTAAGACCCTCAATCACAATACTAGAGTTGATTAGGGCTTAATTGTTAGGATTTAAGAAAAACCCAAATGTGATTATGAACATGATGAACACGAGTTTGATCCAGTTTTGTGTTTAAAATGTTGTTAGGCGCCCAAATTAATAACTAATTAAGAATTAGTTGTAAACGAGTGAGTAGGATGGTGGCTTGTGATTGGTTAAAATGAGTGAGTGGGGCACGTGGCAGGCCATGGTTGGTCCAGGTAAGTATTAATGTTGGCCAGATTAAACCCCTCTTCTTCCCTTTTGTTTTTATTTCAAGTTTCAACATGCATAATCCGAATTCCTTTGTTGTTGAAGTTTTGGAATTTATACTTTGGCCACAAAATGTTTTCCAAAGTATAATCAAGGACTTGTTTTGCCATCTGATGATATTTGAAGGGCCAAACTTGTCATGTCTTCATACTTTGAGGTCTTCACTTGTATTCTTGTCTTCATGGAGGACTGAAAGTGACAAGTCTTCAAATTTGAGGGACCATTCTTGCCAATTCTTCAAAGTTGAGGGTCCATTTTGTAAATTTGACAAACTTAAAGGACCAAACTGGTAATTATGAATATATAAGGGTTTAAAGTGTCAATTATTCAATAATGAAGGACCCTTCTTGTACAATCTTCAATTCTTCAAGGTCCTTTCTTTGAAAATCAACTCTAGGGTCCGGTTCATTGTGCGGCTTCGTTTCCCGTGTTCGTTTTTGATTGATTCTTGTGATCTTTTGTCATTTTCTCGAAATCCGTACCTAAAATACACATTGAACAAACACAAGCATATATTTGGCACTTTTTATGATATTTTAACCATTTTAAGCCCGTTTTGGACGATGAGACTATGTATAAAAGCAGTCTCATCAGGATACTAAGTCTTCAAGGACTAGTATCACTTACACCAATCTTGATATCATTATCCTATGATGTTGGAGATTAAAGGAGACGAGTCTTCTACAAGTGCAAGTAGCTCAACCCACAATCAAGTTAATGATTAGTCTTCATGGGTACTTACATAAAGAAAGATACAAACTAGTAGATACATTTCTAAAGCAAATATAAAATGCATATAAACTACTAAACAAGATAAGATGCAATATTACCAATTAAAAAGTCTACTTTTATTGAAAAAATTGTTTTGACAAAAGAGAAACTTTAGTACAACGAACCCTTCTAATTTGAGGAGACAATGGATCGATCCAAGCCTTAAAGCACAATATACTTCAAAGATCTTGAGTAACCATCGCTCTGATACCAATTGTTGAAACTAGAAGGGGGCCGAGGGTTGAATAGTTCCTCTTGGTAAGGGTCCTAATTAAAAATCCTTTCAATTAGGTTTGTCTCAAGATTACCTTTTACTTGAATACTAGTTTCATAGTGGTTAGGTTCAATTCTAATGCATTAACAATATCTAGTGACCATGAAATGCAATGTAAGAATGAAAGCATAAGTAAAAAGTAAAGAAAGAAACAACCTAAGGTACGACACCAAGATATATAGTGGTTCGGCAACGAAGCTCTCTCTTCGTTCCTACTCCATTCCTCGAGTACACCTTACTCGAGATTTCCACTCACAAGCTCCCTTCTTGGCAGACAAAACCTTACAACGTCGCTTACATTATTTTCTGACACTAAGCTAAATGTCGAGACCTAATCTTAGCTAGATGAATCTACACACGTCTCCTACTTTCACCATTTTCTGACATAAGGATAGATGTCGAGTTCTAATAAAAAGATAGAACCAATCTTCATCGCCCATCTTCTTTTCTGACACAAGGCTAGATGTCGAGTCCTAATCCAAAGCTAGAACCAATCTTCACAACTCTTCACTTTCAAATGTAGTGAGAACTCACAAGACATGTACACACATCACTTTTTAGTTTAGTGAGAACTAACACACAACACTTATTACAACCCAAAGATACATATCCAAGTATACGCATGTAACTTGGATCTACACAACACAAATACAAGTATACACATATACAATAGATTTACACAAGACTAATCCAAGTATTGACAAATACCTTGGATCAACAAAACATTAATCCAAGTATACACAAATACATTGGATTTACACAAGACTCAATTTAAACATAATGATGAACATGACTAGATCTAAGGAAGGATGATCTTCTTCAAAGCTTCATCTTTAATCACATCACAAATGTGTGAGTTATCTTCTCTTTGGACAAGTAAAGAAGGGGATCGAGAGGATAATCTAATAAGTGTGTAAACACTTATCCTTTTACCACTTAAAACAATTAAAATTGAGACCAAAACGTGTATTTAATATCTTAAAAGTCGGAGTTACGCGTGGTTTTGTATTTTTGTGTGAAATAGGTACAAAAGATCATAAAAGAAGAAAACACGGGATTTAACGGACATTTTTCAAAGAAAAAGGTTAAAGATAAAGTCAAAGGACCAAAAGTGCCAAAAGAATGAATTTTGAGGGCTAAGGATGAAGATTTAATGAAGTCTTAACTACAAGGACTATTTTTGCCATTCTCCATAGTCATCCACTAACATACCACATGAAAGAGCACAAAATTACGAAGCCAACTGTCCCGACCTCGCGTCGTAACCAATTTAAAACTGTTTATAGCAAGTTATTTAATGTATTTTTCGTTCCTCAAATCGACTCGAATTGAAATCCAATTTTATCGTAGAGATTAATCGTTTTTGGTTAATAGTACTTGTTTAGAATCTATTTCTAATTAAACTTAAAAAATGGGAATATAATTTTAGGCTAAGGAATATATAAAAATAAAAGCGCAAATAATTCACATAAAATTACTCTAAAATGCAATACAATTTAAAATCTAAGATGCAACAAAACTAAACTATAATTAAAAATATTAATTACTCTAAATGCAAAATTAATCTAAATGCAAGCACATAATAATAAGTAAAAGTGAAAAAAAATTAAATCACAAAGATAAACTTAAAAATTAAGCGTAAAGTTTAACCTTTTTAGCTTATTAATCTCTTTAGATGATAAAGCCTGAAGCTTTATATACTAATAAGCTTAATAATCACAAAAAGGTGTAAACTTTATACTAGTAATAAGCTTATCTAAATTAAATCTAATTTTTACAAATTTTTAAATCTATTTTTTAAAACAATAATTTTTTTAAAACTAATTAAAACGATTTTTATAAAAGATATATTATTTAAAAACAATTTAAACTATATTAATCTAATTAAATAAACTAAAACGATTAAGCTAGATATTTAAAAAGGAAAGAACTATAGTATCCGTGGTCCGAAGAAAACGCTCTAAACACAAGCAACATAAGCAACAAAATATGGCCCGTAAAGTACACGACCACCCTTAAGCAACAAAATATGGCCCGTAAAGTACACGACCTACCAAATCAAACTTAATCAAAAGCGTAACCCGGCCCGTAAAGTACACGGCCTCCCAAATCAAACTCGAACAAAATCTATACAAACCATAAGCTCTTTACCAAACTTGACGAATCGATTCACCAAGATCACAATAGCATAAGAGGTTAAAATAATAAGCAACTATTAATATTTTATAAAGAGATTCAAACAAAACTAATAGATCTAGAATGTTTTTTTTAAGTTTTATAAAAATATAATTAATTTTTAAGCTAAAAATCAATAGATCTACACTATTTTATCAAATACCTAATAGATTTAAACTAATTTTTATGTTTTATAAGAATACTTTAATTTTTAAACTTAAAACTTATAGATCTAAACTATTTTTATAAAAAAACTAATAGATCTAAACTAAAAGTAAATAATTAAAAAGCTAGCTTAAAACTTATGTGATTCAAAAAGCTTAAAAGCTAAATGAACATATCACCCACAATAAGCTAGATCTAGAAAAAAAATAAGCCCACAATAAGCTTGAAATAAGATAACTTATTTCAAACTTATATATAAATCTTAACTTATTTAAAAAGTTATGAAAAACTAATCCCAAAATAATAAGCTAGATTATTAAGAAAAGATTAAGAAAGGTAGAATGAGAATAAACTAAGAGAATAAGCTAAACATAAACTTTTATTAATATTGAAAGAAGTTAATAATAAGCTAGTAGAAAGCTTGGAAGAAAAAAATACAACTATGTGAAAACTACTACAATGTAAAAATAAAACTAGCTAACTCTTTTTTTACAAATGAGATGGAAGTGTATTATAAGCAGCTGCCCAGAGGGGTATTTTGGTAATTTCCCTCTCTCTATTTCCTTGTTTTCATCGACTAGTAGTAGCCAGCTGTTGCCTTGCTTGGATCGCGTGCTCATTAAAGCATGGCATACGCTTGTAGCTTTGTTTTCATCGCTAGATGCCACATGGCATCGTCTGATTGGGTAGCCGCCACTGACATGTCTGACTACTGCCACCTCGTACTGATTTGGCGGCACCGTCGCCACGTGTCAACATCCCATTGGTCAGCCACCGTTGACATGTCTAAAATTCTGACACCTCAGACTGACACGTCAGTCTGACGTGTCAACGCCGCCATGTCAGCCGCCAACTCTGCCACTTCTGCCACGTGTCGAGCTCTCATTGGCCAGCCGCCACTGCCATCTGACACCTCTGCAACATAGGACTGAATGTTGGTGCCGCCTTTGCTGAACCTCGTACTTTCACATTAATGAAGTTGTCAGTGACACGTGACGCGCTGGCATTGGCCAGCCGCCGCCACGTGGAATGCTGACGTCAACATAACGTCAACGGTCTGGACCGGGTCTGAGTCGGGTCGGGTCTAGATGGGGTCATGTCGGGTCACTACGTGGACCACTCAGGTGGTGCCACGTGGTAGCTGCTAAATAACACCAACCTTTGTCTAAGCCGAGGCTCGAACGCGGGTCTTGGCTGCCAGAACTTAAGGCCTGAAGGGCTACCAGCTGAGCTGGGCAGACCTTCAGTTTTACTTATGCGAAATGTAGTATTTAACCCTTATATGTTTGACCTGACACAAAAATTATAACACCCCCCCCCAATTATGAACTAGTAAATATTAATAATAATAATAATAACAAAAACAATAATAATATTAATAATAGAGGTGTGTGTGTGTGGGCGATGGAGATCAAAATGACCGATCTACGGTTTCTTCTTTCTTAATTCGTCCAATGTTTGTTACTTGTGTTATGAATTCAACAAGTTAATAATTAATCGTTGATTATTCAAATGCTATGTAACAATTATCATAAAGGTGGGCATCTTTCATTCACTCATTTGTCAAGATCTGTTTGTGGCTACATTAATACGGTGGGCTCTGTCATTGTTTTTTCATCCAATCATTCTTGTATTAATTTCAACAAGATTATTTAAAATCATTGATCTGGTGTATGTACGGAATATCTCATTCGTCTAGCTGTTATTCTTTTTTCGCTATTGTGGCATTTGTTTTTTGTACGAGTAGTATTGTGTGGTGATTTTGATATGGTGGTTGTGCGCTTTCATTGTCCATTCGTGGGTCTTAGTGGTTGTCATGACGGTAGTGGAAATAGGCTTACCAAAACTTCGTTGATCAAACACCTTCGTGATCGTCATTGCAATGGTGATTCACAAGCTATCACAAGACATTCTTTAACCACTAATCGTAGTGTTTTTTAGGAAGCTGAGGCAAAGTTTAAGCGTATGGGTATTTGGTTATGTGGGGTTTGTTTCAAGACGCATGCTCTTCGTGCTAAGTGTCGGCATGGTGAGGGTTTTTGTGACAACCATGGTTTTGAGGTTCACCACTTAATTTTATTTTGTCCATATTTCGTGGAATAACGTGTCTTTATGCGTTTATGAGTTATGTGGTGTGAATAGAGTGTGGTTTGGACATCATTTTCGGGTACGGGGTACCATGTGAGTGAAACGATGTATGATGTTTTTATGTTCATGAGCTCACTTAGTAGTGACTATGAAATATGATGGTGTTATTTAGTGGTTTTACGTATACGTATATGTATTATAGAAAATCGTATTTTTACGATTTAGGGTTGTGCATTTAGGGGTCTCGGATGAGGTATTTAGTCACGGGAATAATTTACGGGATGGTTTTAAGTCATTTAGGACTTAATTATAAAGTTTATTTCATATTCTAAGAGTTTTTATAAAACTGTATATTTTTACGTCTTTTACGGTATACGCGTAAATTTGACTAGTTTTACGGTTTTGAGGTTTTGGACGTTTTTAAGCAGAAATAAATTAAGTTAATATTATTAGTACATTAATTAATAAAAAAATAAAATAAAAAAAATAAAAATAATAAAGGGGGTCGGTTTGGACGACGCAAGGAAGAAAGAAAAAAGAGGAAGTTGTTAAAAGCCCAGATTGAGCCCAATTGTGAAAGTCTTTTTATTAAATTCTTTAAAAACCAATCATAATATCAAAAAAATCAGTTTTTTTCTCTCCTCCACCCTTTTTGGCCAAAATATTATGAGCCCTAATTTAGGGATTCATCAAAAATAATTTTCTTGAAAATTTGAGGTAAAAATCTTGATTTAATTCTTATAGTTTTCATGTTTTATATCATCAAGGCTTCAAGTATTATGTAATCAATTTATATGATGGATTAGGGTTCTTAATAAATCTGTAATTAGGGTTTTTATAACAATTAACATGATTAGGATAATGATTGGTGATAATTAGTAATGTTAATTAGGGTTTAATCATGTTTAAATTCGTTTTTAAAAACTGGGCAGAATTTTTGGTCCATTGTTTTGATCATATCTAGAGTTGTATAAACTTTTAATTTTCGAATCTTATGTCTATGGAAAGGTAATTGAATTAGCTTCCAACTTCAATAAACTAGAACTAAATTGGAGGTTGAGAATTGGGTCAAAAACAGGTTACCCCAGTCGGGTGTCAAAACAGTTTTTGGATCAGCCTGTTTTCATTTTATGTTTTGAATTGTTTGGGGTACTTAGGGTTATAATTGGAGCTTAAAATGAACATGAGACTTATATTATATATTAAATAAAAGATCTGGAGAAGGGCTAAGCAAATAGGATAGGGTAAGACCCTCTGATCATAACAAACATTTTATATGTTCAAAATCGGTAAAATCTAGATAGGCTAAAGTATAAGTTGTATATCGAAGACTTAAGATTAGCATTGATGTTGGGGCAAGGGCTGAAATTTTAGCTAAAAAATATAAGTTTTTGGGGTTTTCATTTCAAGGAATGTGGTTTAGGTTTGGTGGGCGTTTGGCTCATAATACGGAGTGTGAAAAACGAGACTGTTTTAGGTTAAATGTTAATGGGACGAATTATGAACTAAACTAAGTTAAGGGCTTTATAGAGTGGTGTAATGAGATGCTTATGGCATATAAATGGGGTTAAGTTATAGGATAAGGTTCGATATCCATCATAGATTGATGAGCCATTTTGGTATGTGGTCCATGCATTGATTGTATGTGTTTGTGTGTTTAGATTTTGCTAGAGCGCGGATACTTGGAGAAGCTTGTTCATGTGAGTTTCATAGTCCCATGTTTCTGTGATTTATAAATCTTCTGACTTCCAGATGGGATGGAAGAGACATTGTGTGGTTTTGTAACTAGTGTTGTGAATGTTTTTATGGTTTGTGATGGACTTGTGTGTACATTTATGTGATTAACCGCTATGTGATTCATGATTGTTTTGTGATTTGACTTGGTACCAAGGGGATGTTGACAAGGCGGAGCCTTGGGATTGGTTCATAGGTGTATGGGCGCCTATGGGACCATGGTGATTGGTAAGGCTTGGAGCCTTGGAATTATGGTGATTGGTAAGGCTTGGATCCTTGGAATTGTGATGATTGGTTAATGTTGAATGTTACTTGTTAATACATAATTGTAGCACATTGTCCATATGCTCTTTTATTGATGGTTGTTATTCACAACTTATAACTGATTTGGCGTTGGAGTCTAAACCTATGACTCTCACCAACTTTATTATTGACGTGTTTTAGTGTCTCTTTCAGGTGAGAATGTGGTTAAGCGTGAGAATAGGAGTGGCTAGCTTTGGAGGTTTAAGATTGCATTTGGAGGAACCCCCTTTCCTCTTAGTCTTTATTTTATGTTTGAATAAGTGATATATTATGGGCACCTATATGTTGATGTGTGTATTTGTATGTCTTTGGTAAGGGGTAGACATGTTACCTACTTAACTAGACGCCTGCATTGTTTGAGATATTGTCATGACATTGTGTCACCCAATTATGATATTTCCGTTTCATTTAGTTATCTCTATAGACAAATATTGTTGTGATGATATCCATACGTCGCGCCCTATATTCTGCCATGATGGGGTGTGACAGAATGGTATCAGAGACAATGGTTATTGAGAATTAGGTTGCCTAGTCCCATAGCCTAGTCTATAGCTTAAGGGTCCCTGCATATAGGCGTCATAAGAGTATGTGCGCATTATATTAATTGAAGTTTTTTGGATGTTATTGGTTTTTATTTGTGATGTTTTGTTGGGTTTTGACTAATATGGATTGAACCATAGTCGTTCATACATAGCCACATGTTATGTTCTTTTCGAGTTTTGACTAGTGCGGGTTGAACCATAGCCGTCTACGCTAGTCATGGTTGTATTTTGTGTAAATTTTACATTATTGTACATAACTTGGTAAATGGTAGTTTCCGTCTTTTGTGTATTTTCACAAACATTGTTAAATTATTTTGTGTACCTGATGTATAATATTTTTCTTTTGATGTTTAAGTCATGTTCCCTTAGAATCATGTGGTAATTCGAGTTACTAGGAGTAGGTGGATAGGAAGGATTTTAAGTTGTTTCCACTCTTATGGGTAACATGACTTATAACTGATTATGATGTTGTTTTGGAGTTTGTCTATGCTGTTTTAGCTAGATTATGGATTTATGTATTCCAAGAGATTGACTATGTTATTTTAATAGATGGAGTTTTGGACCTTATTGGTTATGTGGTTATGAGCTTATATGAGTAGATGGATTTATGTGTTATATGTTGTATTGATTCTTATAAGTGTTATCATAGGAGGGAGTGCATTGGGGAAAGGGTAATTGTATAAGTATGGTGGCCAACATAGTTATACAAGTACCAAAACTTCAATGGGTTCCTAAGTATGATTGCATGAAAGAGAGTTAGTACATGCTTGTATATGATGAGATGTGGATTTTGGGTATATGTATAATTAATGGGTTTATGTAACAGTTGCCTACGATATGGCTAGTTTTGGAGTGTGTTATATGTTTTGGGTTATAATGATGTTGTGTGATTATGGGGTCACACGATATGGACTGGTTTTAGTGATGGGTTTTATGCCTTGTTGTAAGATGGTGATTACTCGTATGGAAAAACGAGTGTTTGACGCGATTGATTGATCTGACATGTATGGTAACGAGTATGTTTTGGGTGATTTAATTAGTATATATATGCGGATGTATATATACTAGTATGTGTTAAGTTATGATATATGGTCGTTCGGTAGTTATTATAACTTGAACGTACCTTGTGTTTGCTCGTGTTTTATGGTACTGGAATTTGATGGAGTTCCAACGACGTTTTGAGTCTTTTGATGTGTGTCTACATTCGGTATGTATTTTAATTAATGAGATCTACTAATGTTTCTTGCAAATAAGTCTGGCTAATTATAGGAAAACGATTTTGAAAATAATTTGTAAGTGTATGGTATGATATCGTGACTTATATATCTTTTATTTAAGTTTGTGGTAGTAAGTTATAAAAATAATTTTTTCTAGAAAATAATTGGATTAGTTTTCTAGGTAACATATGATAATACATTTTAAAGGGTGAAGAAATTTTACAATGATTTTCTTAAGTGGAGTTAAAATTTTAGATTTATTTAACTAGACGAAAAGAGTAAAATAGGAGATTTTATTATAGTAATGATAATAATAACACCACACCTTGTAAACGTGTAATAGTTTAGTTATAACCAGCCTAAATGGTGTTTCAAAGTTGGTGTATGCCTTGAGGACTTGCCCCCCTGGGTTTTTTGAGGGTGTTTTGTCACAGTTTGATCAGGCCTTACGCGCGTCTTTGGAGTTGATTGTTACGGGTTCAAGGCCTGGGTTTGGTGATTTGCAGTGGCGTCTTGCTACTATTCCTATCAGTATTGGTGGCCTAGGGGTCTTATGTGCTGAGGATGTCAGGTGCTTTGCCTTTATTGCTTCTCGTTTACAGTCTGGTGATTTGCAGGATCGTATTTTGGCGAGGTCTGGGATTGTTATGCTGGGCCCTATTTTTCAGTCTGCTCTTGATGCTTTCTCGACCTTTTGTGGTGTCGACCCTCTCTCTGTCACCACTAGCTCTCCTGTCCCCCAGTTTATGAAGTCTTTGGCAAAGAGTTACTTTGGTTTCATTGATGGTTGTTTGACGTCGCGTTTCGGGTTGAGTCGTCGTCAGGAGGCACTTCTCAGCTGTGTGTGTGCTCCTCATGCGCAAGATTACCTCTTCGCTATTCCGATTGATGGGTTGGGACAGCGGATGAACCCGAGACAGTTTCGTGCGGTATTGTGTTATCGTTTGTCGATTCCTTTATTTCATGATGGTTCTTTGTGCTCAGGTTGCCATGTACATCGGATGGATCTGTGGGGTGATCATGCTGTTCATTGTGCTAGTGATTTGGGGGTTAAGTTTCGGCACAATCTTGTTCGTGATGTGTTGTTTGATATTTGTTCTAAGGTTGGTGTGTCGGTGAGGAAAGAAGCTGATATGGGATTTGTTTCTGATGGTGGGCGTGATCTTCGGCCAGCAGATTTATTGCTACACAATTGGTCCTAGGGCAAAGATGCGTGTTTAGATGTTACAGGGGTTTCTCCGTTTGCAGGGGCGGGGTTGGATTCGTGGGTTCCTGGGAGTGCTTTGCAGTCGGCTGTTCAGAAGAAGAAGAGGAAGTATTCTTCTATTTGTGCTGAGCATGGTTACTCGTTTATTCCATTCGCCTTCTCGACTTTCGGGGAGTTTGAGGAGGAGGCGATGGGTACTCTCTCGCGTCTTAAGCGGTTAGCTGGTTATCATTCTAATGATGCGAGGAGTGGTGGTTTTTTGATGTCTAGACTTAGTTTTTGTATTCAAAAAGGGGTGGGCGCGCAGCTTGTTTCGTGGCTCCCTTCCAATTTTGTGTGATTAATAAAATTGGTATTTCGATTATAAAAAAAAAATATAATAATAATAATAATAATAATATAGACTAAAATGAAAGAAAAAAACACACTATATTTTATAAACATGTATTGGTTTTATAATAACAAGCGAAATAAGTTTAATATGACTACACAAGATAATGGTTAGAATAAGATTGTAGTATACCAACTAGTTGATATCCTTGATAAAATAATGAAGATAAAAGATGAGTCTATGGTTAAAAATGAGTATGACTGATTTTAGTAGTATTGAAGTTTGGTTCTTATGAGAAGTAACTAATTGGGACAAAAGTTTAAAATTTTCTAAGGTATCGAAATTTGTTAATACTAACCGTGACGAGTCTAATTTTTCATTGTTGGCACACTCCATTGATCTTTCGGATTACATTGTTTTGTTTTCAGTTGTTTTCGCTAGGGTTCGTTTTACCCTTTATTTTTTTTTGGGACACGATTGTTTGGATTTCTTTTGGTACACGTCATGATTTAGTTATGCGGTTGTGGAAATGTTAGGATGAGAGGATAGATTTGGGTAGTATTACTTATGGTTAGATATTAGAATGGAGAGATGTATTTTGGTTTAAATGTTGTGTTGAAGGAATGATTAAGATTTGTGGAGTTTTGAAACTTACATTGGTTACGGGAATAAGGGAGTAAGTAAAGTTGGTTGACTGGTCATAGGAACGAGATGTCATGCTATGAGAAGTTGGTTGAAGTACCATTAGAATGCGGATGGGAGGGTAGAGTAGAAAGTTTCTACTAATGGAAAGATTGGGAAAATAACACGTAAGCGAATTGGTACAGTTATGGAGGCAAGGTAGTAGTAGACACGTGAAGGAACACATGGATGTGAAAGAATGATTGGTATGAAGCTGATTAATGGTGAAGTACAAAAAGTAAGGAAGAGTGAGCCATTGAGGGGTTGAATTACCTTTAGAAATATTGTGGTAGATGAGTTGAAGTTAGAAGCTACTGCGTAGTGTGAAGTTCCTAGGTAACATCATGGAAACGAGAAGGAGTGCGTGAAGAGCTACATCATGAAGCAAGGAGCTGAAAGGACTACGTGTACGCTGCAAAAAGGATGCTAGAGATTTCGAAGTAGTCACAAAAGTTGAAAGGACTGGAAAGGTGACAAGCTCTATGATGGGAATCTTCGTATGGTTCGTGACGAAGAAGGACAGATCGAGTACCGGAGTGGAGTTACACAGAGCTAAACCAATAGATCGTGATGGAGTGACTACATAACGTGGGAGATTTAGAACTCGTGGAAGTAACAAGGGGAGTCGAGTAACTACACAAAGATAGAACTTCGTGGCAATCAATATCGATAGATGAGTAGTGAAGCTGAGCTGAATAAGTTCGTGGAGAAGTGATTAGAGGGTCAGTCTAGTGAAGGTGTTTATAAAGGATCTTTGGAAGAGACAGTTATGCATTATCCAATGCACTAACAATTTCATAGGGTTGATGAATTGAGTGTGAAATTTTGGTTGGACATGATAGTGAAGGAATTAGGGAGAACCTTCGAAGGATAGAACCACGTATCCCTAGAAGTTGATGATTGGAGTACCACATGATAGGTGTAATGTCAAAAAGAGAGTTATGAGACCTATGTAAGAATTTATAATACGGCTTGGTTTAGATAATGAAAACTAATATGGGTTTTAGATGAGAGTGTGATCTGAGTAGAATCACGAGGAACTCTAATCTATCCCTATTAGGAGGGAGTAGGAGTATTGGTCGTAAGGAAAACAAGTGAAGCTACTTAGGTAATTTCGGCGTGTAGACGACTTGATAGACGGTAAGCATCACATCGTGATGTATGGCATGAGTTTAGGAAGAAGAAGGAAGTGTGGATAGAAGCGAATCATGAATGAAATAGGTCAAGATAGGAACCGAAGGTAAAACTTTGGTAGAGCCTAATGAGTAGAATAAAGCACAAATCAGGCTAATATTGTTGTAGTATAGAAAAGGGAATGGCACTGACCTATACTGTGTGATTGGAAGGCTTAGTATCGATAATCGAAGGGATGAGGATCTATAGATGTGATGTGTCATGAGAGACGAAGGGCATGGTCTAACTGAGAAGAGACAAGGAGCACTATGACTTTGAAGGTAAGACATCGTGTAGATATAAAGAAAGAAATGTAGCTAATTGTCTTAGAAAGAGTTGAATATGTCCAAGGGTAAGTTGAGTATAAAGGATCACTAAAAAATCTTTCATTGAGGAAAGTGAGAAAAGAAGTGTATGGGTGCTACTAATGAGCTATCCAAATTTAATGGAAGTAGATGTAGCATGGGTTTGGATGGCAGTTGACAGAACTAACTAATGAATATGTGAAAGACCGTCATAGGTTACTTTTCTAAGGAAATTGAAATTTTTAAGTGGTTTGGGGTACAGACTAAAGGGATTGGAGAACATGATTGGATATGAGTATATCCGGCTAATTAGAGATGGATGGACAAAGTGAGAAATTGCTACAAGTATAGGAGTCGTGTTGAGAGCTTGGGTGACTAATTTAGAGGTAGGTGGAAAACTCGTTAGCGATGTCTGAATTTCAATATAATGATAGTTATCATACTAGAAGTCGATGAATGCCATTTGAGGCACTATATGGAAGATAGGTTGAGTTGTCCTTATGGTAGACTAAAATTGGTGAAAGATACTACTAATGTAATAACGGTGCTTGTGGAAATAATAAGAGCAACAAGAGATGAAATGTTGAAACGGAGGAAACCACTAGAGTTTAGTGACAAAGTTATGTAGGAAGTTTCACCCATAGTAACGGGTGGTATGTTTTGGTAAAAAGGGAAAAGTTGATGTCAAGTTTTGTAGGTCCATTTATGATCATTAGAAAGATCGGACCAGTAGCTTATAGGTATAGAATTATCTGGGGAATTAATTGGTGTACATGATATATTTCATGCATTAAGATTTGGGAAATGTGATTTGAGAATGCATATTTGCATATACGGTTATTCGGGATTTATGATAATTAGAGTCTTTGATTTTCAAAGAGTAATTTGTAAGATTTATGGACTATGAGGTCAAGAGTTTGAGAATGAAGTTAAATATTTTTGGTTAATATATCTAGTAAATTGAGTCATGAACTAAAGTTCACGTGGAAATGAGAGGAGTTCTTTTAGAACATGTATCTTGATGTGATTTGTTGATTGATGTGACTAATCCTAAGGAGTAAATCTCGGGACGAGATTTCTATTAGGAGGGAGTGATGTGACAACCACGGTTTTGAGGTTCGTCACTTAGTTTTATTTTGTCCATATTTCGTGATATTATGTGTCATTATGTATTTATGAGTTATGTGGTGTGAATAGAGTGTGGTTTGGACATCATTTTCGGGTACGGGGTACCATCTGAGTGAAACGATGTGTGATGTTTTTATGTTCATGAGATCACATAGTAGTGACTATGAAATACGATGGTGTTATTTAGTGGTTTTAAGTATACTTATATGTATTATAGAAAATCGTATTTTTACGATTTAGGGTTGTGCATTTAGGGGTCTCGGATGAGGTATTTAGTCACGGGAATAATTTACGGGATGGTTTTAAGTCATTTAGGAATTAATTATATAGTTTATTTCATATTCTAAGAGTTTTTATAAACTGTATATTTTTACATCTTTTACGGTATACGCGTAAATTTCAC
Source organism: Glebionis coronaria (assembly GCA_025667525.1). Taxonomy (NCBI): domain Eukaryota; kingdom Viridiplantae; phylum Streptophyta; class Magnoliopsida; order Asterales; family Asteraceae; genus Glebionis; species Glebionis coronaria. The sequence goes on from CM046875.1 coordinate 215,742,101, forward strand.
TAGTTTTACGGTTTTGAGGTTTTGGAGGTTTTTGAAGGTGAAATAAATTAAGGTAAATTAAGGTAATATTATTAATACATTAATTAATAATAAAAATAAAATAAAAATAAAATAAATAACAGATGGGGTCGGTTTGGACGACGCAAGGAAGAAAGAAAAAAGAGGAAGTTGCTAAAAGCCCAGATTGAGCCCAATTGTGAAAGCCTTTTTATTAAATCCTTTAAAAACCAATCATAATATCAAAAAGATCAGTTTTTTTCTCTCCTACACCCTTTTTGGCCGGAATATTATGAGCCCTAATTTAGGGATTCATAAAAAATAATTATCTTTAAGATTTGAGGTAAAAATCTTGATTTAATTCTTATAGTTTTCATGTTTTATATCATTAATGCTTCAAGTATTATGTAATCAATTTATATGATGGATTAGGGTTCTTAATATATTTGTAATTAGGGTTTTAATAACAATTAACATGATTAGGATAATGATTGGTGATAATTAGTAATGTTAATTAGGGTTTAATCATGTTTGAATTCATTTTTAAAAACTGGGCAGAACTTTTGGTCCATTGTTTTGATCATATCTAGAGTTCTACAAATTTTTAATTTTCGAATCTTATGTCCCTGGAAAGGTAATTGAATTAGCTTTCAACTTCAAGAAACGAGAACTGAATATAGAGGTTGGGAAGTGGGTCAAAAATAAGTTACATCAGTCGGGTGTCAAAACAGTTTTTGGATCAGCCTGTTTTCATTTTATCTTTTGAATTGTTTGGGGTACTTAGGGTTATAATTGGAGCTTTAAATGAACATGTGTAACACCCCATTTTGATAAATGAAAATGTCACTCGTGATTATGGCGTGTCATCAAAGCATACAAGGATAAATGTCTAAACATTACATGACCATAAAGGAAAATACCAGAATCAAACATCGGTAGTCCAAAAGTAAAACTCATCACACACAAACCTAAGTATTGTAAATGAAAGGACTAAACAATGTCCATGGAAATGAGTATCAAAGTATAGGTAAATGCATAAAGTAAAGAAGGCTAGAAAGCTTCCAGTCCATATGCACGTACGCTTAAAGTCTACGAGCGTCCCTGAGTACCTGCCGTTTTGGGAACATGAAAAGGAAAACGGCTGAGCAATACGCTCAATGCACGGATGTACAAGTAAACTATGAATAATATAAGCATATAAGCATGAAACAGCGGAAGAAACTAAGTCCTGGATAACCCGGTTATATCTTAGTATAACTGGTTTTATAGTTTGAAAAGCCTTATGTTTATCTTATAAAAACTGTTTAACATATTTTACCGTTAGCCAATATAGGTCATGAAATATCAACGTGCATGAATACTTAGAGGGGTGACCTCGTCATGAAAATTAGAGGGGCTGCCTCTAATTTAATATACTGGTTTTGGGTAGGAGGGATCAGCTCCTTGTGAAGGATGCAAGGCACACACCACATTCACACTAAGTAATCTGCTGAAAACATGTAACTAGGATGCACCCATACGCCCCACCTGATAATATAATAAATGGCCAAAAGCTGAAAGGGACGCCACGAGCAATCACTCCGCCGTGGGGAAGTCATAACACTGGTACCTCCAGTGTTATGGTTATGGTACCTCCATAACTAGGGGAAACTGGTCATGCATGTATATGGCTTTAGGTATTCTAATTAAACATAAGCAATTAAAACATATAAAACATATACTAAGGAAAATAGTTGGCTGCATACTGGGAATCCTAATAAGGAAAGAATGTCCATACTGAAAGGACGGAGAATCCATACCTTATGTCCAGTGAACGAAGAAGACGAACGGAAGAGAGTCCTACTTCGGTATCACTAATGCTACATAAATACATACGTGTATAAGTATCTGATTACTAAGTACGTAACTGGTTTTATATCATGTCTTAGCTTGTTTTATATGTTCATGTCATGTTTTACTGATTTAAGCTTTATACTGTGTTTATCATATATTCTGTCTATTCTTATTAAGTATTACTTGTATTTCATGTATTATTATACTTGTTGTGTATTAATAAGTAACTTTCTAAAAATAGCAGGTTTCCTAAAATAGAAAGTTTCCAAAAATAGAAAGTTACCAAAAAAGAAAGTTTCTAAAAATAGAAAGTTTCCAAAAATAGAATTACTGCTTAAAATAGATAAGTTTCTAAACATAGAAAGTTTCCATAAATAGATTAGCTGCCTTAAATAAATAAGTTTCTAAAAATAGAAAGTTTCCATAAATAGATATAAGCTGGTTAATTAAGCTAATTACATAAACTTAAGTGTTTACTGCTTATTATTCTAAGTCATATGATTATATAGTATAGTTTATTAATTATTACATGTAAATTAAATGAACTATAGGTTAAAGTATTTAATTAAATATAACATGATTTTAATTAAATAAAGGTAAAATAATTAGGTTAAAACATGTATTATTATCTATTAATAATATAACTTAAGTCATGTAAATTAATTAATTATAAGTCATGGTTTTTAATAATTAATTATATAGTCTAACTAAAGATAAATACTTAGGTTAAAATTCATGAATTAATATTTAAATTAATAACCTAAGTCATGTAAATTAAAATAATCATGTTTATGCTTTTAATTAATTTAATTTAAGTCTTAAAATAATAACATAACTTGTAAAAATCATAAACCTTGAAAAAAATGATTCTTGAACCAGACCCGTGATTAAAACCCATGAACCGGACCCGTAACCATCACCATACCCCGACCAAGGTCGGGGTTTCCCCTTGCCTTGTTACCGCCGTGAGACCACAAGCACCATACCGAGACCATATGGTCTCAGTGGTGCGAGATGAGCCAAGCCGAGACCCATTTGGGGCTCGGTTAGGCGTCGGCTAGACCACAAACAACCCTAAACCCTTGATTTGATTTAACCCCATGATTATTAACATGTTTAAAATACTTGTTTTTAATTAGTTTAATTAAAACATCATGATTTTATGTGATTCAATAAATCAAAACATAAAAAGAAAAGGTAAAAGGTTATACTGATTATGTGAAATCAAGAAGCATGAACACACACGATTCCTTGTAATAAATCCAAGGTAAAAGGTTATATCGATTACGTGGTCTAATTATTTATCGATCTTGAATTAGTTATTCGTGTTCGTAATAAATATATATACATACATAATATTAACACGTGATTAATTTACGTTCATGATTTCATGTTCGTATGTTCGTGATTATAATTATTATTGGAATAATTATCGTGTGTTCATACGTAATAAATACTTATCGTGTTATAACACGTACGTAATACTTGTAATTCTTGTTCATGAAACATAAACGTGCTATAAAAGGAAATAAAATCATGTACGTACAATCTTAAGGGTACTATTCATGGTAAAAGCATGCGGGTTTTACAACTCTTCCCCCCTAAAAAGAATAATTCGTCCCCGAATTATAGATAAAGTAAAGTAGAAAAGAAGAACATACCCGAATTCAAAATATGAAATAAGGGTAAGAAGCCCGGATAGACTCCTCTATTTCCCAAGTGGCCTCCCGCTCGGTATGATCCCTCCAAAGGATTTTGACGAATGGAATCGTCTTCCTTCTCATGACTCGTTCTTGTCTGTCAAGAACTCGTTCGGGTTCTTCTATGAAAGTGAGATCTTCACGAATCTGTTCCAGTGGATACTGAACCATGTGAAGGGGATGATACTGGTACCCTCTTAGTAAGGACACATGAAATACTGTGTACATGAGAAAGCTGCGGAGGTAACGCTAAACGATAAGATACTTCACCGACTTGTTCAATGATATCAAACGGTCTGATGAAACGAGGACTGAGCTTCCCTTTAACTCCAAAGCGTCTAACACCACGTGCCGGCGAAACCTTAAGGAAAACGTGATCTCATACGTTAAAATGTATGTCCCTACAATGATTGTCTGCGTAGCTCTTCTGACGTGACCGTGCTTCTTGAATTTTCTGCTTAGCTAATGCGACCTCTCATTAGTCAACTCTATGATCTCTGGTCCTTCAAGTGTTCACTCACCAACCTGATCCCAGCAGATGGGGCGCGACACTTTCTGCCATACAACATCTCGAAAGGAGCACACTTGATACTTGCGTGCCAACTGTTGTTGTATGCAAACTCCACCAAACAGATATAATCGTCCCAATCACCCGTCCATTCCAACGCACATGACCTCAACATGTCTTCCAATGTCTGAATCGTTCGCTCCGACTGCCCGTCTGTTTGAGGATGAAAAGCCGTGCTAAGCTTAAGTTGTGTACCCCAAGCTTTCTCCAGACTTTTCCAAAATCGCGAAGTGAATCGAGGATCTCTGTCTGAGACGATGCTAGATGGAGCACCGTGGAGTCTCATGATCTCTCTTCTATACGTATCGGCAAGTTTACTGACCGAATCTTCCTTGCAGATCAGTAAGAAATGAGCTGATTTGGTAAGTCGATCTACGATAACCCAAATTGCATCGTGCTTCCTCTTAGTTGGCGGAAGACCAGTAACAAAATCCATGGTGATTTTGTCCCACTTCCACTCTGGAATATCTAACGCTTGAAGGAGAGCGCCAGATCGCTGATGTTCGATCTTAACCTGCTGGCAGGTAAGACATTTGGAGACGTAAGTGGCAACATCTTGTTTCATACCACTCCAACAAAAGTACTGCTTGATGTCATGGTACATCTTAGTCGAACCAGGATGTATAGAAAATGGGGAACTATGAGCCTCAGCTAACAAAGCTTCCCGGAGTTCTTGATCATCAGGAACACAAAGTCTCGTGCCCTGCCATAAGATACCATCTGCATCTACTCTAAACTCTGTCTGCTTCTCCAAATTCTGAATTATCGACCAGATTTCTCCATCATCTTTCTGAGCTTCCTTGATCTTAGAGAGTAACTCGGGTCCTACTCTAAGATTAGCCCAGTAATCGTGATGTCCACGTACCATGATCTCTATGTCTAGTCGCTCCAAGTCTCTTATGATTTCTTCCTCAATCTCAATGCTGTTGATCATTCCGGACTTTCTGCTAAGTTCATCCGCTACTACATTCGCCTTGCCAGGATGATACTGCAAACTAATGTCATAATCCTTCAACAGCTCTAACCATCTCCTCTGTCTCATGTTCAATTCACGCTGAGTGAAGATATACTTCAAGCTCTTGTGGTCCGTGAAAATGTCACATGATTCTCCATATAAGTAGTGCCTCCATATCTTTATTGCCAACACGACTGCAACAAGTTCCAAGTCATACGTAGGGTAATTTTCCTCATAAGGCTTAAGCTGCCGTGAAGCGTACGCGATCACTTTCCCATGTTGCATGAGAACACAGCCAAGTCCCTTCCCCGATGCATCACTGTAGATTTGAAATCCACCCGTACCAGATGGGAGAGTAAGAATAGGTTCAGATACTAACTTCTGCTTCAGGTATTCAAAGCTCTTCTCTCGTTCTTCAGTCTAGACGAATTCTCTCCTTTCCGCATCAGTTTGGTCAATGGTAGTGCTAGGCGTGAAAAGTTCTCCACGAACCTACGGCAATTGCCAGCTAAGCCTAGGAAACTGCGAACTTCAGTCGCTGATGTCGGCCTTGGCCACTTAGTAATAGCCTCAACCTTCGCTGGATCCATAGTGATTCCTTCTGCCGATACAATGTGACCTAAGAATGCCACCTTGTCTTACCAGAACTCACACTTGGAGAATTTAGCATACAGCTGCTTCTGGCGAAGAATCTGTAGTACTGTACGAAGATGGTCTTTGTGTTCCTCCTTGGACTTTGATAAAATCAGGATGTCATCGATGAAGATAATGACGAACTTGTCCAGAAATTCATGGAAGATTATGTTCATCAGATCCATGAACACTGCTGGAGCATTGGTCTGGCCGAATGGCATGACTACAAATTCGTAGTGGCCATAGCGTGTACGGAAAGCAGTCTTGGCGATGTCATGTTCCTTAACCCGTAGCTGATGGTAGCCTGACCTTAGATCAATCTTGGAGAAATGGTTGGCCCCTTGGAGTTGGTCAAACAGATCGTCTATACGTTGGAGTGGATACCTATTCCTGATAGTAATCTTGTTGAGCTCGCGATAGTCTATGCAAATACGCATACTGTCGTTCTTATTCTTAACAAATAAGACCGGTGCGCCCTATGGAGATGCGCTCGGTCGAATGAAACCTCGTTCCATAAGTTCTTGTAGTTGATCCTTCAGCTCCTTTAGCTCTATGGGAACCATGCGATAAGGAGCCTTAGAAATCAGCTCAACTCCTAGGATGAGCTCGATATTAAATTCCACTTCACGTGCAGGTGGTATGCCCGGAAGTTCTTCTGGAAATACATCTTGAAATTCTGACACTATCGGCTGATCCTGAATTGATGGGGATTCAGCATCCATGTCATGAACCGTAGCTAGATAACCCTCGCAACCATGTGATAGTAGTGCACGTGCTTGCAGGGTTGATATGATTTGTACAGACCTGCCGGGTACGAACCCGTTATGGATGTACTCTGGTGCATTAACATCACCGAAGATGACTCTATATGAATAGTATTCTATGGTAGCATGATGCTTGGATAGCCAATCCATGCCCAAAATCATGTCAAAATCATTCATGTCCAGCAGAAGTGCATCAACAGGACGAACCTTATCGTCAAACTCTAAGGGAAGGCTCTTGTACACATGGGTTATAAGTACAGAGTCTCTCAAAGGCGTGGAAATACTGAGTCTATTTTCTAGTGGCATGGGGAGTATCCTAGCATTCTTGGCATAAGCAGTAGAAATGACCGAGTGAGTAGCACCCGTATCAAATAGAACACATGCAGCTTGACCATACATATACAAGATTCCAGTGATGGTACCTGTAGACTTGTTGGCATGATCGCGAGATGTCGTGTAGACGCGTCCAGTGGTAGGAGGCGGCTTGGTATCAGCATGTCTCGATGTGCCCTCCATCTCTCCCTTGCGGCATTCCTTCATGCGATGGCCAGGAAGACCACACTTGAAGCATGCGTCACTGTCGCAGCGACATGGCCCTGGGTGCCTACGGTGGCAAGTAGATCAAAGAGGATGAGTATATCCTCCAGCAGGTGCTCTGGCTGGCTGAGAACCTGATAAAACATTATACATAAGACATGATAATAGGGTACACAGGACAATGCAGATAATCGTAAGATTGAATACCAGTAATAGCTGGACGGCTAGGCTGTGAACCTCTCTGGTTCTGGTCCCTACCGTTTCCATGGTTCCTAGTAGAAGATTTGCTAATGTGTCAGAATTAAGAGTTATAACATGAAATCATAAGAAAATGCGTAAGTATAAGGACCTGCTGCTGTTGGAGTGTCCAACGTTGTTACGGTAATTATCATTACCACCACGCTTATTCGTAGCAGAACGGTCATTAGTCTGGCCGTTTCCCTTGGGCTGATTAGGCTGCTGCTGAGTAGCCGGCTGAGACCGGTCCCCAGTCTTCTGCCTGGAAGATACAATTTAAAGAGATGAAATATTGACATATACTGAAAGAATACGGATTGGTCACCGCTTGAATACGAATGTTTACCTCTTATCGGGTTTCTCTGCTTCCCCGAATTCATATCTTTCATGCAGCGTCTCCAGCTTACGTGCTGCATCGGCCATTTGTGCTACCGTGTTGAACGTAGCACACACCAAGTTGTTTGCGACCGATGTGCGAAGAGCCCACCTAAAGTGGTGTGCCTGCTCTTCAGTAGTACCTGTCGCTGCACCAAGGAAACCAGCTAAGCGAAGAAAGCGCTGCATAAACTCGTTGCTATTCTCCCTAACTCTCTATCGGATCCGATTTTACTCTCTCTTCAGCTTGTCTTGTTCAGCCTTGGGAAAGAACTGCTCCATCACCCTATCCCTGAACTAAGCCCATGTCAAACCAGCCACCCAAACATCACCTCCCTCAGACTGCTTCAGTGCTAACTACCAATTTAACACATCACCTTCGAACCGGTAGCATGCCAACCTCGACTTGTACACGGGGTCACAACCCATAGCATCGAAGATCTTCTTAATGTGAGCCAACCAGCTTTCAGCTTCACTAGGGCTATTTGTTCTCTCAAAAGCTCGAGGACGGAGCTTGTTGAATCTCCCCAGCCATGTAGCCAATGTCACTAGAGGAGAAGGAGGTGCTGGGTGATGCTGCTGATTGTTGGCAGCCTGAACCTCAGCCCTGATGTCGTTCCTCAGCTGAGGAAGCAAAGCTTGCATTGCAACTTGGATTGCTGCATTGAGTTGTTCCTGCTCGCGTGTGAGAACCATCTGACAGTATAACATAAAATACATGATTAAACTGATCAAAACATAAAATATATACATGAAAAAAATTATACCAATAAATCATGAGAAAAATTTTATGTAGGAAAACTAGTACATGAATGCATGATGCAGTTTTATGAAAACTTTTGTATGCTCGAGAGTGAACGCCTATGGTCAGTTCACTCAAAACAAAAGACATGGAGAGGGGACGCCTATGGGTCGGTCCCAAATTTAAAAGTTCGATAAAACACATGCGACTAAATAGGGCCAGTCATGTACCAACCATTACTTAGTCATAAACCTGCGATAATGACATATAATATGTATGCATGAAAATGATGAATGCATGAAAACCGATTGTCAGTTCTAGGAAGACCATAGTGACTACCCACTAATCACAGGTCATATTTTGAGAGCCTACAGGTCGAAGCCTTGGCTCGGATACCATAATTGTAACACCCCATTTTGATAAATGGAAATGTCACGCGTGATAATGGCGTGTCATCAAAGCATACAAGGATAAATGTCTAAACATTACATGACCATAAGGGAAAATACCGGAATCAAACATCGGTAGTCCAAAAGTAGAACTCATCACACACAAACATAAGTACTGTAAATGAAAGGACTAAACAATTTCTATGGAAATGAGTATCAAAGTATAAGTAAATGCATAAAGTAAAGAAGGCTAGAAAGCTTCCAGTCCATATGCACGTACGCTTAACGTCTACGAGCGTCCCTGAGTACCTACCGTTTTGGGAACATGAAAAGGATAACGGCTGAGCAATACGCTCAGTGCACGGATGTACAAGTAAAGCATGAATAATATACGCATACAAGTATGAAACAGCCGAAGAAACTAAATCCTGGATAACCCGGTTATATCTTAGTAAAACTGGTTTTATAGTTTGAAATGCCTTATGTTTATCTTTTAAAAACTGTTTAACATATTTATCCGTTAGCCAATATAGGTCATGAAATATCAACGTGCATGAATATTTGGAGGGGTGACCTCGTCATGCAAATTAGAGGGGTTGCCTCTAATTTAATATACTGGTTTTGGGTAGGAGGGATCAGCTCCTTGTGAAGGATGCAAGGCACACACCACATTCACACTGAGTAATCTGCTGAAAACATGTAACTAGGATGCACCCATACGCCCCACCTGATAATATAATAAATGGCCAAAATCTGAAAGGGACGCCACGAGCAATCACTCCGCCGTGGGGAAGTCATAACACTGGTGCCTCCAGTGTTATGGTTATGGTACCTCCATAACTAGGTGAAACTGGTCATGCATGTATATGGCTTTAGGTATTCTACTTAAACATAAGCAATCAAAACATATAACATATACTAGGGAAAACTGTTGGCTGTATACGGGGAATCCTAATAAGGAAAGAATGTCCATACTGAAAGGACGGAGAATCCGTACCTTATGTCCAGTGAACGAAGAAGACGAACGGATGAGAGTCCTACTTCGGTATCACTATGCTACATAAATACATACGTGTATAAGTATCTGATTACTGAGTACGTAACTAGTTTTATATCATGTCTTAGCTTGTTTTATATGTTCATGTCATGTTTTACTGATTTAAGCTTTATACTGTGTTTATCATATATTCTGTCTATTCTTATTCAGTATTACTTGTATTTCATGTATTATTATACTTTTTGTGTATTAATAAGTAACTTTCTATAAATAGCAGGTGATGTGCGGAGATGTGTATAGCGATTTAATTTGATATTACGTTATAGGGTAAATCAGAAAATTACCTTTAGGAAAAAGTAATAGACTAATAATAGCAATGACGAATTCAATTAAACACGTTGGTGACTCGAGTTCGTTGTACACGAAGATCTTATGAATTTGAGACGTTTTGCTTTGATTTGGACAATTGATGAGAATTGGTTTTCGGTTTTTAAACTACAATTAAAATCTACAAATTTTAAACTTATTAGTATTAGCCTAAAGTGCATGAATCGTAAACCCCCGCTAATTTTAAAATCTACAATCAATTAATTACTTAAAAATTAACACTATTTAAAAATTAATCTATTTGAAAATATATAAAATAAATCTATTTAATAAAAATAGCTTTTAAACTAATTTACTTTTAAAACTAATAATCTATATTAAAAATTCACTAAAAACGAATTTATTTAAAAAACTATTCTTATATAAATCTAAAATTATAAGAAATCTATTTAATTAAAAATAAACTAATTAAACTTTTTAAATTTAATTAAAACATTTTTTATATTATTTTATTTTTATTTTTTATATATTTATTTATAAAATTATTATTGAAAAACTGATTATTTTTTAAAAGCTTTAAGTTTTCCTAAATAAGAAAAACTAATTCTACTTATTTGAACTTAACAAAACGTAGCTAAAGTTAAGGTCCGCCAAATTAACTATACTATATTAATGAGATTAAAGGAACTAAAATCAAAAGAGGGCCTAGCACAGATGGGTAACACACTATACCTGTGACCAGGAGGTCACAGGTTCGAGTCCTGACATGGACAACTTTTTGGATTTATTTCTTTTTGGACAGTGATGAAAAATATAGTCTCAGGAGAGACCTTGATGAGCTTATTTGCTTTAAACTGTGAGAACACAGCTTGTGAACTTATCAGATTAGTGGAATCTGATAAGCTTATTACTAGAACAATATAGCAGATATATCAAAGATGCAATAACAGTCAAATTAAAAACAAAATATCATACAGAAAAAAAATCAACAAAACCTCAGATCAGATCATTTAAGCATATACTACTAGCTCTCAAGAATCATTTCAGTCCAAAATTACTTTAAACACTTTATTAAATTCTGAAAAGATTAATTAAAATCCTTTATAAGAACTAACATGAAAGTTTATGTTTTACAAAGCGTGAAACTGAAATCTATGACAGCATAATCCCTCCTTCAAACAAATTCTTATAACAGGCAACCACAATTCAAACATAAATGAACCTAAAAGCTGGGCAACGAAGCTAAACGCCAATCCAATCTAAGATAATCTACAATCGCACCTAAAAATCATAATACTCATAATATGAAAATTAAAATCGTTAAACAGTAACTTCTATAAATCAGAACATACTACTAAAGCAGAAAACTCGAAGTGAACTAAAATTAAACTCTTTCAAAATCAAACCCAAATAATCCTATTACGTGTAGCAGATCATCTATGCTCATTAAAAAAAATCAGAATCCACAATCATCACAACAGATTAATACTATCATGCCAAAACACAATCATTCAGAAACATATACTTACAATTACTCAATCATCTAAAAACATATTAACTCTTAAACAAATATTAATCTATATAACATTCAAAATAAAAGAGATTAGTACCTTTTGTCAAAACCTTTGAGACGTAGGATAGCGCTGAGCTACCTAAGAACCGGAATCAGAACCCACCATCGCCGTTACCACCATATTAATCCAAACCATCAGTCGAACCAACATTCGAACCAAATAACAAGCATATTTTTTATGACTTTTCCAGTGGGGTAAAGTTTTATCCAAACTTTAACTTTAAATATTAACTATAAACTATTAATTAGCTTATAATTAACATCTCAACATTATTAATGTGAAACAATTAACAGAAGTTAAATCGTATATTAATTAAAACAGAAAATAAAACGAGACAAGATTGAAGGTTAAATCGATTATACTTTCATTAATTTTTAGAAACATTACAATACTTTTTTAAAAGAAATACAAATTAACCCTACAATTATTTCTACATAATAACTTTAAAAGAAAAGAAAGGATGAAAAATACAAGATTATTTGGGGGTTTTTATAGCCTATCCCAGGGCTTTGCTTGAGCGAATATCCGAATCTCTTAGGAATATTCCTTCTGATTTTTGGCCTTTGATCTTCTCTTTCTCTTTCTTTCTTTGATCGGATGATGGATATAGCACAACTAGCACACAGATTGCCAACGTGGCATTCGTGTGTGCTAGTTGTGCTTCTTTGAAGGCATCTGATTGATTGAATTAGAGGAGTGAGCTGTTAACACCAATTAAAATCTTCCACGTAGCCCCTTTTATCCATTCTTTCTCTTCCTTAAAGGTTGGGGGTTTTATTCCCAATTGAGTTAATTAACTGAATAAATAAAAAGCCCCATGTTAATTGGATAATTTATTGATCTAGGGTTTGCACAGTAACTTTTTGTCACTGGTTATTTTGTGTTTTGGGAGATGGGGAAGAAAGAAAGTGAGATAAACTCACATAGGTAATATCGAAACATATAATAAGTGAATGAAAGGAACGGTATTTATTTATTTGGGAAAGTTGTGTGAGTGAGTGAAAAGTGACGTGTGAGGGGAATAAAAAACGATTTGGGTTTATTTATTGACTGTGTAAAACACGTTTTCAACAAACGTGCAAAGTTGTGGAACCAAAAAAACCCTAAAGGCCCATTTAACATTCCATTCGTTTTATGATCTTGGAAAATTGGGCTTTTGGCCCAACACTGATACAATCCATCCGTGTATGCTCCTATTTTTGGGCCTTTTGGATTTACAAAATACATCATAATACAAACTTGAAACTTAAATGGGCTTTTGAGCCCATTTACCCAATTGTGGGACCCGCTTGGCCAAAATCCTTTATTTAAATATTGGATCCTCTAAATTTAACTCTGTTTTGGCTTCCTCGATCTTTTCTTCAATCTCGTGTCGATTTTTTGTCGGTTTTCGCGAACTTGGTACCTACACACATTCAAACAAGAAACAAGCATATACAAGGCATATTTGATACATTTTGTGCAATATTTCATTGTTTTAAGCTACAAATGATATGAGTATTTAAGCTCATATCAAATTCCCACATGCGAAGCAATTGCCGTGTCCTCACGCAATGATAAAATAAAAATATAACTACACCATTATTCAACTTTATTTCATTTTATTTTGCAAAGACATAATGTATTGCTTTCATTATTGAAAAATAACTTTAAGGATCATAAAACTCAAATAGATTCATCGTCCTCGACTTTTTACTTTTCCATGCCAAGTGCAAAAACAAGATCATTGTTATTATAAGTTGGTAGACAAACACGAACTCATGTGGGCCAATTACTTACTTAGACTCCCTTATTCCTAGGTGTATCTCTTATATTTTATTGTTGTCTTGATGATCACGAGGATGCATTGTTGACTTATTTCAATAATTTATTAGGCCGAAAATAAAGTGAACGATTTAATCAATAGTTAGCTAAAGGACAAAATCTTTTAAAACTGCTTCTCGGGCCCTCATAAAGTTCATATCTTGGCATAACTTGCTTCGCGATTTGAGACCTTTCTCGGACCGATATTTGGCAGCGACTTTATACTTCCAACCTTGAGAGACGTTCATGAAATAATGGTCTTCTCTTTATATAGGAATTTCTTCACTTGAAGTTTTGAGAGATTCATACTTGGACCACGACTTCTTCATTTTTCTCCAATCTTTATTTGGGATTTTGATATAAAACGATCCGCCTCCTTTTTGGACTTGGCTTCATTTATCCTCATACCTTATTATGGTATTTTTGGATAGACTTCTCCATGACTTTTTGGGAGTATTTGCTTTTCGTCGTGTGTCTCGATCCTTCATATTGATTATCGATAAATGATTCTTCACATCACTTGAGATCTTTAGCAATAAAACATAGCCCTCATGTATTGTTAGGACCTTTTTCGACTCGCCAATCTTCGCATCCCGCTTCAATAAGTTATGCCTTGGCTATGAACTCTAATCCATACCGAGCAACTTTTAAACGATCTTGGGCTAGAAGCTAAGTAACTTTTCAAATCGTTCAACCTTATTTATTGCAGATAAATTTATTAGCGAGTGATGGGAGAATAGGCTTATAATTAACTCACATAAATTCCCGAAAGAATACCAAACTTATAATTGGCTCTATCATCTCTTGTTTTCCATATCGAAAAATTTAAAAAATGTGAAATCAATGGATACTTAGCCTATTAAATCAAAGTTTTGGGTTTTCAAGTCATCTATAGGATCTTGCATCTTCGTATACTTTTGCAAGTTTTAGAATTTGCGTTTTAAAGTTCCCTTGATAGACGACTTTCTAGGATCAATTATAGGAGCTTGCGAAAAGTTCTTGTACTTAACTCGTATGAATTAAGACTTTCACGTTTTAAAGCTCCCTATATAATAGCCTAGCGAAACTTAATTCAAATACGTTAAGGAAAAGCTAAGGTTAAAAACCGAGTCGAGTCAAAAACTATTCTTATTTTCACCAACGGAAAGCCTACATTCGTGTCAAAAGCACTTATTTTATTTATTAAAACTTACAAATAACACTAAAAATTTAAAATTTTATTGAAAAATGAGAAAAACAATACGTTTGGACACGACAAAAGCAATTGCAAGCGATTATATTGATTGCCTCCCCCATTCTAAAACCAAACATTGTCCTCAATGTTTCTTAGCTCAAGAGTAACACCCCCTTGCTAAAACACGAAGAGTCTAATGTAAAATCCTAGCATGGAAAGAGCACGCAAATCTATAAGCCGTTTATTAATTATGCCTCAAGATAAAACGTTAGTCGATAAAAATCAAGGGTTAGAAAGTGTGCCCCTTTTTGGCATTCAAATAATGGAAGATCAAGTGGACCGGCAAAAACCGAACACGAGAGTCTTCAAATATAGGGTCATACCTAAGATCACAATACAACAAATCACGAGCACGAGCTTGAAAGATCAAGCCTTATTAGAAAACAGAAAGAAGATAGAATGTATGGGACTCCCCCACAAGGCACCTTGTTTTTGTTAACCGAGTCATGAGCTTGACTCGATCCCCGCATTCATTGGTCCTTAGGGAAAGTGGTGCAAACCGGCATAATAGGATAAAATACAACATAAAGCGCGATGCCGGGGTCAAAGATTACATCCTCGTTGTCGGATGACAAACGAAAGGATAAAACTCTAACACAAATCTCTAATAAGAGATAGTAGTCACAACTAATGGTATGGATGTAGCATGCTCCCCGAGATAAACTCGCACCAAGATGATTAAAAAGTCTTTCAATTATTGCATCGGTGAAAGGCCGATATTTCCCCAAATAAATGATTCCGGGATCGAATACCTCGTCCTCGGTGGAGAAAGGAATGGACAACAAGGTGTCGTCCCCCCATGCTAATCCTAAATCATATGAAGCACATAGTAATGGTGGGATAAAAGTCTCAACACTAGTGGTTTCAACTTGCTTGACTTTGTCGACCTTTTCACTCTTAGGAATGTGAACAAAGGGGTCCTGGTACTCAATATGATTCACATGAAAAACCCGCACATTAAGATCAACGCGAGTGGGAGGGAGATTGGGAATAAAGAAAGTTTCTCCATCCGGGTCGACATACTCATCATCACAAAAGGTGTGAGATGGAGGACGTATAATGTTCTCAAAATCCTCTTGAAACAATGGATTATTTTTCATTGAAGCTTCAAAGAGAGGATTTGAGTAAGTCACAAAAGTGTTGTCATTCTCGTCATCACAAGAAATTTCCGACAAAGTATTGAGTGTATCACACTCGGATACAAGATCATCATTCTCATTAGAAGGTAATTCATCGGCGAATTCCTCGAGAATGGTAGGTAAAACACGAGAATCACGCTCGATCTCGAGATCGGAAACGTCTTCACTTCCCCGTGGAAGTGGATCAATGATAGCAAAAAGTTCATCGACGAACTTATCCAACGAATAGTCACTAACCTCACTCGGTGTGAAGCTAGGAATCAAAGGCTCTTCAATTGAAGATTGTGCCTTAGGAACATCAACATGATCCTTAGAAGAGAGTGAAAATGAGTCCATTTTCAAAGATTGTTCAATTAAAGCAATATTACTCTCGGGATCAAAATTCTCACTATCAAACTCACTAGCATCAAATGGCTCACTTAAGTAATCATCAATTTGTTTTTCAATCTTATCATCCTCGTGTGGAGTGAGTATAGATGAGGTAACATTACAACATGATTCAACAAAATTAGGTTTATCAATTTCTACACTTTCCAGTTTCTTAGGAACCAATCTTGGATTTTTTCCGGTTTGAAAATCATATGTTTATCCCCATGAAACAATTTAAGCTCCCCTTATTTCATATCAACTAAAACACCGTCCGTACACAAAAATGGTCGTCCTAAAATTATAGGCACATGAGGATTTGGCTCATAATCAATGATAGCAAAATCAGCTAGGTAAACGAACTCCCCCACTTTAACAATGACATTTTCCGCTATACCAACCGGTCGAGTGGTGGTACCATTAGCAAGCTCAATGATCATTCGAGTGGGCATAAGTCGCAAATAGTCAAGAGTTTTCCAATTGGACAAGGGCATTACGTTAATACTAGCTCCTAGATCGGCTAGAGCTTTGTATTCTCCAAGCTCATCAAAAACACAAGGTATCAAGAATTGACCCGGATCATTATATTTCTTAGGAAAGAGATCAATGAAATCCGAGGTACTAATCACATTTAAATTAGCCTTGGTGACATTCCAAAAGGTTTCCTTAGGTGGCACATAAAGCTCAAGCTTTCTTTCCAAATTATCATAAGCGGTAATAGCCTTAAGCTCTCCCCTCGGGTTTGGAATGATATTACTAGGTAAGCATCCCGAAGAAGATGATGGTTTAGAAATAAATCCCTCAAACATCGAAAGCAATTTATTTTGACTTTGATCCAAATTTTGTTGCATACGATTTTGACCTTGTTCGAACATTTGCTCAAATCTTTGTTCCATTCTTTGTTGATTAAGCTCAATCTTGTTATTTTGCCCCTTAATCGTATTTTGAAACTCGTTTTTCAAAGTTGCCATTTGTCCTTGAAGATTATTTTGAAAAGCTTTTAAATTTGCCTCATTTGATTTAATGTAGCTTGACAAATCATTTTGATTATTCCCTTAAAAACCTTGATTGTTTTGATTAGCATTAAACCCATTTCCTTGATTATAATTCCCTTGGTTACCACGGTTAAAATTATTCCCATTGTTTCCATTGTTGTACCTATTTTGAACCGGTGGAAAACCCGGTAGAGCAACATGATTTTGACGAGGAACTTGACCGTTGGAGCCATAAGTTCCCCTCGCGGCAAAAGCACTAGCTTGATCAAACCACGTGTTTAAACAAGCATAATTAGGATGTGCTCCACCACATGATACACAAACATTCTCAACCATATTAATCGATCCATGAGGATTCTTCCTAATCTCACTCAACAAAGTCGCAAATCCACTATCAATCTTAGAGTCCAATCTAGCAATCTCGATATTAGATGAATTCACATTGGAAACAACCGGTGTGTTTCGTGAATATTATGCTCTAGACTTATCCTCAATTATTTTCCACGCGTCTCTCTGAGTTTTTCTTAAAAGATTACCACCCGCGGCGGCATTTAAAGAATCTTGTTCAATCATATTAAGCCCATTATAGAAAGTATTACTTTGATGCAATTCCGAGAAACCGTGGTGTGGACATTGTCTCTACAAATCTTTAAATCTTTCCCAAGCAACCCCAAATGATTCATGCACTTTTTGTTCAAATCTAGTGATCTCGTTCTTAAAGTGTGTTGTTTTGGACGGTGGAAAGAAATAATTCATAAACTTAGACACTAAATCATCCCAAGTTAAGATCGAACCCGGTGGTTCTTTCTCATACCAAAGCTTAGCATTACCCTCGAGCGAGTACGGAAAAAGCATGAGCTTAATCACGTCATTCGGCACATCTCTAAACTTGAGAGTCGAGGTAATTCGATTAAAATTCCGTATGTGAGAATGCGGGCTATCGGTCTCATTGCCACGAAATTGGTCGGCACGAATGAGCGATAAGAGACCCGTCTTAATCTCAAAATGATCCGCCAAAATAGCCGGCACAACGATTGCTTCCCCATACCCTTCGGTGGGTGCACGGAGCAATTCCTCCATTGTTCAGTTATCGGCCATCTCTACAACAATAGGTGGAAGCTCGGGTTCCACTATTCGTTGTTGACGATTTCTATTTCTACGAGGAATATTTTCAAGCCTATTAAAATCAATAACAAGACGAGAAGAACGTAATTGCATACACCACAAAGACGAGAATTTAGAGGATTGAAGAAAAGAAATTAGACAAGAAGAAGATTATTTTTGGTATTTTATTTGGTATTGCTCAATCAATAATGATCGATAAAAAAAACAAGGAATAAGGATAACTACTATGGAAGTAAATTACCCTCGGTCGACTTTGAAACGATAGGTGAAAACCTAAACGTCTCGAGGTTCAATAAGTAAACAACAAAAATAAGATTTATTACTACTTGAGTCGTCAAACCAATAATAGGTTGTCCCTCTCAATATACGCACAAGCAAGCGGGGAAACGAGGAGGCACAAAGCACTTAAAAACCTTTTTCCTTAGATGGCCTTTTATAGCACGTCGCCTTATACCCACCTTATAGTTTGTATAAATCGAGTTCAAACTTCTTCTTAGTATTTATCTATTTTGCCTTTTATTTTTGTTTTGGATTCGACTACAATAGCTAGGTGATGAAATCCCAACTAAGGCCTTATTTGATAAGTATGTAAATTTATTGTGCTACGTAATACAATATATTATTCACAAAAAACGAGAAAAACGATACATACTATATAATAGAAAAATAACAAAACTTTCCGAGGACGGAAAGGGTCCTCAAATCAACGATCAACAAATCTCCACAAAGACGAATCGTACACAAGATCCACGGCAGCGGCGCCAAAATTTTTGATGTGCGGAGATGTGTATAGTGATTTAATTTGATATTACGTTATAGGGTAAATCAGAAATTTACCTTTAGGAAAAAGTAATAGACTAATAATACCAATGACGAATTCAATTAAACACGTTGGTGACTCGAGTTCGTTGTACACGAAGATCTTATGAATTTGAGACGTTTTGCTTTGATTTGGACAATTGATGAGAATTGGTTTTCGGTTTTTAAACTATAATTAAAATCTACAAATTTTAAACTTATTATTATTAGCCTAAAGTGCATGAATCGTAAACTCCCGCTAATTTTAAATTCTACAATCAATTAATTACTTAAAAATTAACACTATTTAAAAATTAATATATTTGAAAATATATAAAATAAATCTATTTAATAAAAATAGCTTGTAAACTAATTTACTTTTAAAACTAATAATCTATATTAAAAATTCACTAAAAACGAATTTATTTAAAAAACTATTCTTATATAAATCTAAAATTATAAGAAATCTATTTAATTAAAAATAAACTAATTAAACTTTTTAAATTTAATTAAAACATTTTTTATATTATTTTATTTTTATTTTTTATATATTTATTTATAAAATTATTATTGAAAAACTGATTATTTTTTAAAAGCTTTAAGTTTTCCTAAATAACAAAAACTAATTCTACTTATTTGAACTTAACAAAACGTAGCTAAAGTTAAGGTCTGCCAAATTAACTATACTATATTAATGAGATTAAAGGAAGTAAAATCAAAAGAGGGCCTAGCACAGATGGGTAACACGCTATACCTGTGACCAGGAGGTCACAGGTTCGAGTCCTGACATGGACAACTTTTTGGATTTATTTCTTTTTGGACAATGATGAAAAATATAGTCTTAGGAGAGACCTTGATGAGCTTATTTGCTTTAAACTGTGAGAACACAGCTTGTGAACTTATCAGATTAGTGGAATCTGATAAGCTTATTACTAGAACAATATAGCAGATATATCAAAGATGCAATAACAGTCAAATTAAAAACAAAATATCATACAGAAAAAAAATCAACAAAACCTCAGATCAGATCATTTAAGCATATACTACTAGCTCTCAAGAATCATTTCAGTCCAAAATTAGTTAAAACACTTTATTAAATTCTGAAAAGATTAATTAAAATCCTTTATAAGAACTAACATGAAACTTTATGTTTAACAAAGCGTGAAACTGAAATCTATGACAGCATAATCCCTCCTTCAAACAAATTCTTATAACAGGAAACCACAATTCAAACATAAATGAACCTAAAAGCTGGGCAACGAAGCTAAACGCCAATCCAATCTAAGATAATCTACAATCTCACCTAAAAATCATAATACTCATAATATGAAAATTAAAATCGTTAAACAGTAACTTCTATAAATCAGAACCTACTACTAAAGCAGAAAACTCGAAGTCAACTAAAAGTAAACTCTTTCAAAATCAAACCCAAATAATCCTATTACGTGTAGCAGATCATCTATGCTCATTAAAAAAAAATCAGAATCCACATTCATCACAACAGATTAATACTATCATGCCAAAACACAATCATTCAGAAACATATACTTACAATTACTCAATCATCTAAAAACATATTAACTCTTAAACAAATATTAATCTATATAACATTCAAAATAAAAGAGATTAGTAACTTTTGTCGAAACCTTTGAGACGTAGGATAGCGCTGAGCTACCTAAGAACCGGAATCAGAACCCACCATCGCCGTTACCACCATATTAATCCAAACCATCAGTCGAACCAACATTCGAACCAAATAACAAGCAGATTTTTTATGACTTTTCCAGTGGGGAAAAGTTTTATCCAATCTTTAACTTTAAATATTAACTATAAACTATTAATTAGCTTATAATTAACATCTCAACATTATTAATGTGAAACAATTAACAGAAGTTAAATCGTATATTAATTAAAACAGAACATAAAGCGAGACAAGATTGAAGGTCAAATCGATTATACTTTCATTAATTTTCAGAAACATTACAATACTTTTATAAAAGAAATACAAATTAACCCTACAATTATTTCTACATAATAACTTTAAAAGAAAAGAGAGGATGAAAAATACAAGATTATTTGGGGGTTTTTATAGCCTATCCCATGGCTTTGCTTGAGCGAATATCCGAATCTCTTAGGAATATTCCTTCTGATTTATGGCCTTTGATCTTCTCTTTCTCTTTCTTTCTTTGATCGGATGGTGGATATAGCACAACTAGCACACGGATTGCCAACGTAGCATCCGTGTGTGCTAGTTGTGCTTCTTTGAAGGCATCTGATTGGTTGAATTGGAGGAGTGAGCTGTTAACACCAATTAAAATCTTCCACGTAGCCCCTTTTCTCCATTCTTTCTCTTCCTTAAAGGTTGGGGGTTTTATTCCCAATTGAGTTAATTAACTGAATAAATAAAAAGCCCCATGTTAATTGGACAATTTATTGATCTAGGGTTTGCACAGTAACTTTTTGTCACTGGTTATTTTGTGTTTTGGGAGATGGGGAAGAAAGAAGGTGAGATAAACTCACATAGGTAATATCAAAACATATAATAAGTGAATGAAAGGAACGGTATTTATTTATTTGGGAAAGTTGTGTGAGTGGGTGAAAAGTGACGTGTGAGGGGAATAAAAAAGGATTTAGGTTTATTTATTGAATGTGTAAAACACGTTTTCAACAAACGTGTAAAGTTGTGGAACCAAAAAAACCCTAAAGGCCCATTTAACATTCCATTCGTTTTATGATCTTGGAAAATTGGGCTTTTGGCCCAACACTGATACAATCCATCCGTGTATGCTCCTATTTTTGGGCCTTTTGGATTTACAAAATACATCATAATACAAACTTGAAACTTAAATGGGCTTTTGAGCCCATTTACCCAATTGTGGGACCCACTTGGCCAAAATCCTTTATTTAAATATTGAATCCTCTAAATTTAACTCGGTTTTGGCTTCCTCGATCTTTTCTTCAATCTCGTGTCGATTTTTTGTCGGTTTTCGCGAACTTGGTACCTACACACATTCAAACAAGAAACAAGCATATACAAGGCATATTTGATACATTTTGTGCAATATTTCATTGTTTTAAGCTACAAATGATATGAGTATTTAAGCTCATATCAGCAGGTTTCTTAAAATAGAAAGTTACCGAAAATAGAAAGTTTCCAAATATAGAAAGTTTCCAAAAATAGAAAGTTTCCAAAAATAGAACTACTGCTTAAAATAGATAAGTAAAAAATAGAAAGTTTCCATAAATAGATTAGCTGCCTTAAATAAATAAGTTTCTAAAAATAGAATGTTTCCATAAATAGATATAAGCTGGTTAATTAAGCTAATTACATAAGCTTAATTTGTTTACTGATTATTATTCTAAGTCATGTGATTATATAGTATAGTTTATTAATTATTACATGTAAATTAAATAAACTATAGGTTAAAGTATTTAATTATTATATAACATGATTTTAATTAAATAAAGGTAAAATACTTAGGTTAAAACATGTATTATTATCTATTAATAATATAACCTAAGTCATGTAAATTAATTAATTATAAGTCATGGTTTTTAATAATTAATTACTTATATAGTCTAATTAAAGATAAATACTTAGGTTAAAATTCATGAATTAATAATTAAATTAATAACCTAAGTCATGTAAATTAAATTAATCATGTTCATGCTTTTAATTAATTTAATTTGAGTCTTAAAAAAATAACATAACTTGTAAAAATCATAAACCTTGAAAAAAAATGATTCATGAACCGGACCCGTGATTAAAACCCATGAACTGGACACGTAACCATCACCATACCCCGACCAAGGTAGGGGTTTCCCCTTGCCCTTCTGCCACCGTGACACTACCACCACCATACCGAGACCATATGGTCTCGGTCGTGCGAGATTAGCCAAGCCGAGACCCCTTTGGGGCTCGGTTAGGCGTCGGCTAGACCACAAACACCCCTAAACCCATGATTTGATTTAACCCCATGATTATTAACATGTTTAAAATACTTGTTTTTAATTAGTTTAATTAAAACATCATGATTTTATGTGATTCAATAAATCAAAACATAAAAAGAAAAGGTAAAAGGTTATACCGATTACGGGAAATCAAGAAGCATGAACACACACGATTCCTTGTAATAAATCCAAGATCAAAATCAAACCGAATCACCCTTTGGTGATGATAAAACCCGGCGGCCAAAGAAGCAAAGAAAAGAAAAACTAGGGTTTTTCTTATTTTCTAGATTTTGTGATAAATGAACATGTTTTTCCCTTAATTCCCTAGTTAGTAAAAATTACATGGGCTAAGCCCATATTTCTTGTATAGCCGCGGGTAGGGGGCCCCACATGGGGTAACCCGTACCTTTTTCCAAGTCTAACATAATAGTGTGTTCTCGTGTTCGTAAATTACGTGTTCTGATTAGTTATCGATCTTGACTTAGTTATTCGTGTTCGTAATAAATATATATACATACATAATATTAACTCGTGATTAATTTACGATCATGTTTTCATGTTCGTATGTTCGTGATTATAATTATTATTGGAATAATTATCGTGTGTTCATACGTAATAAATACTTATCGTGTTATAACACGTACGTAATACTTGTAATTCTTGTTCATGAAACATAAACGTGCTATAAAAGGAAAGTTCTAATCATGTACGTACGATCTTAAGGGTACTATTCATGGTAAAAGCATGTGGGTTTTACAACATGAGACTTATATTATATATTAAATAAAAGATCTGGAGAAGGGATAAGCAGATGGGATAGGGTAAGACCCTCTGATCATAACAATCATTTTATATGTTCAAAATCGATAAAATATGGATAGGCGAAAGTATAAGTTGTATATCGAGGACTTAAGATTAGCATTGATGTTGGGGCAAGGGCTGAAATTTTATCTAACACATACAAGTTTATGGGGTTTTCATTTTAAGGAATGTGGTTTAGGTTTGGTGGGCGTTTGGCTCATAATACGGAGTGTGAAAAACGAGACTGTTTTAGGTTAAAGGTTAACGGGACGAATTATGAACTAAACTAAGTTAAGGGCTTTATAGAGTGGTGTAATGAGATGCTTATGGCATATAAATGGGGTTAAGTTGTAGGAGAAGGTTAGATATCCATCATAGATTGATGAGCCATTTTGGTATGTGGTTCATGCATTGATTGTATGTGTTTGTGTGTTTACATTTTGCTAGAGCGCGGATACTTGGAAAAGCTTGTTCAGGTGAGTTTCATAGTCCCATGTTTCTATGATTTATAAATGTTTTGACTTCCAGATTTGATGGAAGAGACACTGTGTGGTTTTGTAACTAGTGCTGTAAATGTTTTTATGGTTTGTAATGGACTTGTGTGTACATTTATGTGATTAACCGCGATGTGATTCATGATTGTTTTGTGATTTGACTTGGTACCAAGGGGCTTTTGACAAGGTGGAGCCTTGGGATTGGTTCATAGGTGTATGGGCGTCTATGGGACCATGGTGATTGGTAAGGCTTGGAGCCTTGGAATTATGGTGATTGGTAAGGCTTGGAGCCCTGGAATTGTGATGATTGGTTAATCTTGAATGTTACTTGTTAATACATAATTGTAGCACATTGTCCATATGTTCTTTTATTGATGGTTGTTATTCACAACTTATAACTGATTTGGCGTTGGAGTCAAAACCTATGACTCTCACCAACTTTATTGTTGACGTGTTTTAGTGTCTCTTTCAGATGAGAATGTGGTTAAGCGTGAGAATAGGAGTGGCTAGCTTTGGAGGCTTAGGATTGCATTTGGAGGAACCCCCTTTCCCCTTAGTCTTTATTTTATGTTTGAATAAGTGATACATTGTGTACACCTATATGTTGATGTGTTTATTTGTATGTCTTTGGTAAGGGGTAGACCCGTTACCTACTTAACTAGACGCCTGCATTGTTTGAGATATTGTCATGATATTGTGTCACCCATTTATGATATTTCCATTTCATTTAGTTATCTCTATAGACACGCTATTGTTGTGATGATATCCATACGTCGCGCCCTATATTCTGCCATGGTGGTGTGTGACAGTTTTGGTTTTGTGTCACATCCGGATTGTGGTGATGATGAGGTTAGGTTTGTGCTATATGACCTCACTAGACCACAAGTCTCTTTTTCTTTAAGACAACTTGATCTTGCGGATGAATTGGTGTTAGAAGAGAATGTTGGCTTTAATTTGCATGTCCTTGATAGATTGTTTTATAAAGGGCTGCGCACGGTTAAATCTATCCCGCTCAGGTGTCGTTTGGGGTTCTCTAGGGTTTTGAAGGGCGCTCTTGATAAGGTGATCTTCACACCTGGTGATATTTCTTGTCTGGTTAGTTTGTTAATCTTGCCTCTTTGTCTCCTTAAAACATTTTGCCCGAGGAGCAATATGGAGTGTAAGTCTGGTATTAAGCGCCAACGCCAGGAAGAGAGTATTACCAATGGCATTCATTGTTGGGGTAATCCTGGTGGTAGTTTGCAGCTCTTGAGGGAGACTTTGGCTGAACCTTCCCCTTCATGGTCAAATATCGACGAGGAAAATCTTGACTTGGGAGAGCGTAATGTCAAGCAGTTTAAGAGAAAAATTTGTGATGGCCACTACACTACAGTTGTCCGAGTTATTTCTTCTTTTGGTGTCGCTCCATATAATGATACTACTCTTGAGGACTTAAAGACTAAGCATCGTCTCAAACCCGCCCCTTCCATGCCCAATATTTCTATTGATCACAATCAACTTATTGCATCTCTTGCTATAGTTCTGGACATGATTAAGAGTTTTCCTCGTGGTACATCTTGTGGACGGGATGGTTTGCGTGCCCAACACCTCATGGATTGTTTAAGTGGCGCTGCTGTTGCTATTTCTGATGAGTTAATCTCTTATATCACCCAAGTTGTTAATCTATTCCTTTATGGGAAGTGTCCTGATATGTTGGGTGAATATATAGCTAGCGCTCCTCTTACGCCACTTGTTAAACCTGGGGGTGGTATTCGTCCTATTGCTGTCGGTACCGTTTGGAGGCGTTTGGTTTCCAAGGTTAGTGCTACTATGATTGGTCATTCCTTGGATGATTATTTAAATGATTATTTAAATGATCTGCAGTTTGGGGTTGGAGTATCAGGAGGAGGAGAGGCCATACTTCATGCAGTAAATAGGTTGATTGAGGATCAGGGGGATAATGTGGGCCTTTCGATGTTGTTGGTGGATTTCCAAAATGCTTTTAACTTGGTGGATCGTGAGGTTATGCTACAGGAAGTTCGAATTCGTTTCCTTGCTATTTCACTTTAGGTGGAATTTTGCTACTCTAACCCAACTAGATTATATTATGGAGAACACACTTTAAGGTCATTTCAAGGTGTGCAACAAGGTGATCCTCTTGGACCTCTATTTTTTTCCCTAGTGTTGCATCCGTTAGTATGTAACATTAGAGACTCTTTTAATGTCTCCCTTCAGGCTTTGTATCTGGATGATGGCACTATTATTGGAGATACTTTGGTTGTAGGTGAGGTTGTAAAGGTTATTTGGAGGATGGACCTCGTCGTGGCTTGCATCTAAATGTTGATAAAACTGAGGTTTCTTTGGCCAAAAGAGGACCCAAGAAGCAGATTTGAGGGTGTTTTCCCGCCTAATATGGCCCGACCCTTACATGGTGTTAAACTACTAGGTGGACCTGCCAGTGCAAATTTTGATTTTAGTAGTGAGCTTGTGATGAAGAGGGTTACCAAATCCATTGTGCTTATGAACGCTGTTACTAAGATTAATGATCCTCAGTGTGAGTTACTGCTCCTACGTGCTTGTGAAGGTATATCCAAGTTATATTTTTCCATGCGTACATGTTCTCCTCAAGTCTTCGAGCAGGCTCAGGGCGCTTTTGATGTGGGTCTTCGTTCGGCTCTGGAACGTATTGTCACGACTTCTGGTCCATGATTTGGTGATTGGCAGTGGAGGCTCTCCACCCTACCCTTTTCATTCGGGGGGGGGGGGGGGGGGGGGCTTGGGGTATACTATGCAAGTGATGTTTTAAACTATGCATTTCTTGCGTCGAGACTTCATTCTACTGGTTTGCAAACTAAGCTACTTCAACATTCTGGTATTGTATCATATGGGCCTGCTTTTGACAATGCCTTGTGTTCTTTTAATGCGAAAATGAAGATTATTCTTTTGAGTAATCCAAGTGAGGTCGCTGCCCCCAAACTCATGAAGAAACCGACAGACATATATTTCACACGTGTTACTCAAACGGCTGAATCTGATTTTTCCTATCTACTCGACAAATGGCTTTGTGGAAGTCTCAAATGGAGGACCATAAATCTGACTGGCTTAGGGTGGTTCCGATCTTTGGGTTGGGACAAACTATTCACAATAGGACTTACAGGTGTGTATTATGCTATCGGTTGGGTGTTCCTTTATTCTCTATACAGAAGTCGTGCTCAGCTTGCTTGAGGGTCTTTGTTGGAGATATTTATGGCGACCATGCTGTATCTTGTGTTGGTATTGTTAGTATCAAACATCGGCATAACATTGTGCGTGATACCCTTGTCGACATATGTTATCGGTCTGGGATTTCAGTTGGTAAAGAAGTGGATATTGGGCTTGGTGGAGGGCGGGACAAACCCTTACGTCCAACGGATATGTTGCTCTACTCTTGGAGTGGAGGACTTGATGTATGTGTGGATCTGACAGGTTCATCTCCCTTGACGCAAAATGGGATGATTGATTTTGCACCAGGACGTGTGGTGGTTGAGGCTGCACAACGTAAACGTGTCAAATATGAGGCTAAGTGTGCAAATATTGGATATGGTTTTCTCCCATTCTCATTCTCTTCTTTCGGGAACTTGAGAAGGATGCGGTTGACTTACTAAAGCGGATCCGAAGATACTCTATGGGACTCAGGATATTGGGTCACGTGGTGCTTGTTATATGTTTAATAGGATCGGGTTTGCTATTGCTAGAGGAGTGGGAGCCCAAATTGTTTCTAGGCTTCCCACTAACTTTTTGTAAATCCTATTATTTTAATAAAGTGATGATCTTATAAAAAAATAAAATAAAAAATAATAATAATAATAATACGAAAAACTACTTTTATTTTTATAAAAACATTATTTATTTTTATTTTTCTTCATTTTCAAAAATATATTTTTATTTATATTATTTATTAAAAACTATTTATTTAATTAAAAAACTTATTAAACTTAAAAAATTCATCGAAAGCAAACCGTGAGGAGTTACGACGCGAGGTCGGGACCGTTGGCTTCATACTTTTGTGCTCTTCCATGTGTTATGTTAGTGGATAACTTTGGAGAATGGCAAAAATAGTCCTTGTAGTAAAGACTTCATTAAATCTTCATACTTAGCCCTCTAAACTTCATTCTTTTGGCACTTTTGGTCCTTTAACTTTATCTTTGACCTTTTTCTTCGATAAATGTCTATGAAATCCCGTGTTTTATTCTTTTATGATCTTTTGTACCTATTTCACACAAAAACACAAAACCACGCATAATTACGACTTTTAAGATATTAAATACACGTGTTGGTCTCGTTTTTCATTGTTTTAGGTGGTAAAAAGATAAGTGTTTACAAAATTATTAAATCCCCTACACTTGAACATTGCAATGTCCCCATGCAATGCATAATTTTAAAGCACAAATTTACATTTTTCATCATAATTAACCCATCTCGGCCTTTATTACGATATACTACTACTACGACAATTCAAGAAACTTAACAACGATGAAAATAACAAAACTTTTTAAAAAGATATAACAATTTCATTTAATTTATTAACTTTGAAATTGTCTGATGGAAGAAACTTGGAAAGAAATCTAAGTCTTAAATTAGGGCTTTTGGTATCATGAATATTCATCACCCTCAAGTTTCACGTTCCCCATACCAAGCGTAAAAACGAGATCAATATTATTACAAGTTAGTAAAGCTAACACTTACTTACGTGGTTTAACTATTCACTTACACCCCCTTATTCCTACGGTGTATCTCTTGTTTTTTATTTTTGTCTTGAATGATCACGAGGATGCATTTTTTACTTATGTCGATAATTTATTAAGGCCGAAAAATAAAGTAAAATGATTTAATCAATAGTTAGCTAAAGGAAAAATCTTTTAAAACGGCTTCTCGAAATCTCATAAAGTTCATATCTTGGCATAACTCGTTTCACGATTTGAGGCCTTTCTCGGACCGATATTTGGCATGTACTTCAAACTTCAAATCTTGAGAGACGATCTTGAAATTATGGTCTTCTCTTCATTTGGTATACATCTTCATTTGGAGTGAGAGATGCTTCAAACGTTGACCATGAATTCTTCATTTATCCTTGTCTTTATTTAAGATTTTGGTATACAATGATCCGCCTCCTTTTTGGACTTGGATCTATTTATCCTCATACCTTGTTAGGGTCTTTTTGGATAGACTTCTCCGTGATCTTTATGGGAGTAATTGCTTCTCGTCGTGTGTCTTGATCGTTCATATTGATTTGGATTAATGATCTTCACAAAATCTTAGGATCTTTAGCAAAAAAGTGAATCCTCATGCCTTGTGAGGGCCTTTTTGGATTCAGATATCCTCATGCCTTGTTAGGGCCTTTTTGGATACGTCAATCTTCGCGTTCCGCTTCAATAAGTTATGCCTTGGCTATGAACTTTAATTAATCCCGAGCAACTTTTAAACGATTTTGGGCTAGAAGCTAATAAATTTTTCAAATCGTACGACCTTATTTATTGCATTTATTTATTGACAAGTGTTAGGAGAAAAAGCTCATAATTAACTCACATAAGTTCATGAAAGTATACAAAACTTATAATGGACTCTATCATTTCTCGTTCTCCACAATTTAAAATCTCAAGGAATGAGGCTCTTGGATGCTTAGCTTAATAAACCAATTAAGGTTCATATGGTTAAGGATACTAGCTAGAGCAAACTCAAATAAGTAAACTTGGGTTGAGTCAAAATATTCACGACAGGCCTAATATATCAAAGATGTCTAAACTTGTTATACCATTCTATTTATTTAATTATTTTATTTTTGACTTTATTCTTTATTCATGAAATGGAATATATACATATGATGGTGATGACAAAAGGAAAGGAGATAAAAGAAATTAAATGAAAAATACTACTAGGCCAAAATAGATCAAAAATTTTGATAAATGTCGAAAAATATTAATTTTTCGGTTAAAATGAGGACAAATTCATGGAAAAGTCCACTTAACTTTGATAGAAGTCTCCCCTACACTTAATATAAACATTGCCCTCAATGTTTAAGCATGTGGAAGTAAACTCCCCTACACTTAGGACATTGTGCACGTTGTTTAAATCGAGCTAAGAAAGAGATAACTAAAGTGATTACATTTATTCAACTTATTTATATACAAGTATGAATCACAATAGTTTTAATAGAACCGGTATCACAGGTACACGAGATCACGGGTCGCGTCAAAAGCACCAAAAGTGGATCATTAAACCACATATCCCTGCACAACATCACAAAACACAAACTACTTAGCTCCCCCTACACTTATTGGTTGAAAAGGTGAAAGGGTGGAAAAGGTAAAATCTAACCTAGTTATTTGATGCTTGATTTTACGAGTCTCTAGCTCGACTCGATTCCCCAAATATTATCGTTAAAATGGGAAAATCATGGAAAAACCAAGATTTCCAAGGGAGGAAAATCTCTCCATGATAATGGGTGAAATATAGTCATTTAAGGAATACCCCATTAAAGTCCACCCGGGTCAAACACATAATTTCCATCTCGAAAGGAAATAAACCCCAAGGTGGTAAAAGCACACAAGTATAAAACAAGAGGGGTATCCTTAGTAAAAAATCTCTTACAAGGAATGGTATGGTGATATGGCAATGGTATCACTAAAGTCTCTATTCCTAGATCAAACACATTTTCCTTAAGGGGAAATAGCAAGAGGTTTTTTCTTTAAAGGTCAAAATGTCATTAAAATCCAAAGTAGGAGAGTCGTCCTCTTCCAAACTCGATGTGAAAACATAAGAATCATCGGAGTCATAGGAAAACTCATCCTCATGAGGGAAATAGGAATTTAGAAAGATATCTAAATCCTCCTCAAATGGGTATCCTCTAAATTAGGGTCAATCTCTAAAGGTGTAGGATCCTCTTCAAAAGTCCTAACTCCCAATATAGGAGTATAAGAGTCAAAGGGAGACTCAAGAATAGGAGGACCACTCATAGAGATAATAGGATCATTAGGCTCACTATGTGTCTCGTCAAAACCCAAAGAAATAAGATCACTTAAAGAAGTGTCGTCATCATAATCATCGTAGACTAGGGTATCAAAGGTATGTGGATGTAAGGCCGATCCTTTAAATCCATGATAGTGTGGTCACTTGGAAAAGTATCATCACTATCGGTATCGTAAATGGGTATGTCAAAGATGGGTGAAGGCTCAAAAGGTGGTTCCTCTAAATCCAAATTAGCGTGATCACTTGAAGAAGTGTCATCACTATAGGTGTCATAGAGTGGGGTATCCTCAAAATCCGAAGCAGAATGATCACTTAAAGAAGAGACATCACTAAAATCATTATTAACTTCTTCATTGTCTACAATAAGTGGATTATCATTTGAATTTTCAAAAAGAGGATTTACATATGTCACAAAATCATTAAGGTCAAACTATTTAGTTTTAAAAGGATTGATATAACTTCCTTCATTATCAAAATGAAGCACGTCAATCATATTGACCTATTCTTTCCATTTGATTTAGTTATGATTTTCCCCATTTTAAACACTTGTTGATAATCCCCAACCCTAAGAATTAATTCCCCTTCGGCTAGATCAAATAATGCTTTTCCGGTTCTTAAGAATGGTCTACCAAGTAATAACAGAATACGAGGATCCATCTCATAGTCAACTACGACAAAGTCCGCGGGAAAAGTGAAGGTACCAACTCGAACAAAAACGTCCTCGCAATACCAACGGGGTATGCGGGAGTTCTATTAGCTAACTCGAGAGTCATGCGAGTCGGTACAAGGTCGGGTAATGATAATTGTTTCCATACGGATAATGGCATAAGATTGATGCTAGCAACGAGATCCGCTAAATCCATACAATCATCAATTTGGGGAAACGAGCAAGGTAACATGAATCAACCGGGATCTCCTATATTTTCGGGAAGCTCTTTGAGGAGAATCGCAGAACAATTCTCATTTAAATGAGTGTTAATGATCTCTACCCTTTTTTCTTTCTTAAAGAGAAAATCTTTGAACATTTCCACAAATTTGGGCGTTTGAGCAAGTGCTTCAATAAGGCTAATGTTAACATTCACTTGGGAAATCATTTTCAAAAAATTGGAAACATGAATGTCATCCTTGGTAAGCAACTTAGCCTTGTTCAACCTAGAGGGATAAGGGATATTGGGCTTAGGAGGGGAAGGTTGAGAAGGAGAAGGACTCGCTTCTTGAAAAACCTTAAGGTTAGGTTCATGAGGTAATGGAGAACTAGTACTAGGAGTGGTAGTGGAAGGAATCACCGAAGGGGGAGTAGGATTACTCATTGTTACCTCCGGGCCTTGTCTCTCCTTTATGGGCGAAGAGATTGAAGGTCCCACTAAATTGGCTCCACTTCGAGTAGTAATAACACTCACATTAGCTCGAGGGTTGGTCTCGGTATTAGAAGGTAAGGCTCCTTGGGGTCTAAGGGTTTTCAACATTTGTATGAATTTCCTATCCGTGGAATCTTGCATTTCTTTAAGCTTACGGTCTTGCTCATTATGTTTTTGAAGAACCAAGTCCATTTGAGGATTAGGCATATTGAACCCTTGATTGTTAAACCGTTGATTTTGAAAACCTTGGTTTTGATATTGATTAGCATTTTGAAAGCCTTGATTATTAAAACCTTGGTTTTGCCCTTGAAAATTTCCTTGACTAAAACTCCTCATATTCGAATTCTCTTGAAAATTACCTCTTTGTGGACCTTGGTTCATTGGTGGGTATTGGGGAGTGGTTAACAATTGTGGAGGTGGTCTAACATGAGGTTGAAAAGCCAAATAGTTAGTAGATTTATAAGACAAATCATTAGCATCCACATTAGGTTTAAAATGAACTCCCTCATTAGTGTTGTAAGCATACACTTGTTGTTGAGATTGATCATAAACCTTATCACAATTTAAGTACGGATGTGGTCCACCTCAAGTCTCACAAGACTCACTCATGGCATGAACATGCCTAGTAGGAGGAGTATCGACTTTTAAAGCAACTTGTGTCACAATTGAAGTAAGCGCTTTAATTTGATTATTAACCTCACTATCACTATCACTAGCCATAGTAGCCCTTACACTCGTAGTTTGAACTTTAGCCTTGTTTTCAATTATATTCCAAGCATCGTTCATTTAATTAACCAAAACATTTCCCCCTGAAGCACTATTTAGTGAGTCTTGGTCATTCAAAGTTAATCCATTGTAAAAAGTATTAATTTGATGAATTTTGGTAAAACCGTGTTGAGGACACCTTCTTACAAGTTACTTAAATCGATCCCAAGACTCACTAAAAGTTTCCCCATATTTTTGCCCAAAAGTGATTAAGTCATTCCTTAAGGCGGTGGTCCGAGATGGCGGAAAAAAGTAGTTAATGAACTTGGTCTCTAAACCCGCCCATGTAAGAATACTTTAGGGTGGTTCCTTATCAAGCCAAATCCGGGCTTGTCCCTCGAGGGAAAAAGGAAAGAGAAACAAAAGAACTGCCTCTTGAGTCACCCTATTGTATTTTACCGTATTGGTCAAATGTATGAATCTCTTAATATGATCGTGAGGGTCATCTTGGGAACGACCCAAAAATGGTGTAGCGGAAACCATTTGAATAAAACCCGATTTAATTTCAAAACTATTTGCTCCAATCTCGGGCACCACAATCGCGTCATCATTAACCTCCACGTGGGATTACAAGATCTCAATCATCGGTCGATTATCCGTTGCCATCTTATTGTTGAAAGCTCGATTCTCAGGATCGGCTTGATTGACGTTCTTTTTTTTCTTCTTCTTCTTTTTGGAAGAATTAGAAGTATTTGGTACACCACTCGGTATGTGTGCACGCGTGCGAGTACGTATATAATTAAACACGAGGAATGAGGTAGGAGACCTCGGACGACTTTGAGAGTAAAGGGATTATCTGATATTGAGTATTTTACACCCTTTAGGATAAAGAGCGTAAATGTGGAAAGTATTAAACAAGTGGTTTAGGAAAACCAAGTGTTTATGACCCAAAATGGTGTGGGATCGTTCTCAAGGAGGCTAGTGTGTTGTGTAAAGAGATGATTAAATGTTTGTGATTATGATTATGAAGAAAGAAAATAGAAAAGGATGACGATTATGATTCAAATTATACTAAGACGAAAGTCGTGAACGTAAAACGGTAAAATATGACGAAAATTAAAAATTACCCTAAAAATTCCTAGAAAATTTCAATAAATCCTAAAAAATGTAATTAGAGTTTACAAAAAATTAAAAATCACTCAAACCTGTTATTTAATTAAATAATAATTTTTTTAATGCTAATTAAAGCCCTAAAAATCAATTTAATTAACAAAAAGCCCAAAATGATATTTTTCAAT
This sequence comes from Glebionis coronaria, assembly GCA_025667525.1. Taxonomy (NCBI): domain Eukaryota; kingdom Viridiplantae; phylum Streptophyta; class Magnoliopsida; order Asterales; family Asteraceae; genus Glebionis; species Glebionis coronaria. Next base: position 215,776,780 of record CM046875.1, read on the forward strand.
TTGTAAACCTCTAAAACAACTTAATTAAACTAAAAAATATTTTTGGAAAATTTTAAATTAATTAAAAGAATTTAAAAATGATTAAAAACTATAAAAATATTAAAACAATTCTAAAAGTTAATGGAATGACAAGAAAATTAATCTAGAAGTTTTAAAAATCCTAACTTAATGTATTTAACCTAGGAAAAATGAAAAAGTTGCAAAAATATTAAAAACTAATTTTAATACTCCCTCCGTCCCACTTTTATTGTCCTCATTTGACTTTTTGAAGTCTTACTTTTTCAACTTTGATCTTAAATAATTTTGTTTGTGTTATATAATAACTGATGAAAAATATATGAATGGATTGGTTTTTTAAATGTATTTTCATTATATAATTTTCATCAAGTATTATATAACATTAACAAAATTATTAAAGATCAAAGTTAAAAAAGTAAGACTTCAAAAAGTCAAATGAGGACAATAAAACTGGGACGGATGTAGTAATAAAATAATAATAAAATATTAGTAAAAATCCAAAATTTGTAAAAAAATTCTAAAAACTTGCAAACTAGTTTAATTTAACTTAATAAAACAGAAAATGCACTTGAAATGACAAAATTACCCCTAATGGGCCTCAAAATGGGCCAAATAGTAAAACAAACCCCTTAATGGGCTCAAATTGGCACAATAAGAAAAATATTCACAAAAATGGCCCAAACCTTCCAGTTTAGCTTAAAATTCAATTTTAAACACAAAATTTCAAAGGCCCAAAAGCTGAAAATGAGCTTATCACAGCTTATTTCAAAACAACTTATTCTTAATGAGCTTTTTGGCCCATTAAGCTATAAGCTGATGCCATAAGCTATAATTTAACACACTTCCTTCTCTTGACCTCAATAAGCCTTTTGTAAAAAGAATTTTTAAATAAGCCCAAGAAATAAGCCTGAAATAAGCAAAAGCTCTCTACACAAAACAACAAAATAGGCGTTTTCGAGTTCTAGGTTGTTTCAAGAGCTAATTCTTGTTGCAAAATGTTTCTAATAACTTAACTAAGCTTAATAACCAAAAAGATTTCCAAAAAGCACAATGAATAAGCTGGAAAAAGCAAATAAGCACTTATGTAAAAGTCAATTAAGTTGGTTTTCTAGTCAAACCTAAAATTCAAATCTAAAATGCTCTAGAATAGTCAAATGGGTCAATTAAGGAAGATTGATTACAAGAACAAAGTTGTTGCAGGTCGAAATAAGCTATTATAGCTTATTGATAAGCTGTTTGCAAATTAACACTAGCAGTGGCTAATTTTGGGTGTCCAGTAGTGGGAAAAGTTACCGCTGCTTGACTTGTTTGACTTTTTGTCTTTTGTGGATTTTTGTTGGATTCAAAGAACAAAAAGGCACCCTTATAACCAGTGGGTTATAAGGAGTCAATAACAATCAAACAAATACAAAATCACCCAGCCAAATGATACAGTTTAATCAATTTATGCTCATATATGGTCCAGATATGAAGCAAGCAGGTCTGGTGATATAAGCTAATGTTTAAGCTAGTATTAGCTGACCACAGTCCACCACACGCATACACAAGCTCAATACAAATTAGTGACACACAAATTAACTCATTTCATACACTAATTCCAAGTTTAGAACAAGATTCAAGCTTATGCAAGTTACTGATGAACAATAAACCTCAAATCTCTAAAATAGGTTACACAAACTTGGTTTAAGAACTTGTTAATCATAAACATGTATACACTCTAAGTGTTACCAATATTTTAGGTCAAAATATGCAAAGACAAGCAAGTTATGGCACATATTAGATTTTGATGTTTAAAAGCTCAAGTATGGCAAATATCAGCACACAAACACTTAATTATCAGATACCAACTCAAATAAACACTTAACTCCTACTCAAACTAGCATACAAACCTTAAATCAGTAAACCCAAACACCCCTTAAACTTTTTGAATCAAAATTTAAAAAAGCAAATTTGTATTTCAGGTTAAACGAGGCTTAGATATGCATCATAACAACATTAGCAAGCAGTAAGAACAAGATTCAAATCACAAAAACAACACATACACCAGCAGAATCACAAAATCACTTATGACCACTTTTCAAACAGATTTTTGGAAAGAAGGCTCAAACCTCATGAATGTACATCCACACTCACGAATTTTAGAGCTTATGTGCTTAGCTTAACAAGGCACGAGCTCCCAATAAGCTGCTAAGAACAACAAGGTTAGAAAATAACAGATTATATGAAAAAGGAAATGAAAAATGAATTTGATTAATTCAAGCTTTGTACCCTACTCCTTGATTATCCCCAAGCCAAGATCTCACCTCACCTTGATAATCTTCTTATCAGGGTGATGTGATCAACCTTTGACCTAAAAATTCCAAGGGTTTGAACAAAGAACTTAGAAAAATATCAGATTTTGAACTTTTTGCAATTTCTTTCACAATCTTTAAAACCAAACTATGAGACTTCAAAATCATAAACTTTGAGCAGTAACAAAAATATATTAAAGGTGGCACTTGGATTTCATCAACAAGTTCAAACACTATTTCATTAACTTGAATATAGGATTTACAGAAAGTTGACCAAAGGAAAAACCAAGAGCAAACTATAATAATGAGCTAGACCATTTATATAGAGGGTGTACATGGTCCTAGAAAGCTGAAAAACTAAAAACCCTAAGCTTTGAACTTCCAGAAATGCCCTTGTGGAATTTTGAATTTTGCTAACATGTGAAGTCTTCTTGACATTTTGTTGGTGCTAGCTGGGTGGAATATCATCTAAAGTCTTCTTGACTAAAAGTGACAAGTCTTCATATTTGAGGGACCATTCTTGCCAATTCTTCAAAGTTGAGGGTCCTTTTTGTAAATTTGACAAACTTTAAGGACCAAACTTGTAATTATGAATATACAAGGGTTTAAAGTGTCAATTCTTCAATATTGGAGGACCCTTCTTGTAAAATCTTCAATTCTTCAAGGTTTTTTCTTGGAAAATCAACTCTAGGGCCCGGTTCATTGTGCGACTTCGTTTCCCGTGTTCGTTTTTGCTTGTTTCTTGTGATCTTTTGCCATTTTCTCAATATCCTACCTAAAATACACATTGAACAAACACAAGCATATATTTGGCATATTTTATGTGTTTTAAGCCCGTTTTGGACGATAGACTATGTATAAAAGCAGTCTCATCACTCCCCCATACTAAACCATTGTCGTGCCCTCACGCAATGCTAGATTAAAGTATTGTAGCACCTCCAAAATTCATTTTTTTGCACTTTTATTGAATGATAAACTTACTACACTACTACTATTACTACTACTTGTGTTTTAGACATAATGTAGGATTTTCATCGCAAAATGGGACGTTTAGCTTCATAGAACAAGAACACGTGAATGCTTCGTGAGAAATAATTTTGTCATCCTCGATTTTCACCCCAATTCCATGCCAAGCGTGTAACGAGATCATTGTCATTATAAGTTAGTAATGCTAACACCACTCATATACCATAATCACGTACTTAGACTCCCATTTTCCTAATTGGTATCTCTTATATTTTATTTTTGTCTTGAATGATCACGAGAATACATTTTTGAATTATGCGATGATAGAGATTTAGGTCTAAAAATAGAGTCATAACGGTGTAACCAAGACCATCGAATTAATAAACCCCCTAATAGACAACGATGTCAAAAAATTAAGTCAACAAGAAGGATCAATAAACACGGTTTTATAACGGTTTTGAACATGAGATTTATTACCAAGACTTTTATACGCCCCCTAACGGATAGGCCTTATTATCATAGGTTTACCTCCATCTTTTATTCAACTTCGCCATGAAGCTTTTATTATGACTTCGGTCTTGCCTTGCCTTTTATTATTCTCCTCATCGGTGGTTTTATTATGGCCAAAGACGTATATACTCACGCTAAAAGAGAATTTTGGATCTTTAAAGCTTCAAAGATTAAGGCATAATTCACTTTCAATTTCGCATAGATTTTTTGGCCTTGTGAGCTTCAAATTGTTTGATTGATTTAGGTGAGCACTGGAAATCTTATTATTAGGTGAAGCTTTCGATTATTCGGGTTGCCAATACTTCAAAACCGTGATGCTGACGATACCTTAATGTCTTACCAATTTAATTACATGGAAGCTACTAGAAAAGACTGTTGGGAATAAATCTATGTATACTTGTTACCCCTGCTAGTTGATTATTCGTACCCCTGCTAGAGTAAGTTCCCCCTGCCAAATAACAAAGGCAGGGGGATTGGTTCCCCTGCTGAAGTCAAAGGCCCTGCCGTCAGAGATAAACTTGGAATAGATTTTTACGCATTTCTGTTACTACTCCTTAATACTTTCCAAGTTTGTTAGTAGTGATCTTGTACGTGAGTCCTTATGCCTATAAAAGGACTCACTAGGTTAGCATGCAAAGTGTGTCTTTCTCTATTGTCTTTCATTATCATACTTTAAGGTTTTGTAAACCCTAATACCATTATAGGGTATTCGTATATCATTGATATATTAAAGTTCAACGTTTGCTTTAATCATATTGTTCTTGTGTTAAACACTATATTCCGCATCTTGTTTAGTTACTTTGTCTTGCAAAGTCTCTCTAGTGTTAGATTGAATTTATTCTTTCTATCACAACCCTTAAACAAGCTATTAAGGTTTAAGATCTGAGTTTGGGATCAACAAGTGGTATCAGAGCTTGTTGAGAAGCTTTGTCTAAACCAAGAACAAAACCCTCATACCAACCATGTCTTCAGACTCTTCCTCAAACAACAACAATCACAATAACCTCAAATTACCCATGTTGGATCCTGAAAACTTTGAATTATGGGAATTCAGAATCCAAAAATACCTCAAAATGGAACACTATGTTCTCTGGGAGATCATAGAGTTTCGTGATCAATTCAACAAAATGGTGGCGGTTGAAGAGGGCAAGGAAGAAGAGAAAGGTGAAAGTTCCAAAGGTAAGGACAAGAAGAAATCTGCTGCTCTTTGTGATAAGGAAATACTGGCCTGAAGGCATGATGTCAGAGCTCACAGCTCATTGCTGTTGGCTCTACCTGATAGACATCAACTATGATTCAGAAAGTACAAAACAGCTAAGGAACTATGGGAAGCCATAGGCACAACTTTTGGAGGAAATGAAGCCACAAAGAAAAAGAAGAAGAATTAGTTGCTTGATAATTTTGCTTCTTTCAAAGCAATTGGTGACGAATCAATTGGAGCTATTTACAATCGGCTTCAAGATATGGTGGCCCAATTAGAGTTTTTTTGATATTGACGTGACAAGAGAACAGGTGAATACCAGGTTCCTTAACAGCCTCCAGAAGGAATGGTTTGGCTACAAGGCAATTTGGTAGAATAAGGATGACTTGGATAACAAGAACATTGATGACATATACAATAACTTGAAAGTTTTTGAACCTGTTGTCCTTGAGATGAAGTCAAAAGGAACGATTCCCACCAATTCAAGTGGATCTACTGATTCCCTTACTAACATGGCATTCATATTGCAAAGCAGTAGAATATCCAAAAGTAGTGGAGTCGAAGTAGGCCCTGCTGCTTATTCCCTTGCTACCAGGTCTGGATCATCTTATGATGAAGAAAGGCCAGCTACATTCAGTCTTGACACTGCTTATGCCTTTATAGCATCCAAAGGGCCACAAGGATCTACTGTGTTGCACGAAGATCTAAGTCAAATCAGTAAGAAAGGTCTGGAAGAGATGGATATCAAGTGGAACATGGCTCTGATTAGCATGATAGCCAACAGGTTTTACAAGAAGTATGGGAAGAAGATCTCAATCAATCCCTCTGATGTGGCTGGGTTTGACAAAACAAAGGTTGAATGCTACAACTGTGGCAAGAAGGGTCATTTTTCTAGGGAATGCAGAGGACCTAAGACTGGGAACAGCTATAGGAAGGAAACCAGAAATGATGATTCTGGTGCTAAAGCCATGGTAGCCATGAAGGGGATAGATGGAGCAGGTGGATGAGATTGGAGTGCCATGACAGAGAATGTGGAAAGAAATCAAGCATTGGCTGATGAGGAAAAAGAGGTAGATTTTGCACTTGTGGTCATGTCAAGTTCCAGCTCAGACAATGAGGTATACGATGATTCATATTGCACTAAAGCTTGTAGGAAAAATACTGAGTCATTGAATGATCAAATCAGAAAGGTAAAAGCTGACTATATCAATTATGACAATGACCTTGATAATTATAGACGTGCTTTAGAACAGTTAGAATCCACCATAAGAGAGTTTAAACAAAGAGAAAGTGATTATAGGGATCACATTGTGATTCTAGAAAGAGATGCTAAGGAGAACAATAACTCCATTAAGGAGTTGACTGCTGAACTTGAAGTTTTTAAATCTAACAAAAAGATTGATGATGAAACTGTTGAAAAATTTGGAAAAGCTTCAAAAGATTTAACTAAAGCAGTTGAAATTGGTCAATCTCCTAGGGAAAAAACAGGGTTTGGGATTAAAAATGAGCATGCTACCATACCACCACCTCCTGCCAATATTCATGCACCTTTTCCTAGAAAAGACTTGTCTTGGACTAGTCTCTCTTGTTTTCAAAAACAGGATGATATTGAGTTTGACTTAAGTGCTTACATACCTAACAGTCTTGATACTGAAGAGCCACTAGTGAAAACTAGTATTATTAGGGACTTTGAAAAGGAACAGATTGCTTTAAAACAATGGAAAATTGATAAACCTGTTCTATTTTCAAGAGGTGGACTTTTTGGTAGTGATTCTAGTTCTAAGAGTAGTTCACCCAAATCAAAAACCAGATCACAGTCTCCTAAGTCCACCATTAAATATGCTGGTATGTACAGGCCTGACAGAAGTAATCAAAGAAATTAGAATGACCAAAAGTCTCACTAATTAGGAGAAGACTTTGTGATAAATACAAAGCCCTGCTTCACATGTGGCAGTTTTGAACACACTTATCAAGAATGTAAGGCACCAATGGAAGTTGTAGCTGCAAATCCTTTAAAGGATATGCAACCTAAAGCTATTCTTCTAAATGCAGGGGCAAAATCCTTTTCCCCTGCCAAGTATGTTGCCCCTGCCTTGAGAAACAGGGTCACTGACAAATATGTTGTTCCTGCTCTAAGAAAGGTGAATGATGTTCATACAAAGCCCAACACTTCCATGACCAACCCAAATGCATATAGATCTGGCCCTAGACCTTACCAGCACATAAATGGAGGCCAAAATAAAAGATTGGTTCCCTCTGCTAAGCATAGGGATTCTCCTGCTAAAACTGGGGTATCTCCTGCTAGCAAAGTTTTGCCTTCTAGGAACATGGGTAGATGGGGAAAAGCTGTGAAAGCCTTAGCTCATTGGGTTTGGGTACCCAAAAGGGGTGCTCAGTCTAATGGTGTATCTCTAGTTTTTGATAAGCTATCCTATATTGATACACGAGGTAGATCCAAGTCTGTAATGGCTTAAGTCCCCAAGAAAAACTAATTTGTTTTTCTTTTTGCAGGTGACAAAGAAGACAAGAGATGATAGAGCTTATTGGGATAGTGGATGCTCAAGAAGCATGACTGGACACAAATCTTATATGTCTAACTTTGTGCCCCTGCATGACAATGATGGTGTTTCTTTTGGAGATGGGCATGGAACAATAACAGGAAAATGAACTATTGTCACCAATGGGATGACCTTTGATAATGTCTACTTGGTGAAAGAACTCAAGTACAATCTATTCAGCGTGTTACAGATGACTGATAACAAGAATTTTGTCTTGTTTACTGACACTGAATGCCTGGTGTTAGGAAAGGAGTTTGTCTTACCACCAGATACTCCTATTGTACTCAGAACACCAAGACAAAAGAACATGTACACTATTGATCTCAAAGACATCTCTCTTCAAGACAATGAAACCTGTTTCATTGCCAAAGCCTCAGTTGATGAGTGTAAGAAATGGCATAGAAGACTTGGTCATCTTAATTTCAAGAACATGAACAAACTGGTGAAATATAATCTGGTTCATGGTCTTCCTTCCAAGTCCTTTTTTAATGATCATACTTGTGCTGCCTGTCTAAAAGGGAAGCAACACAGAGCATCTTGCAAATAAAAAACAAGTATGTCCACTACCAAGCCATTGGAACTACTACGTATGGATCTTTTTGGTCCTACTTCTGTGGCAAGCATAAAGAAGAAATGGTACTGCCTAGTGATTACAGATGATTTTTCAAGGTTCACATGGACATTCTTTCTATTTGAAAAGAGTGACACAACTGATGTACTCATTGGGTTCATCAATCAGATTGAACTATCAAAAAGCATGAAGGTATTGACCATGAGATCAGATAATGGTGGTGAGTTCAGAAATCAGAAACTGGATTCTTTCTACATAAACAAAGGAATCAAGAGGGAATTCAGCATTGCAAGAACACCTCAACAGAATGGAGTTACAGAAAGAAGGAATAGGACACTCATTGAAGCTGCAAGAACTATGCTGTCTGATTCCAAACTTCCAGTTATCTTTTAGGCTGAAGCTGTATCCACTGCTTGTTATGTACAAAACAGGGCCTTGGTGGTTAAGGCACACAACAAGACCCCTTATCAGTTGTTCAATGGAAGACCTCCTCTAATTGACTTCTTTAGACCTTTTGGATGTCATGTGATCATCTTGAACACTATTGACAATCTAGGAAAGTTCAGTGAAAAGGGAGATGATGGACATTTTGTGGGTTATTCATTAAACAGCAAGGGATATAGGGTCTTCAACAAGAAGACAAGCAAAATCACAGAAAATCTTCAAGTGGATTTTCTTGAAGACAAGCCTGAAGATGTTCAAACAGGTCCTGATTGGTTCTTTGATATAGAGGTTCTTTCAAAATCTATGAATTATGTACCTGTTGCATTGCAGAATACTAACATTTCAGGTACACAAGAACCAACTGGTGCCGAGAAGCCACCAATGAGGTACATGAATGTACCCTCACTATTTCCTATTGAAGCTGCTTCAAACACTTGTGAAGAAGATGATCCTTCTCTAAGAAATGAACAGCCAACCTCTTCCCCTGCTATGTCACTTTCTGAAAGCAGCGGAATGGCTGAAAGCAGTGGAATCCAGGAGTCCCCTGCTAGATCAATTGCTTCCCCTGTCACAAAGGATCCTGCTGCTAATGATATTAATGATGAAGAAAGAGAATCCCCACTCATTTCCTCATCTACACCCATATCTGATGGTCCTCTTATATCCAGCAGTGGAAGCAGAATAATTAAGAGTGGAGGTCCAAGTTACTCAGAGCTACATTCAGCTCATCAGCACCCATCCCTAGGTCATGCTGTATCTTTTGGAAGTTCTTTTGAGGACTTCTTTCCCAATCAAAATATCCCCCATCAATTCTGATTTGGAAGAAGATGAAACAGAGGTAATCATGCAGCCTACCTATAGAATCAATAAGGATCACCCTATCTCTCAAATCGTTGGTGATCCTGAAGCCCCTAGACATACAAGGTATACAGCAAAGGAGCACAACTTCATTGCTAACATCACCATGAAGTTTAATCATGACAACATGTAGTGTTCTCTGTTTACAGCATTTTTGTCACAAGAAGAGCCAAAGAAGATTTTTCAGGCTTTAAATGATCCAAGTTGGGTTGAATCCATGCAAGAGGAGCTCTTACAGTTTGACATTTAAGAGGTTTGGATTCTAGTAGATTGTCCAAAATGGGCAAGGCCCATTGGGACAAAGTGGGTACTCAGGAACAAAAAGGATGAAAGGGGGATAGTTGTCAGGAATAAAGCAAGACTGGTGGCACAAGGGTATACATAGGAAGAAGGAATTGACTATGAGGAAGTATTTGCTCCAGTTGCCAGGATTGAAGCCATTAGATTATTCCTTGCTTATGCTTCATTTATGGACTTCACTGTTTTCCAAATGGATGTAAAAAGTGCCTTCTTATATGGCACCATTGATGAAGAAGTCTATGTTATGCAACCTCCAGGTTTTGAAGACCCAAAACATCCAGACAAGGTATACAAGGTGAAAAAGGCTATGTATGGACTCCACCAAGCTCCCAGGGCCTGGTATGGAACTCTATCTAAATATCTATTGGATAATGGCTTCAACCGGGGGAAGATTAATCAAACCCTATTTATCAAGAAACAAAAGAGTGACCTCCTATTGGTACAAGTCTATGTTGATGATATCATCTTTGGGTCCACAAACTCTATGTTTAGCAAAGAGTTTGCCAAGTTGATGAAGGATAAATTTCAAATGAGTGCCATGGGAGAGCTAAACTTCTTTTTAGGGTTACAAGTTCAGAAGCAGAAAGATGGGATATTTATCTCACAAGACAAATATGTGGCTGAGATTGTAAAGAAGTTTGGTATGTCTGAGGGAAAGAAAGTGTCCACACCAATGGACAAGGATCATCCATGGGGCAAAGATGGTCCTGGAAAGCTCATAGATGTCAGGAACTACAGGTCTATGATTGGGTCTCTCATGTATCTCACAGCTTCAAGACCTGACATCATGTTTGTAGTCTGCTTATGTGCAAGATACCAGGTGGCACCAACAGAGTGTCATTTATTTGCTGTAAAGAGAATTTTTAGGTATCTGAAGTGCAATCCAACCTTAGGACTTTGGTATCCCAAAGAGTCACCATTTGAGTTGATATCTTACTCAGATAGTGACTATGCTGGTGACAACAATGATAGGAAGTCTACAACAGGTGGATGCCAATTTTTGGGAAGCAGACTTATATCTTGGCAATGTAAGAAGCAGACTATTATGGCCACATCAACAACTGAAGCTGAGTATGTAGCAGCTGCTACATGCTGTGGTCAAGTACTTTGGGTTCAGAATCAACTGTTTGATTATGGGTATAACTTTCTTAAAACCAAGATATTTATTGACAACAACAGCATCATTTGCATTATTAAGAACCCTGTTTTTCATAGCAAGACTAAACATATTGAAATAAGACATCACTTTATCAGAGATTGTTTTGAAAAAGGACTAATTGTCCCTGAGAAAATTGATACAGAACTCAATGTTTCTGATCTTTTAACAAAAGCTTTTGAAGTGGCGAGGTTTCAGTACCTGGTTGCAGGTATTGGAATGGTTACTTGAAATTAAGATTTTGCTAGTTGAAAAAGTTCGTTTTCTCGGTGTCTAATCGAATTGATTACCAGTTTAAAGTGTGACTCAGTCGTTTTTGGTTAACAAAAATAAATTTGATTATCTATAACTAATTAAAAAGTAAATGCGGAAAGTATTTAAAAGAAAGTTAAAGACAGGTACAAATAATAAAAGTAAAACAAGGTGAAAAATTAAGCTAGAAAATTACTAGAAAAACACTTAAATAAAATGCAATCTTAAAATAAAACTAAAATAAAAACAATTTAAAATAAAGTTTAAAATGGCGGGAAATATAAAATTTTGTCCCAGATCCGAATCCCAGATCGGAATCCCAGATCCGAATCCCAGATCCGAATCCCAGATCCGAATCCCAGATCCGAATCCCAGATCTAAATCCCAGATCCGAATCCCAGATCCGAATCCCAGATCCGAATCCCAGATCCGAATCCCAGATCCGAAACCCAGATCCGAATCCCAGATCCGAATCCCAGATCGGAATCCTAGATCCGAATCCAAGATCCGAATCACAGATCCGAATCCTAGATCCGAATCCCAGATCCGAATCCCAGATCCAAATCCCAGATCCGAATCCCAGATCCGAATCCTAGATCCGAATCCCAGATCCGAATCCCAGATCCGAATAAGGGGGAGTATCACAATACCGATCGCAATGTACCCTTGTGGTTTTTGCGATCGTAACAAGCTGTCGGAATCCAAATCCCATTCCGATGGAATGTAATACAAATAAGCAAAACCAATAAGCTAATACTAATAAGCAGTAACCGAAACTTGATTAAAAAGATAATGAGACGAGACAAAAAGCAACAAATTTAAAGACTTTATCAAAACACAAAATAAGCAAACAAAATAAGCAAACTTTAAAAAGATAAAACGTTTTAGAAAACTTTAAAATCAAATAAGCTAAATACAAAATAAGCCAATAAGATTGTCAAACTTATAGCTTAATTCGTATACAAGCCTAGATGAAAATAAAAAGATGAACTTTTTAATCAAATAAACAATAAGATTAAGCAAACTCAATGCTTAATCCGAACCACAATCAAATCAAAGACAAGAAAAGTAGGATGAGAATGATAAAGAAAATCTTGATTAAAGGAAAATAAAGATTAAACAACAAAATTAAAAACACTTACTTGAATTAAAGGAATTAAAGTGCAAGACAATTAATTAAAATGAAATGAAAAATAAAGTTGCAAGAAAATGAAAATGGTGGAAGAGCTAATTTGTCAAGTTAGCCAACAACTATGAAATGAAAACATAACAAACTATTTATAGGGGAGATTAGGGAGGAGCTTAGGAAGCTTCCTCCCTTTTTCTTCTTTTCCTTAATTGCATGCTTTAGTCCTTAAGCCTTTTAATCTTCTTAAATCTTGGACTTAATTGCTTTGTCTCGGGATTTCTTTGAACTTGTCTTTTAATTCTTCAATAAATACGACTTGAGTTCTTCGGCTTTTGGTAAACTTCCGTCTTTTGACTTTTTCTTCGATAAATCTTCAGAATTGGTCTTGGACTTCCGTTCTTTTTCCACTCTTGATCTTTCGACTTCATCTTTCGTCTCTTTCCTCGATAAAAGCCCGTGAATGCCGTGTTTTCTCTACTTTTCACCTTTTCGTCCTAAATCACAACAAAAACACAAACCACGCATAATTCCGACATAAATGACATAAAATACACGTTTTGGCTCGGTTATTATTGTAATTAAGTGGTAAAAAGGATGGGTGTTTACACACCTATCAAATCCCCTACACTTAAACATTGCCATGCCCTCATGCAATGCTTAGTGATAAAGCAATTTTACACTTTTCTCATAATCAATCAACCTTGGCCTTATTAAAATTCTACTAAACAAAAATTTAAATACTAAGAGAAATTAAAACTTTAAAGGAAACAAAAGGAATAGAAAACCATTTTCACTTGAAAATAACTACATGGAAATAACTTGCAAAGAGATCTAAGACTTACATTAGGGCTTCGGTGCTGCGAAGATTTATCACCCTCAAGTTTCACGTTCCCCAAACTAAGTTTAAAAACGAGATCATTGTTATTATAAGTTAGCAAAACAAACACTTACACACATGGCTTAATTATATGCTTAAACTCCCTTATTCCTAATTGTATCTCTTATATTTTATTTTTGTCTTAGAATGATCATGAAGATGCATTTTTGGACTTATTTTGATAGTTTATTTAGGCAGAAAGTAAAGTAGGACGATTTGATTAATAGTTAGATAAAGGACAAAATCTCTTAAAACTGCTTCTCGGGATATCAAAAAGTTCATATCTTGGCATAACTCGTTTCATGATTTGAGACCTTTCTCGGGCCGATATTTGGCATGTACTTCATACTTCATATCTTCGAGAGACGTTCTTGAGATAATGGTCTTCTCTTCGTTAATAGAGTTTCTTCACTTGGAGACTTTTGAGGGGTACTCCAACTTTGTTGACCACGACTTCATGATTATTTCTTCAATCGCTAATTGGGATTTTGAGATACAACGATCCGCCTCCTTTTCGGACTTGGATCTATTTATCCTCATACCTTGTTAGGGTCTTTTCGGATAGACTTCTCCATGATCTTTATGTGAGTTGATTGCTTTTCGTTGTGAGTCTTGATCCTTCATATTGATTTTGGGAATAATGCTTTTCACATCACCTTGGATCTTTAGCAATAAGATTGAATCCTCATGCCTTGTTAGTGCCTTTTCGGACTCGCCAATCTTCGCGCCCCGCTTCATAAGTTATGCCTTGGCTATGAACTCTTATCATTACCGAGCAACTTTTAAACGATCTTGGGCTAGAAGCTAAGTAACTTTTTAAATCGTACGACCTTACTTATTGCAGATAAGTTATTAGCAAGTGATGGGAGAATAGGCAAATAATTACACCAAGTGAGCTTGTGCAAGAATACCGACTTATAATTGACTCTATCATTTCTCGTTCTCCACAATTTAAAATCTAAAGTAATGAGACTCGTGGATGCTTAGCCTAATAAACCAATTAAGGTCTACATGGTTAAGGATACTAGCTAGAATAAACTTGGATAAGTCTATTCGGGTTGAGTCAAAATAATCGCAACAGGCCTAATATGTCAAAGATTTCAAAACTAGCTACACCACTTTATTAATATTTTTGATTTTATTGCGAGATATATACATATGAAAGCAACGATAAAAATTTAAAAATTACGACTAAATGGCCAAAGTTAATAAAAAATTTGAAAAATGCTGAAAAAGATGATTTTCTGGTTAAATGAAGGCATTTTAATAGAAAAGTCCACTTAAAACTTCGATAGAAGTCCCCCTACACTTAATATAAACATTGTCCTCAATGTTTAAGCATGTGGGAGTAAACTCCCCTACACTTAGGACATTGTGCACGTTGTTTAAATCTTGCTAAGGAAGAGACAACTAACGAGATTCCTATTTTAATATTGAGAAATATAAAATAGTGAATCGAAAAGAGTTTAGGATAGAACCAGGAAGAAGGGAACACGGAATCACGGTCCATCAAAAGTCATCAAGAGTGTGTCTTTGAAGCTCGAATCCCTGCATATGATAAGAAAGAGAACAAGGAACACCACGGGGCTCCCCCTACACTTATGGTGAAAACAGATAAAGATAGATAATCGGGTTGCCTCCCGAAGAGCGCTTGTTTTTTTTAACCGAGTCACGAGCCTGACTCGTCCCCGAATTAAATGGTCCATGGGGAAGCCTCGAATGTAATACCGGGATCAAAGACCTTGTCCTCGTTCCCGGTTGACATCAACAAAGGAGAGGCGGGGGGATAAGTCTTGAATGGGAGAAAGGTCTGTTCAACATACGAGAAGTATGTAAAATCAAGATCCACGGGAGGTGGGGTCGGTAAAGTAAGCACATTGTCATCCCCCAAAGACAATGGATGCTGAGCACTCGGCAAAGCCGTGATGGTATCAATTATAGAATTGTCATTGTCACCTCCCGGGTCAAAGCGCTCATCCTCAGTTCCCGGTATGAAACGAGGAGAGTAAAAGCGATACATCACCCGCTTGGGTGTGCACGCGGTAGGATGAGGTGGAAATATAATATAAGAAGTATGAGAACAATTACCCTCCACCTGCGTCTCTTTTTCAGTAGAGTCAAGTCTTTCCACCTCTGCGATAGAAGGAGGCATGGCTAACAAAGTATGCTCATTAATAACAAGAGAATCAGGGCAATTAATTTCCTCAATCCCTTTGTCAAAGAGCGGATTCACCTCACTAGACATGTAGGCGTCATCAAAATCAAATAAAGGGTTCGAATAAATCTTGAAAGTTTCATGCAGAACGTCTTCATCGGATAGTGACTCGTCATCACTAGAAGTAAAATCATCATCTTGATCAAAAAGAGGATTAGAGAAAGCCAAAGAATCATCTCCCAAAGTGTTGGTGGAAGGAACATCATCATTAAGTACTACCTCATCCGTAAGCTCCTCAAAAGTTAGCACATCACAAACCTCATCAAAGAATTTATCAAGACCGAAATCACTAATCTCACTCAAAGTATCACAATCCTTAGAGGCGTTGGGGAAATTAAGAGAGGGAAGTACAATTGCGCTAGGACATTGAGCAACTAGATCATTCCAAGAAATAGTATTCTCATCGTCATCATCATCATAATGGTATTGACGCACAAGAGGAGGGGTATAATCACTAAGATTAGAAACTTGCTCTTGTTGCTGTCGCTTTTCCTCGTCCCTAACTTCTTTAAGCAGAACAACGGCTTCTTGAAGTTGCAAAACAATGGAGTGTGTTTCTTCATTCAAAGTAGTGAGTTGTTGAATTCTCTGAGAGGATTGATGATTGAGGTTGGGGTGTGGGGGCTCACAGTTATGAAAACCAGCATTATAGAACGGATGTGGCTCAAAGTAAGTCATCGGTTGAGAGGAATTAGAACACGGATTTGGTTCATAATAATCCATCGGTGAAGAAAAATGAGGACACGGATTTGGTTCATAAAAACTCATTGGCTGACAATAAGAAGTATCGTGAGGGCCCCCACAGTTGTTGCAAAACGGGTATGGAGAAAAATCGGGTGCGTCTTGTGGATAGCTATTATCATTGTCATAATTATACCCCGGTTCTTGCCCGTGACCATACGGGTATCGAACCGGGCACGAAACATGCCAATGAGAATCGCTTCCACAATAGATGCACGGGGGAACAGGAGGTGGATTCAAAAAGGACGAATTAGTCGAGTTGCATAAGGGACAAAATCCTAGTTGTGAATCGATTGAAATAGGAGGAAGATCTCTTCCGCATCGCTCGCATGAACACCAGTTACATGAGTCGTTCCCAAATAATTGTTTCCCACACCCGACGCAATGGACATAAGAATCCATAAAGAAAAATAGATAAGCAAGAAGAATATTTTGTTGCAAAACTTTGAAAAAGAAATGCTTTTTATGATTTTTCAAATGTTTTTGGATTTTTGAAAATTTTGGACACGAAAAATAACGTTCACGAGTGAACGGATCCCAAAAGCCAACGCGTCTCTCACAAAAAACCGTTAATCCTCACGAAAAGAGCCGGCAGCGGCGCCATTTGAAATTAAGATTTTGCTAGTTGAAAAAGTTCGTTTTCTCGGTGTCTAATCGAATTGATTACCAGTCTAAAGTGCGACTCAGTCGTTTTTGGTTAACAAAAATAAATTTGATTATCTATAACTAATTAAAACGTAAATGCGGAAAGTATTTAAAAGAAAATTAAAGACAGGTACAAATAATAAAAGTAAAACAAGGTGAAAAATTAAGCTAGAAAATTACTAGAAAAACACTTAAATAAAATGCAATCTGAAAATAAAACTAAAATAAAAACAATTTAAAATAAAGTTTAAGAAAATGGCGGGAAATATAAAATTTTGTCCCAGATCCGAATCCCAGATCGGAATCCCAAATCCGAATCCCAGATCCGAATCCCAGATCCGAATCCCAGATCCGAATCCCAGATCCGAATCCCAGATCCGAATCCCAGATCTGAATCCCAGATCCGAATCCCAGACCCGAATCCTAGATCCGAATCCCAGATCCGAATCCCAGATCCGAATCCCAGATCCGAATCCCAGATCCGAATCCCAGATCCGAATCCTAGATCCGAATCCCAGATCCGAATCCCAGATCCGAATAAGGGGGAGTATCACAATACCGATCGCAATGTAGAAACCCTTGTGGTTTTTGCGATCGTAACAAGCTGTCGGAATCCAAATCCCATTCCGATGGAATGTAATATGATGAGACTGTATTTATACATAGTCTCATCGTCAAAATCGGGCTTAAAACGCTTAAAATATCATCAAAATACCCAAAAATGTGCTTGTATTTGTTCATTGTGTATTTCAGGTACGGATATCGTGAATTCACCAAAAGATCAAAGGAATCAAGCAAAAACGAACACGGGAAACGAAGCCGCACAAAGAACCGGACCCGATTCATGAATTTCCATTCAAGTCCTTGAAGTTTTGAAGATTTGCAAGATTGGTCCCTCAAGATTTGTAAGTTGGCACTTTTTACCCTTGAAGAATCAAGATTGAACAACTATGGTCTTTGAAGATTCATGATTTGTCATTAAATGCCCTTGAAGATTGAAGAAAATACATGTTTAGTCCTTGTTCATACTTTTTACCAAACACAAGGACTGAAATTGCCAACTGAGCAAAGTTATTTACAAAGGAGATAAGTTTTATGGATGTTTAATACTAAGTGATCATGCGTGGGGAATATAAGGACTATTATTGCCAAACAGCCAAACTCCTTCCCTCCAACCAGTATCCTCCACGTGCCCCACTACCCTAATCAACCAATCAGCAAACTCCTCCCCTCCACATCACCAACACCACGTCACCCCTGTTAATATTAAACTTGTTTATTTTTAAACCTGTTTTAATATAATTAAAATGGGTGGGAAACATCTCCTATTCATTTATCATCTCCTAATCCCAGCCAAGAACCCTAATTGGGTAATCCTTAATTACCCAATAATCCAAACCCATAAGGTGCAGATTGCTAATTAAGCATCATATAAACATATCCCAACCCTTGAAACACTGTTACATGGACTGTGGGTCCCTCCTCACATGTTCCCGGCTACAACTTTGGCTAGCAAACAACTTTGTACAACATTGATCAACGAACCAAGAGACTTTCGTGTTCCCAAAGGCTTTTTCAACTTCCTAGATCATCCCAAGACAGCTAGAATCTTTCAGAATTCACATGTGAGCCAAATTGACCAAGTCTCAAATTTCAAAAGTGGGAATCAAGAAGAATATGCTGAAGATGCTTCAAGGGTAGTTTAGGGAATTTATGAAGCTAGGGTTTTATCCTTGTAAACTTTTCATTCGTGTATATATAGCCTTAGCTTAGCATTGTAGAAGTTGTTCCAGTTTTTGTAAAAATTTTGAGTGAAGTAATATAAAGCAGCTTTTAATTTTTATACAACTGAGTTCCTTTTAAATTCTTGTTCTAGTGTAAAACTTTAGTTTATTACAAGGGATTCGTGTTAAGTTCTATCAAGGAAAAACGTTTTTTTTGGTGAGAGGTTACTTAAGCCATAAGGCTGTTTTTCCTAGTTAGCTTATAGGAGTTTATAAGACTTGTTTGATTGACAACCAAACAAGCCCTATAAACTTGTATGAGTTATTTTTTAATTGTTTTCAAAAGTTTCAGAAAGTGTGATTTCAAATCTTGTGTTTCAAAAATCTTGGTTCCAAAATCTTATTTTTAGCTCACTGTTTAAAAAGCTTCACCCAAAAGCTGCTTGACCACAGCTTTTGGTGAAGTCTTTTTGGACTTGTTCCCTTTTATGTTTGTGCAGGTTCACAAGAAGTCATATCCCATTTTTTTCTCTATTTGAAGATATTGATACCCCTGGTTCAGTTGTTGAACCACAGCAGGGGTCCTCTACACTTCTCACAAGCTTTCATAAGCTCATTTAAGTTGTTTAAGGAAGGCATCAGCCATCACTTTCAGGCTTGAACCCCTTTTAAGTTTTCTTGAACTTTATATGAAATTCTATGAGTTTGTATGGATCTGTTCTTAGGGTGATTATTTTTTTCTTGTTCATGCTTATTTGTAATTTATATGCATGTTCAGTTAGTTTAAAATCAGTTTAATCAAGTTTCAAAAGCATTTAGTTTATTAATTTGAGTTTATGAAATTTAAGGTGGTGTTTGGATTTGCAGTTTAGCTAGGAATTGGTGGTAGTCTTTGGCTTAAATTCGTCTAGAAATGCTTAGGTTGCTAATGTTAGTAGTTTTCTGTCATAAGTAATTAGTTTAGACTTAATTTGAAGTGAATTGCATGCTCATTTCTTGGTAAAACTAGCTAAAAAATAAGTAGGCTTCTAAGAGCCTTGTTTTATGGTATTTTGATCCCATAAGTTGCTAATCAGTAGAAACCTTGCTAGCTTAGGGGTTTGTGTAGCTATTTCATAGTTTGGATAGCGTGTTAGCAAGATTTGGTAGAGCAAAATTCACCATAGTGCACATTGCACCAGCAAAAGTTCATCAGACCCCCTAGGAGCCTTAACAGTAACTGATCTTTGCCATTTTTTGTGCTAAATTTGTATTGTGCTTGCTGTTTTTATTGTTTATCTTGACTCCCCACACTCCACTGAGTGTGGGGGTGCCCTTATATCCAAGAAAAACCAATCAAAGCAAAAGATATAAGCCATAAACTGCTCAGACCTGTTTTTTATAACTGGCAGTGGGAACCCATTTCCCACTGCCAATGTTAAAATTTCCACTGCTTAGCTAAAAGACAGAAACACTCCAAGTGTCACTTTCAGTTTGCATCTTTTTTGTCTTTAGTGGGCAATTTTAGGAATTAGCACTTCATTTTTGTTTCATTATTTTTCTTATTTAATTTTTGATTTTTTAGTATAATTTAATTTTCTGTTACTGTTCATTTAGTATTTTTTAGATTAAATTGCATTTTTAATTAACTTTTAATATTTCTGTTTTTGTCTTTTAGTGCAAAAAAGTTATATTTTTCACTTTTAAAATTTTTCTTAGATTTAGAAAATCATTTTAAGATTTTTAGTTTAAAAATATTTCACTGTTCACTTTTTAATTATTTTTTTATAATTAATTTAGTATAATTAGGGTTTTATTATTAATCAGTTTTGTCTTTTAGTGCAAATTTTTACTTTTTTTCAAACTTTTTCAATTTTCTACTGTTCGTTAGTGTTATTTAGGATTTTCAAAATTGTCGAATTATTTTAGGCATTATTTTATTATTTTTTATGATTATTTTAATTTAAAAATAGTTTTTAGTCATTTAAAAATAGAAAAATAGTTTTGAAAATTTAGAAAAAATACTTTTTAGTCTTTAAATAATATAAGTAACTTATTAGTCCAATAAAATAATATTTTGGGCATTTTGTTAATTATATTTAATTTTAGGGCTTTAATTAGCATTTAAAATTGAATATTTAATTAATAAAAGGTTTAAAAATATATTTGTTGGATTTTTATTCTTATTTATATTATTTTAGACTTAGTTTTAACTTTTAATTAATTTTTAGGTTTAATTTTTAATTTTGTCGCGTTTTACGTAATTACGTCATCGTTTTACGTCAACGTCGTAGTTTAATCGTAGTCGTAGCTCGTCTTTAATTTTTCTCTCTTTCTAAACCAAAAACGTCACTAATCCAAACATTGTTATTTTATATATTGGCTTATTAATACACACACCTCCTTCGAGAACGAACTTGGAATTTATTCGTCTTCACGGTTTTCCTAAATCGTGTTGATTAATACTTACCGCATTTATACTCGTCTTTCCTAAGACTTGTATACTAAAAACACAACTATCATTTTGGCGCCGCTGCCGGGGAGGTGTTTAGTGTTGCCATTATTATTAGTATCGTGTTTGTGTGAGTAGTGCGTTTTTGCTTTTCATTTTTTTGGAAAGCGTGAATATCGTACATACTCATTTTTGTTATTTTTATCTATTATATTATAATATCCAAATAAAACGTGTTTAGTTTTCCTAAATTAAACACAAAACAATCTTTACTATATTGTAGATATATTGGTTTTCGTTTTTCTTGTGAATATTATTACTATATTGTATTTACGTAAGAACAATAAAAATACAAGTACTCCAAAAGCGTGAAAACGCAACCTTGATTCGGGATTTCATCACTCGATCATTGTATTCGAATCTAAAGCAAAAGTTTAAAGGCAAAATAGATAAATACTTCCGTGAGGCTTAATATCAATTAACACAAACTATAAGGTGGGTATAAGGCGGTTGTATTTCACGACCTAAGGGAAAAAGGCTCTTAAGTGCTTAGCGCCGCCTCGTTTCCCCCGCTTGCTTGTACGTGTTTTGAGAAAGAAGGCTAATCGAGGGTTTGCCGCCCAAGTATTATCTACGTATATTATATTTTCTTGTGTTTTCAAGATTAAACCCTCTTGAACGTTTTGGTGTTCCACCAACGTTCTAAAGTCATCGAAGGCGTTCACTCCACGTGATCGTTTTCATTCTTTGAGGCTCCTTTAATCGAGAAATCGATTCGAGGGGAGATTTGTAGATATTTGTCTACGTAATACAACAAAAATCCAAAAAATTTAAAAAACAATCAAAAACCAAAAAAATTAAAAAAAATCGAAAAACCGCAAAAAGAGACTTCTTTGCTACCACCCATTCTACGCTTAGTGCATGCGCACTCGATCGAAGGATTATTCTAATTCTAGCGACGCTTCGAATCGACGCAATCGTAATCGAAGGAATCGACGACGTAGACGAGATTTAGAAACCGACGTTCCTAATATCGTTGTTGAAGAAACCTTAGACGATGGCCGGCAATCGTTCGATGATGGAATTGCTCCAAGCACCCACCGAGGGTTATGGAGACGCGATCGTAATTCCCGCTATCGAAGCGTAGAATTTTGAGATAAAGAGCGGAATGCTTTCGTTGATCCAAGCTACAAAGTTTCGAGGTCGTGAAGCCGATAATCCTCACGACCATATTCGGAATTTTGATCGTCTTTTAGCCACGAGCAAGTTTAAGAACGTCGACACCGATGTCGTCAAGCTTATGCTTTTTCCGTACTCGCTCGATGGTGCCGCCAAGGATTGGTACGAGAAAGAGCCACCTAATTCCATAGTTACGTGGAAGGATCTCGTTTCCAAGTTCGTTAATTATTTTTTCCCACCGTCTAAGACAACGTTTTTCAAAAATGAAATTACGAAATTTAAGCAAAAACCGCATGAATCTTTTAGAGACGCGTGGGATCGTTTTAAGGAATTGCTTAGGCAATGTCCTCACCATGGTTTTTCCGAGTTGCACCAAATCGATACGTTTTACAACGGTCTTAATTTTCAAGAACAAGATTCGTTGAATTCCGCCGCCGGTGGCAACTTTTTGTGTAAAACTCCGAAA
This sequence comes from Glebionis coronaria, assembly GCA_025667525.1. NCBI lineage: Eukaryota > Viridiplantae > Streptophyta > Magnoliopsida > Asterales > Asteraceae > Glebionis > Glebionis coronaria. Next base: position 215,799,312 of record CM046875.1, read on the forward strand.
GATGCATTGATAATTATCGAAAACCGATCCAAGGTTTACCAACTCCGCAACGCACCGAGTGTTGCCAGTGTCGCCAATGTTAGTAGTTCTAATCGCGACATTGAGAGATTTGATGCAAAAGTCGATAAGTTGACGAATGTATTTACGTCTTTTCTCGTTGAGATGCAAAAGAAAGACGCTCCCGCTACGGTGAAAGCGGTTGAGGTTTCGTGTACATTTTGTGGTGGACCTCATAATTATTACGAGTGTGCGGCTACGGATGGCCAAACGTCGAATGTGAGTGCGTTAAATGGAAACAACAATTTTTCTAATCAAAATAACGCCGGTCCATCACAACAAGGAAATTATAACCAAGGCAACAATTTTCAAAATCGAAACAATTTTCAAGGAAATAATCAACAAGGAAATTTTTCGAATCAAAATCAAGGAGGTTATAATCAAGGTCGTAATATAACTTGGCAAAATCGAGACAATAACCAAAACTCGAATTTTTCAAACAACAACAATCAAGGCAACAATTTTTCAAGTGGTAATCAAGGAAATTTTCAAAGAAACAATCTAAACCAAGGGAACTTTAATTAAAATCAAAATAGTTCGTCAAACAATTTTCAAAATTACATGAAAACGAATGAGGCTAATATGAGACTATTAGAGGGAGAAATTGGTACTTTGAAAAACGATTTTTCTAATACTTTGAAATTGCAAAACACGAAGATTGAGCAAGGGCAAATTGACATAAAAAAGATGTTTTCGGCCATAATGAACAAGTCCTCGGGTTCGTCATCGAGTTCGTTACCTAGTGACACCGTAGCAAATCCGAAGGAACAATGTAAATCCGCCTCGTCTCGTGAGAAAGGTCGTGTGATTACCCCTAACCTTGAAGGATTCTGTGTTGTTTATTCCTCTCGACCCTCGACTTCTAAGACGTCTTCTTGTTCTAAAGTCGATGGGGTGAACGTGGCGACCAAGGAAAAGAGTGCACACCCTCGTGTACCTCAAATTCCATCCACGGTTCAAAAAGAGAGCTTTGTCGACCTTACCAAAGTAACCCTTGAAGAAACTTGTGCATCGATCCTTCTTAAAAAACCCAAAAGGCGTATGCCGAGAAAGGAAAAGGATCCGGGCCAATTTCTATTACCTTGTGATTTTTCCGAGATTGAGGGATGTTTAGCCCTTGCCGATTTAGGTGCTAGCATCAATCTTATGCCTCATTCTCTTTGGAAATTAATGAGATTGCCTTCGCTTACCCCCACGAACATGACAATCGAGCTTGCAAATTGTACACCTTTAATACCAATTGGAATAGCCGAGGATGTCTATGTCAAAGTTGGAAAGTTTGTTTTTCTCGCGGATTTCGTTATATCCGATTACGAGTGTGACCCTAAATGTCCCATTATTTTAGGCCGACCATTCTTATCGACGGCTCGAACCGTAATCGACGTTCACGAGGGGAGACTTACTATGAGATATGGGGATGAGAAAATAGACTTTTTCGCTTGAAAATCCCAAGGATTTAATGAGAATGAAAAAACCGAGGTTTCAAAACCTAATGATTCAAATCTTAATGATTTCAAAATGTTCACTTTAGCGGAAAGAATGAAGCTTAATGCATGTTTTGAAAGAATTAAGAAAAACGGTTTTAAAGATGATGATTTTAATGATAAAGAATACGTGTACCTAATTCAAAAGGGTATGTGTAAATTTATGGATGAAAACTCACTTTGGGATGTTTTTAGTGAAACAAGTGAAACACCAATTCCGAAGGGCGACGTTAGTGCCATCACGACAAAGACCAATATGGGCTCGTCTTCACCACCATCGAAGGACCACGTCTTTGAGGCTTCAACTTCTAACTCCATCGAAGTGCCTCCTTTGCCTAGCCCAACACCCGTTGAGACTAAAGGGTTTATCGACATCGATCCTCTCGTCTTAGGAAAGTCACCTAAGCATAGTCATTCGACTTGTAAGACCATGGTTGTGAATGCTCACATCGACTCTTTCTTTGACGATGACGATGGTGATTTTGCCGAGATTGATCACGTACTTCGAAATCCACATGCCATTTTTGATTCTCCTAAGAAGAAACATGTGAAGTACGATGATTATGAGTTTGATCCCGAGATTGAGGAAATCGTTGAACGAGAGCTAGCTCTTATGCCTTCACTTCCACCTACGAGTGAGGTTGATCTTTCCAAAATCGAGGATGAACTAAATGAGTTGGAACGTCTTATTTTCGATGACGAACCAACTCATGTGACCACTAAAAATCCCATTCTCGAGGAGTTACATAATCAACACTCCTCATTTGAGAATGACGTTTACCACATTCGTGAGGATCTAACTTATCAACGATCCCCACAAAAGAATGATGGTTTCGTGCTTGATCGTGATCTTTTCGAGAGAGTTTCTAAGATACTCAAGGAGGGGAATGACAAACCATGGTTTGACAAGCCTATCTTTGATGAAGAAATCGATGAGATCGACGTTCATGAGGATGACGAGTATGTTGACCCCGAGGGGGCGGTGTTCTTTATTGACAAACGTTTTGAGAACTTATATAATCCACCACCCCCTAACCACGACTTAAATGTGAGGATTTTTAGCGCGACTAATTTTGAATTTGACACGCCAAATATTTTCGACATTATCAAATCGGGTTTTCATAAAGAGTTTTTAAACGATGAAAAAGGAAAAGATTTTTAAAATGTTGTAAAAGATTTTTTTACATGTTTAACTCCGTCATCACATCGTTTTATGAGTGCTACCACCTCGTCTACTCCTTTTGATGATGGTGTGTGTGGTTTTAGTGTGGGGGAAGCCCCAAATGTTCCCTCCCATTTCTCCACCGAGGACGAGATTTACGATCCCGGAATTGCTTGTAAAGGGAAATCTCGGTCTTCCACCGATGCAATAAATGGAAAATCTTTTCGTTTGCTTGGTGTGAGTCTACCTCGAGTAGATCATTTTAGTGACTTACCCATTGCCCCACCTTTCTACTTCTTATCTATTTTCTTCTACCCCATTGTGGTTTGTGTTGAAGTAGCGTTGTTTCGTCTTTCATCCGAAAAAGAAGACGCTATCTTTGACCCCGGTATACGTTTATCGAGTTTTTAAAGTACTCCATGTACCTTTGGGACTTGTTTATCATGTAAGCCCCACCAAAAATGACCAAACAAAGATTATCCCTAAATGATCACATTTATGGGGATTCGAGTCGAGCTTTTGACTCGGTTATCAAAAACAAGGTGCCTCGTGGGGGATTCTCATGCTTATCCTTGTATATATTATTGCTTTCTTAGTTAACGTAACGAGGGGACTTGTGCTCTTCCAACCTTTGTTTCGTGGTTGTTTGTGATTGTGATTTATTAGGTTCATCGTCATCATTGAAGCCTCTCGTGTTCGTTTTACGGATCACTCGAGCTTCGATCGTTGCCTTTGGAGATTCCGATATCCGATGATATCCTTTTATGTTCTAACGTTTATCTTATTAGCATAATTCATAAACGGCTTTTAGGTTATTCGTTTTACTCTTTCCATGCTCGAGATTAAGCATTCGACTTCGTCTCTAGTATGGGGGTGTTTACACCCCTAGACTCGAAACATTGAGGACAATGTTTAGTTTTAGTATGGGGGGGGGGGTGAGTAGATACTTCACCTTGCTTACGTCACCACGCTATCTAATATTCATGTTTTTGCTATCGTTTTGTTGCAAAATAAGGCTAAAAATGGCCAAATTTTTAAATTTTTCTTGCTTTTCATAAGTGTTTAAGACACGAATGTAGGTTTTCCGATGGTGAGAATAAGAGTAATTTTTGACTCGATCGTGCGTGTTGAGCACTTAGCTTCGATTCCTTAACTTGTTAGGCTAAGTCTCTTAAATGAGGACGAGAAGTGATAGAGTTATTTATAAGTCTCGTAATCGTCACGATCTCATGTGTAGTAATTATTAGCTTATTCTCCCCACGCTTTTGCATAATAAATTGTTAATAAATATTGATTTAGCGGTTTAGTCACTATTGTTGGTTTCTAATTTGTTTTGGTAGCTTCCATGTAATTAAATTGGGAAAACATTAAGGTATCGCCAGCGTCACGATTTTGAAGTATTGGCACCCGAATAATCGAAAGCTTCACCTAATAATAAGATTTCAAGTGCTCACCTAAAATAAGCAAAAATTTGAAGCTCACAAGGCCGAAAAATCTATGCCCAAATTGAAAGTGAATCAAGCCTTAATCTTCGAAGCTTTAAAGATCCAAAATTCGCTTTAGCGTGAGGATATACGTCTTTGGCTAATAAAACCACTGATGAGGCGATAATAAAAGGCAAGGCAAGACCGAAGTCATAATAAAAGCTCCATGGCGGAATTGAATAAAAGATGGAGGTAAACCAAAGATAATAAGGCCCTTCCGTTAGGGGGCGTATAAAAGTCTTGGTAATAAGTCTCATGTTCAAAACCGTTATAAAATCGTGTTTATCGATCCTTCTTGTTGACTTAATTTTTTGACATCGTTGTCTATTGGGATGAATTATTGATTTAATGATTTTGGTTACACCGTTAAGTTTCTATTTTTAGACTTAATCTCTATTCACGCATAAGTCAATGATGCATCCTCGTGATCATTAAGACAAAATAAAATATAAGAGATACCAATTAGGAATAAGAGAGTTTAGGTTCGTAATTAACACTCATGAGATGTGTACGTGTTGCTAACTTATAATAACAATGATCTCGTTACACGCTTAGCATGTAATTGGTTGAAAATCGAGGACGACGAAATTATTTCTAACGAAGCATTCACGTGTTCTTGTTCTATGATCCCAAAAGTCACTTTCTCGTGATGAAAACAATACATTATGTCTAAAACGCGTGTAGTAGTTTATTTAAGTTTAAGTCTTCAATAAAAGTCATCATAAAATGAACTTTGGAAGTGCTATGATACTTAATTCTAGCATTGCGTGGGGACACGGCAATGGTTTAGTATTGGGGAGTGATGAGACTGTATTATACATAGTCTCATCGTCAAAATCGGGCTTAAAACGCTTAAAATATCATCAAAATACCCAAAAATGTGCTTGTATTTGTTCATTGTGTATTTCAGGTACGGATATCGTGAATTCACCAAAAGATCAAAGGAATCAAGCAAAAACGAACACGGGAAACGAATCCGCACAAAGAACCGGACCCGATTCATGAATTTCCATTCAAGTCCTTGAAGTTTTGAAGATTTGCAAGATTGGTCCCTCAAGATTTGCAAGTTGGCACTTTTTACCCTTGAAGAATCAAGATTGAACAACTATGGTCTTTGAAGATTCATGATTTGTCATTAAATGCCCTTGAAGATTGAAGCAAATACATTTTTAGTCCTTGTTCATACTTTTTACCAAACACAAGGACTGAAATTGCCAACTGAGCAAAGTTATTTACAAAGGAGATAAGTTTTATGGCTGTTTAATACTAAGTGATCATGTGTGGGGAATATAAGGACTATTATTGCCAAACAGCCAAACTCCTTCCCTCCAACCAGTATCCTCCACGTGCCCCACTACCCTAATCAACCAATCAGCAAACTCCTCCCCTCCACATCACCAACACCACGTCACCCCTGTTAATATTAAACTTGTTTATTTTTAAACCTGTTTTAATATAATTAAAATGGGTGGGAAACATCTCCTATTCATTTATCATCTCCTAATCCCAGCCAAGAACCCTAATTGGGTAATCCTTAATTACCCAATAATCCAAACCCATAAGGTTCAGATTGCTAATTAAGCATCATATAAACATATCCCAACCCTTGAAACACTGTCACATGGACTGTGGGTCCCTCCTCACATGTCCCCTGCTACAACTTTGGCTAGCAAACAACTTTGTACAACATTGATCAACGAACCAAGAGACTTTCGTGTTCCCAAAGGCTTTTTCAACGTCCTAGATCATCCCAAGACAGCTAGAATCTTTCAGAATTCACATGTGAGCCAAATTGACCAAGTCTCAAATTTCAAAAGTGGGAATCAAGAAGAATATACTGAAGATGCTTCAAGGGTAGTTTAGGGAATTTATGAAGCTAGGGTTTTATCCTTGTAACCTTTTCATTCGTGTATATATAGCCTTAGCTTAGCATTGTAGAAGTTGTTCCAGTTTTTGTAAAAATTTTGAGTGAAGTAATATAAAGCAGCTTTTAATTTTTATACAACTGAGTTCCTTTTAAATTCTTGTTCTAGTGTAAAACTTTAGTTTATTACAAGGGATTCGTGTTAAGTTCTATCAAGGAAAAACATTTTTTTTGGTGAGAGGATACTTAAGCCATAAGGCTGTTTTTCCTAGTTAGCTTATAGGAGTTTATAAGACTTGTTTGATTGACAACCAAACAAGCCCTATAAACTTGTATGAGTTATTCTTTAATTGTTTTCAAAAGTTTCAGAAAGTGTGATTTCAAATCTTGTGCTTCAAAAATCTTGGTTCCAAAATCTTATTTTTAGCTCACTGTTTAAAAAGCTTCACCCAAAAGCTGCTTGACCACAGCTTTTGGTGAAGTCTTTTTGGACTTGTTCCCTTTTATGTTTGTGCAGGTTCACAAGAAGTCATATCCCATTTTTTCTCTATTTGAAGATATTGATACCCCTGGTTCAGTTGTTGAACCACAACAAGGGTCCTCTACACTTCTCACAAGCTTTCATAAGCTCATTTAAGCTGTTTAAGGAAGGCATCAGCCATCACTTTCAGGCTTGAACCCCTTTTAAGTTTTCTTGAACTTTATATGAAATTCTATGAGTTTGTATGGATCTGTTCTTAGGGTGATTATTTTTTGCTTGTTCATGCTTATTTGTAATTTATATGCATGTTCAGTTAGTTTAAAATCAGTTTAATCAAGTTTCAAAAGCATTTAGTTTATAAATTTGAGTTTCTGAAATTTAAGGTGGTGTTTGGATTTGCAGTTTAGCTAGTAATTGGTGGTAGTCTCTGGCTTATAATTCGTCTAGAAATGCTTAGGTTGCTAATGTTAGTAGTTTTCTGTCATAAGTAATTAGTTTAGACTTAATTTGAAGGGAATTGCATGCTCATTTCTTGGTAAAACTAGCTAAAAAATCAGTAGGCTTCTAAGAGCCTTGTTTTATGGTATTTTGATCCCATAAGTTGCTAATCAGTAGAAACCTTGCTAGCTTAGGGGTTTGTGTAGCTATTTCATAGTTTGGATAGTGTGTTAGCAAGATTTGGTAGAGCAAAATTCACCATAGTGCACATTGCACCAGCAAAAGTTCATCAGACCCCCTAGGAGCCTTAACAGTAACTGATCTTTGCCATTTTTTGTGCTAAATTTGTATTGTGCTTGCTGTTTTTATTGTTTATCTTGACTCCCCACACTCCACTGAGTGTGGGGGTGCCCTTGTATCCATGAAAAACCAATCAAAGCAAAAGATATAAGCCATAAACTGCTCAGACCTGTTTTTTATAACTAGCAGTGGGAACCCATTTCCCACTGCCAGTGTTAAAATATCCACTGCTTAGCTAAAAGACAGAAACACTCCAAGTGTCACTTTCAGTTTGCATCTTTTTTGTCTTTAGTGGGCAATTTTAGGAATTAGCACTTCATTTTTGTTTCATTATTTTTCTTATTTAATTTTTGATTTTTCAGTATAATTTAATTTTTTGTTACTGTTCATTTAGTATTTTTTAGATTAAATTGCATTTTTAATTAACTTTTAATATTTCTGTTTTTGTCTTTTAGTGCAAAAAAGTTATATTTTTCACTTTTAAAATTTTTGTTAGATTTAGAAAATCATTTTAAGATTTTTAGTTTAAAAATATTTCACTGTTCACTTTTTAATTATTTTTTTTATAATTAATTTAGTATAATTAGGGTTTTATTATTAATCAGTTTTGTCTTTTAGTGCAAATTTTTACTTTTTTCAAACTTTTTCAATTTTCTACTGTTCATTAGTGTTATTTAGGATTTTCAAAATTGTCAAATTATTTTTGGCATTATTTTATTATTTTTTATGATTATTTTAATTTAAAAATAGTTTTTAGTCATTTAAAAATAGAAAAATAGTTTTGAAAATTTAGGAAAAATACTTTTTAGTCTTTAAATAATATAACTAACTTATTAGTTCAATAAAATAATATTTTGGGCATTTTGTTAATTATATTTAATTTTAGGGCTTTAATTAGCATTTAAAATTGAATATTTAATTAATAAAAGGTTTAAAAATATATTTGTTGGATTTTTATTCTTATTTATATTATTTTAGACTTATTTTTAACTTTTAATTAATTTTTAGGTTTAATTTTTAATTTTGTCGCGTTTTACGTAATTACGTCATCGTTTTACGTCAACGTCGTAGTTTAATCGTAGTCGTAGCTCGTCTTTAATTTTTCTCTCTTTCTAAACCAAAAACGTCACTAATCCAAACATTGTTATTATATATTGGCACATTAATACACACACCTCCTTCGAGAACGAACTTGGAATTTATTCGTCTTCACGGTTTTCCTAAATCGTGTTGATTAATACTTACCGCATTTATACTCGTCTTTCCTAAGACTTGTATACTAAAAACACAACTATCATTTTGGCGCCGCTGCCGGGGAGGTGTTTAGTGTTGCCATTATTATTAGTATCGTGTTTGTGTGAGTAGTGCGTTTTTGCTTTTCATTTTTTTGGAAAGCGTGAATATCGTACATACTCATTTTTGTTATTTTTATCTATTATATTATAATATCCAAATAAAACGTGTTTAGTTTTCCTAAATTAAACACAAAACAATCTTTACTATATTGTAGATATATTGGTTTTCGTTTTTCTTGTGAATATTATTACTATATTGTATTTACCTAAGAACAATAAAAATACAAGTACTCCAAAAGCGTGAAAACGCAACCTTGATTCGGGATTTCATCACTCGATCATTGTATTCGAATCTAAAGCAAAAGTTTAAAGGCAAAATAGATAAATACTTTCGTGAGGCTTAATTTCAATTAACACAAACTATAAGGTGGGTATAAGGCGGTTGTATTTCACGACCTAAGGGAAAAAGGCTCTTAAGTGCTTAGCGCCGCCTCGTTTCCCCCGCTTGCTTGTGCGTGTTTTGAGAAAGAAGGCTAATCGAGGGTTTGCCGCCCAAGTATTATCTACGTATATTATATTTGCTTGTGTTTTCAAGATTAAACCCTCTTGAACGTTTTGGTGTTCCACCAACGTTCTAAAGTCATCGAAGGCGTTCACTCCACGTGATCGTTTTCATTCTTTGAGGCTCCTTTAATCGAGAAATCGATTCGAGGGGAGATTTGTAGATATTTGTCTACGTAATACAACAAAAATCCAAAAAATTTAAAAAACAATCAAAAACCAAAAAAATTAAAAAAAATCGAAAAACCGCAAAAAGAGACTTCTTTGCTACCACCCATTCTACGCTTAGTGCATGCGCACTCGATCGAAGGATTATTCTAATTCTAGCGACGCTTCGAATCGACGCAATCGTAATCGAAGGAATCGACGATGTAGACGAGATTTAGAAACCGACGTTCCTAATATCGTTGTTGAAGAAACCTTAGACGATGGCCGACAATCGTTCGATGATGGAATTGCTCCAAGCACCCACCGAGGGTTATGGAGACGCGATCGTAATTCCCGCTATCGAAGCGGAGAATTTTGAGATAAAGAGCGGAATGCTTTCGTTGATCCAAGATACGAAGTTTCGAGGTCGTGAAGCCGATAATCCTCACGACCATATTCGGAATTTTGATCGTCTTTTAGCCACGAGCAAGTTTAAGAACGTCGACACCGATGTCGTCAAGCTTATGCTTTTTCCGTACTCGCTCGATGGTGCCGCCAAGGATTGGTACGAGAAAGAGCCACCTAATTCCATAGTTACGTGGAAGGATCTCGTTTCCATGTTCGTTAATTATTTTTTCCCACCGTCTAAGACAACGTTTTTCAAAAATGAAATTACGAAATTTGAGCAAAAACCGCATGAATCTTTTAGAGACGCGTGGGATCGTTTTAAGGAATTGCTTAGGCAATGTCCTCACCATGGTTTTTCCGAGTTGCACCAAATCGATACGTTTTACAACGGTCTTAATTTTCAAGAACAAGATTCGTTGAATTCCGCCGCCGGTGGCAACTTTTTGTGTAAAACTCCGAAAGATGCATTGATAATTATCGAAAACCGATCCAAGGTTTACCAACTCCGCAACGCACCGAGTGTTGCCAATGTCGCCAATGTTAGTAGTTCTAATCGCGACATTGAGAGAGTTGATGAAAAAGTCGATAAGTTGACGAATGTATTTACGTCTTTTCTCGTTGAGATGCAAAAGAAAGACGCTCCCGCTACGGTGAAAGCGGTTGAGGTTTCGTGTACATTTTGTGGTGGACCTCATAATTATTACGAGTGTGCGGCTACGGATGGCCAAACGTCGAATATGAGTGCGTTAAATGGAAACAACAATTTTTCTAATCAAAATAACGCCGGTCCATCACAACAAGGAAATTATAACCAAGGCAACAATTTTCAAAATCGAAACAATTTTCAAGGAAATAATCAACAAGGAAATTTTTCGAATCAAAATCAAGGAGGTTATAATCAAGGTCGTAATATAACTTGGCAAAATCGAGACAATAACCAAAACTCGAATTTTTCAAACAACAACAATCAAGGCAACAATTTTTCAAGTGGTAATCAAGGAAATTTTCAAAGAAACAATCAAAACCAAGGGAACTTTAATTCAAATCAAAATAGTTCGTCAAACGATTTTCAAAATTACATGAAAACGAATGAGGCTAATATGAGACGATTAGATTGAGAAATTGGTACTTTGAAAAACGATTTTTCTAATACTTTGAAATTGCAAAACACGAAGATTAAGCAAGGGCAAATTGACATAAAAAAGATGTTTTCGGCCATAATGAACAAGTCCTCGGGTGCGTCATCGAGTTCGTTACCTAGTGACACCGTAGCAAATCCGAAGGAACAATGTAAAGCCGCCTCGTCTCGTGAGAAAGGTCGTGTGATTACCCCTAACCTTGAAGGATTCCGTGTTGTTTATTCCTCTCGACCCTCGACTTCTAAGACGTCTTCTTGTTCTAAATTCGATGGGGTGAACGTGGCGACCAAGGAAAAGAGTGAACACCCTCGTGTACCTCAAATTCCATCCACGGTTTAAAAAGAGAGCTTTGTCGACCTTACCAAAGTAACCCTTGAAGAAACTTGTGCATCGATCCTTCTTAAAAACCCAAAAGGCGTATGCCGAGAAAGGAAAAGGATCCGGGCCAATTTCTATTACCATGTGATTTTTCCGAGATTGAGGGATGTTTAGCCCTTGCCGATTTAGGTGCTAGCATCAATCTTATGCCTCATTCTCTTTGGAAATTAATGAGATTTCCTTCGCTTACCCCCACGAACATGACAATCGAGCTTGCAAATTGTACACCTTTAATACCAATTGGAATAGCCGAGGATGTCTATGTCAAAGTTGGAAAGTTTGTTTTTCCCGCGGATTTCGTTATATCCGATTACGAGTGTGACCCTAAATGTCCCATTATTTTAGGCCGACCATTCTTATCGACGGCTCGAACCGTAATCGACGTTCACGAGGGGAGACTTACTATGAGATATGGGGATGAGAAAATAGACTTTTTCGCTAGAAAATCCCAAGGATTTAATGAGAATGAAAAAACCGAGGTTTGAAAACCTAATGATTCAAATCCTAATGATTTCAAAATGTTCACTTTAGCGGAAAGAATGAAGCTTAATGCATGTTTTGAAAGAATTAAGAAAAACGGTTTTAAAGATGATGATTTTAATGATAAAGAATACGTGTACCTAATTCAAAAGGGTATGTGTAAATTTATGGATGAAAACTCACTTTGGGATGTTTTTAGCGAAACAAGTGAAACACCAATTCCGAAGGGCGACGTTAGTGCCATCACGACAAAGACCAATATGGGCTCGTCTTCACCACCTTCGAAGGACCACGTCTTTGAGGCTTCAACTTCTAACTCCATCGAAGTGCCTCCTTTGCCTAGCCCAACACCCGTTGAGGCTAAAGGGTTTATCGACATTGATCCTATCGTCTTAGGAAAGTCACCTAAGCATAGTCATTCGACTTGTAAGACCATGGTTGTGAATGCTCACATCGACTCTTTCTTTGACGATGACGATGGCGATTTTGCTGAGATTGATCACGTACTTCGAAATCCACATGCCATTTTTGATTCTCCTAAGAAGAAACATGTGAAGTACGATGATTATGAGTTTGATCCCGAGATTGAGGAAATCATTGAACGAGAGCTAGCTCTTATGCCTTCACTTCCACCTACGAGTGAGGTTGATCTTTCCAAAATCGAGGATGAACTAAATGAGTTGGAACGTCTTATTTTCGATGACGAACCAACTCATGTGACCACTAAAAATCCCATTCTCGAGGAGTTACCTAATCAACACTCCTCATTTGAGAATGACGTTTACCACATTCGTGAGGATCTAACTTATCAACGATCCCCACAAAAGAATGATGGTTTCGTGCTTGATCGTGATCTTTTCGAGAGAGTTTCTAAGATACTCAAGGAGGGGAATGACAAACCATGGTTTGACAAGCCTATCTTTGATGAAGAAATCGATGAGATCGACGTTTATGAGGATGACGAGTATGTTGGCCCCGAGGGGGCGGTGTTCTTTATTGACAAACGTTTTGAGAACTTATATAATCCACCACCCCCTAACCAAGACTTAAATGTGAGTATTTTTAGCGCGACTAATTTTGAATTTGACACGCCAAATATTTTCGACATTATCAAATCGGGTTTTCATAAAGAGTTTTTAAACGATGAAAAAGGAAAAGATTTTAAAAATGTTTTAAAAGATTTTTCTACATGTTTAAATCCGTCATCACATCGTTTTATGAGTGCTACCACCTCGTCTACTCCTTTTGACTATGGTGTGTGTGGTTTTAGTGTGGGGGAAGCCCCAAATGTTCCCTCCCATTTCTCCACCGAGGACGAGATTTACGATCCCGGAATTGCTTATAAAGGGAAATCTCGGTCTTCCACCGATGCAATAAATGGAAAATCTTTTCGTTTGCTTGGTGTGAGTCTACCTCGAGTAGCTCATTTTAGTGACTTACCCATTGCCCACCTTTCTCCTTCTTATCTATTTTCTTCTACCCCATTGGGGTTTGTGTTGAAGTAGCGTTGTTTCGTCTTTCATCCGAAAAAGAAGACGCTATCTTTGACCCCGGTATACGTTTATCGGGTTTTTAAAGTACTCCATGTAATTTTGGGCCTTGTTTATCATGTAAGCCCCACCAAAAATGACCAAACCAAGATTATCCCTAAGTGATCACATTTATGGGGATTCGAGTCGAGCTTTTGACTCGGTTATCAAAAACAAGGTGCCTCGTGGGGGATTCTCATGCTTATCCTTGTATATATTATTGCTTTCTTAGTTAGCGTAACGAGGGGACTTGTGCTCTTCCAACCTTTGTTTCGTGGTTGTTTGTGATTGTGATTTATTAGGTTCATCGTCATCATTGAAGCCTCTCGTGTTCGTTTTACGGATCACTCGAGCTTCGATCGTTGCCTTTGGAGATTCCGATATCCGATGATATCCTTTTATGTTCTAACGTTTATCTTATTAGCATAATTCATAAACGGCTTTTAGGTTATTCGTTTACCCTTTCCATGCTCGAGATTAAGCATTCGACTTCGTCTCTAGTATGGGGGTGTTTACACCCCTAGACTCGAAACATTGAGGACAATGTTTAGTTTTAGTATGGGGGGGGTGAGTAGATACTTCACCTTGCTTACGTCACCACGCTATCCAATATTCATGTTTTTGCTATCGTTTTGTTGCAAAATAAGGCTAAAATGGCCAAATTTTAAAATTTTTCTTGCTTTTCATAAGTGTTTAAGACACGAATGTAGGTTTTCCGATGGTGAGAATAAGAGTAATTTTTGACTCGACCGTGCGTGTTGAGCACTTAGCTTCGATTCCTTAACTTTTTAGGCTAAGTCTCTTAAATGAGGACGAGAAGTGATAGAGTTATTTATAAGTCTCGTAATCGTCACGATCTCATGTGTAGTAATTATTAGCTTATTCTCCCCACGCTTTTGCATAATAAATTGTTAATAAATATTGATTTAGCGGTTTAGTCACTATTGTTGGTTTCTAATTCGTTTTGGTAGCTTCCATGTAATTAAATTGGGAAAACATTAAGGTATCACCAGCGTCACGGTTTTGAAGTATTGGCACCCGAATAATCGAAAGCTTCACCTAATAATAAGATTTCAAGTGCTCACCTAAATTAAGCAAAAATTTGAAGCTCACAAGGCCGAAAAATCTATGCCCAAATTGAAAGTGAATCAAGCCTTAATCTTCGAAGCTTTAAAGATCCAAAATTCGCTTTAGCGTGAGGATATACGTCTTTGGCTAATAAAACCACCGATGAGGCGGATAATAAAAGGCAAGGCAAGACCGAAGTCATAATAAAAGCTCCATGGCGGAGTTGAATAAAAGATGGAGGTAAACCAAAGATAATAAGGCCCTTCCGTTAGGGGGCGTATAAAAGTCTTGGTAATAAGTCTCATGTTCAAAACCGTTATAAAATCGTGTTTATCGATCCTTCTTGTTGACTTAATTTTTTGACATCGTTGTCTATTGGGATGAATTATTGATTTAATGATTTTGGTTACACCGTTAAGTTTCTATTTTTAGACTTAATCTCTATTCACGCATAAGTCAATGATGCATCCTCGTGATCATTAAGACAAAATAAAATATAAGAGATACCAATTAGGAATAAGGGAGTTTAGGTTCGTAATTAACACTCATGAGATGTGTACGTGTTGCTAACTTATAATAACAATGATCTCGTTACACGCTTAGCATGGAATTGGGTGAAAATCGAGGACGACGAAATTATTTCTAACGAAGCATTCACGTGTTCTTGTTCTATGATCCCAAAAGTCACTTTCTCGTGATGAAAACAATACATTATGTCTAAAACGCGTGTAGTAGTTTATTTAAGTTTAAGTCTTCAATAAAAGTCATCATAAAATGAATTTTGGAAGTGCTATGATACTTAATTCTAGCATTGCGTGGGGACACGGCAATGGTTTAGTATGGGGGAGTGATGAGACTGTATTTATACATAGTCTCATCGTCAAAATCGGGCTTAAAACGCTTAAAATATCATCAAAATACCCAAAAATGTGCTTGTATTTGTTCATTGTGTATTTCAGGTACGGATATCGTGAATTCACCAAAAGATCAAAGGAATCAAGCAAAAACGAACACGGGAAACGAATCCGCACAAAGAACCGGACCCGATTCATGAATTTCCATTCAAGTCCTTGAAGTTTTGAAGATTTGCAAGATTGGTCCCTCAAGATTTGCAAGTTGGCACTTTTTACCCTTGAAGAATCAAGATTGAACAACTATGGTCTTTGAAGATTCATGATTTGTCATTAAATGCCCTTGAAGATTGAAGAAAATACATGTTTAGTCCTTGTTCATACTTTTTACCAAACACAAGGACAGAAATTGCCAACTGAGCAAAGTTATTTACAAAGGAGATAAGTTTTATGGCTGTTTAATACTAAGTGATCATGTGTGGGGAATATAAGGACTATTATTGCCAAACAGCCAAACTCCTTCCCTCCAACCAGTATCCTCCACGTGCCCCACTACCCTAATCAACCAATCAGCAAACTCCTCCCCTCCACATCACCAACACCACGTCACCCCTGTTAATATTAAACTTGTTTATTTTTAAACCTGTTTTAATATAATTAAAATGGGTGGGAAACATCTCCTATTCATTTATCATCTCCTAATCCCAGCCAAGAACCCTAATTGGGTAATACTTAATTACCCAATAATCCAAACCCATAAGGTGCAGATTGCTAATTAAGCATCATATAAACATATCCCAACCCTTAAAACACTGTCACATGGACTGTGGGTCCCTCCTCACATGTCCCCTGCTACAACTTTGGCTAGCAAACAACTTTGTACAACATTGATCAACGAACCAAGAGACTTTCGTGTTCCCAAAGGCTTTTTCAACGTCCTAGATCATCCCAAGACAGCTAGAATCTTTCAGAATTCACATGTGAGCCAAATTGACCAAGTCTCAAATTTCAAAAGTGGGAATCAAGAAGAATATGCTGAAGATGTTTCAAGGGTAGTTTAGGGAATTTATGAAGCTAGGGTTTTATCCTTGTAACCTTTTCATTCGTGTATATATAGCCTTAGCTTAGCATTGTAGAAGTTGTTCCAGTTTTTGTAAAAATTTTGAGTGAAGTAATATAAAGCAGCTTTTAATTTTCATACAACTGAGTTCCTTTTAAATTCTTGTTCTAGTGTAAAACTTTAGTTTATTACAAGGGATTCGTGTTAAGTTCTATCAAGGAAAAACATTTTTTTTGGTGAGAGGATACTTAAGCCATAAGGCTGTTTTTCCTAGTTAGCTTATAGGAGTTTATAAGACTTGTTTGATTGACAACCAAACAAGCCCTATAAACTTGTATGAGTTATTCTTTAATTGTTTTCAAAAGTTTCAGAAAGTGTGATTTCAAATCTTGTGCTTCAAAAATCTTGGTTCCAAAATCTTATTTTTAGCTCACTGTTTAAAAAGCTTCACCCAAAAGCTGCTTGACCACAGCTTTTGGTGAAGTCTTTTTGGACTTGTTCCCTTTTATGTTTGTGCAGGTTCACAAGAAGTTATATCCCATTTTTTCTCTATTTGAAGATATTGATACCCCTGGTTCAGTTGTTGAACCACAGCAAGGGTCCTCTACACTTCTCACAAGCTTTCATAAGCTCATTTAAGCTGTTTAAGGAAGGCATCAGCCATCACTTTCAGGCTTGAACCCTTTTTAAGTTTTCTTGAACTTTATATGAAATTCTATGAGTTTGTATGGATCTGTTCTTAGGGTGATTATTTTTTGCTTGTTCATGCTTATTTGTAATTTATATGCATGTTCAGTTAGTTTAAAATCAGTTTAATCAAGTTTCAAAAGCATTTAGTTTATAAATTTGAGTTTCTGAAATTTAAGGTGGTGTTTGGATTTGCAGTTTAGCTAGGAATTGGTGGTAGTCTTTGGCTTATAATTCGTCTAGAAATGCTTAGGTTGCTAATGTTAGTAGTTTTCTGTCATAAGTAATTAGTTTAGACTTAATTTGAAGGGAATTGCATGCTCATTTCTTGGTAAAACTAGCTAAAAAATCAGTAGGCTTCTAAGAGCCTTGTTTTATGGTATTTTGATCCCATAAGTTGCTAATCAGTAGAAACCTTGCTAGCTTAGGGGTTTGTGTAGCTATTTCATAGTTTGGATAGTGTGTTAGCAAGATTTGGTAGAGCAAAATTCACCATAGTGCACATTGCACCAGCAAAAGTTCATCAGACCCCCTAGGAGCCTTAACAGTAACTGATCTTTGCCATTTTTTGTGCTAAATTTGTATTGTGCTTGCTGTTTTTATTGTTTATCTTGACTCCCCACACTCCACTGAGTGTGGGGGTGCCCTTGTATCCAAGAAAAACCAATCAAAGAAAAAGATATAAGCCATAAACTGCTCAGACCTGTTTTTTATAACTAGCAGTGGGAACCTATTTCCCACTGCCAGTGTTAAAATTTCCACTGCTTAGCTAACAGACAGAAACACTCCAAGTGTCACTTTCAGTTTGCATCTTTTTTGTCTTTAGTGGGCAATTTTAGGAATTAGCACTTCATTTTTGTTTCATTATTTTTCTTATTTAATTTTTGATTTTTCAGTATAATTTAATTTTCTGTTACTGTTCATTTAGTATTTTTTAGATTAAATTGCATTTTTAATTAACTTTTAATATTTCTATTTTTGTCTTTTAGTGCAAAAAAGTTATATTTTCACTTTTAAAATTTTTCTTAGATTTAGAAAATCATTTTAAGATTTTTAGTTTAAAAACATTTCACTGTTCACTTTTTAATTATTTTTTTTATAATTAATTTAGTATAATTAGGGTTTTATTATTAATCAGTTTTGTCTTTTAGTATAAATTTTTACTTTTTTCAAACTTTTTCAATTTTCTACTGTTCATTAGTGTTATTTAGGATTTTCAAAATTGTCAAATTATTTTTGGCATTATTTTATTATTTTTTATGATTATTTTAATTTGAAAATAGTTTTTAGTCATTTAAAAATAGAAAAATAGTTTTGAAAATTTAGGAAAAATACTTTTTAGTCTTTAAATAATATAAGTAACTTATTAGTCCAATAAAATAATATTTTGGGCATTTTGTTAATTATATTTAATTTTAGGGCTTTAATTAGCATTTAAAATTGAATATTTAATTAATAAAAGGTTTAAAAATATATTTGTTGGATTTTTATTCTTATTTATATTATTTTAGACTTAGTTTTAACTTTTAATTAATTTTTAGGTTTAGTTTTTAATTTGTCGCGTTTTACGTAATTACGTCATCGTTTTACGTCAACGTCGTAGTTTAATCGTAGTCGTAGCTCGTCTTTAATTTTTCTCTCTTTCTAAACCAAAAACGTCACTAATCCAACATTGTTATTTTATATATTGGCACATTAATACACACACCTCCTTCGAGAACGAACTTGGAATTTATTCGTCTTCACGGTTTTCCTAAATCGTGTTGATTAATACTTACCGCATTTATACTCGTCTTTCCTAAGACTTGTATACTAAAAACACAACTATCATAATACAAATAAGCAAAACCAATAAGCTAATACTAATAAGAAATAACCAAAACTTGATTAAAAAGATAATGAGACGAGACAAAAAGCAACAAATTTAAAGACTTTATCAAAACACAAAATAAGCAAACAAAATAAGCAAACTTTAAAAAGATAAAACTTTTGAGAAAACTTTAAAATCAAATAAGCTAAATACAAAATAAGCCAATAAGATTGTCAAACTTATAGCTTAATTCGTATACAAGCCTAGATGAAAATAAAAAGATGAACTTTTTAATCAAATAAATAATAAGATTAAGCAAAATCAATGCTTAATCCAAACTACAATCAAATCAAAGACAAGAAAAGTAGGATGAGAATGATAAAGAAAATCTTGATTAAAGGAAAATAATGATTAAACAACAAAATTAAAACACTTACTTGAATTAAAGGAATTAAAGTGCAAGACAATTAATTAAAATGACATGAAAAATAAAGTTGCAAGAAAATGAAAATGGTGGAAGACCTAATTTGTCAAGTTAGCCAACAACTATGAAACGAAAACATAACAAACTATTTATAGGGGAGATTAGGGAGGAGCTTAGGAAGCTTCCTCCCTCTTTCTTCTTTTCCTTAATTGCATTCTTTAGTCCTTAAGCCTTTTAATCTTCTTAAATCTAGGACTTAATTGCTTTGTCTCGGGATTTCTTTGAACATGTGTTTTAATTCTTCAATAAATACGACTTGAGTTCTTCGACTTTTGGTAAACTTCCGTCTTTTGACTTTTTCTTCGATAAATCTTCAGAATTGGTCTTGGACTTCCGTTCTTTTTCCACTCTTGATCTTTCGACTTCATCTTTCGTCTTTTTCCTCGATAAAAGCCCGTGAATGCCGTGTTTTCTCCACTTTTCACCTTTTCGTCCTAAATCACAACAAAAACACAAACCACGCATAATTCCGACATAAATGACATAAAATACACGTTTTGGCTCGGTTATTATTGTATTTAAGTGGTAAAAAAGATGGGTGTTTACACACCTATCATTACTCCATAAAAATTGATGTCTATTATGTCATGTATATACAGGGTTACTTCATTGCTGTTGTTGTATAATTGTTAGTCAATTTTTCCATCATTTTTCATTCCACTGCTTTTGAACACAGATCCCCCTGCTGGGGGTTCATTCCCTTGCTAAGAGAGTTTTTCTCTTTAAACTGCGTTTGTTGTTCTTAAAAGTGGTAATATGTGGTTTTAGACTAACAATGCAGAGATCCATACGGTGCATACTATTCTCATTGGTAAATCAGGTATATGCTCTATGTTTAAGGGGAGGTTATGTCACACCTTTAGGACTCAGGGTATCCTTAAGATGCTCATATATGATCTTAGATCATATCCATTGGTGAGTAAGGGTTTAGGGTGATGAGGGCTTGATGCAAAGCTTGTCAGAATTCTGAAACCTTGAGGCACTGTAATGGGTACTTGCACTTCTCTATCAAAACAGCTTGCTGTTCAAGTACAGATGTGTGGTGCACATTGCCAAGACTAACTAACCATAGGTAAGGGAAAAGGTAGGGATGGTGACTAGGGTATGCATACTTTCTTGGGTTGACCAGGTGCAGGGTGACTTATGTGTTGAATTTTTGTGCTTAGACCTTTGCTGAATAGAGGACTCTTGAGTTTCTATGTATCTATCTTGTGTATACAAGTGTGTGCATTAGAGTAGAGCTAGTTAGCATTGGTCTCTCCATGACTAGTCTAATACCCCTAGGAAAGTTTCCCCTGCTTTCACCTTTTGCTTCCCCTGCTTTAACATCATTCCCCTGTTTGACCGTTGACCGACAATACCGTTACCCTGTTCATAGCCGTTGGGCCTGCTTGCAGAAAATATTTTATTGTTTTTAAAAGATATTTAAGGCGCTTTCTCGTTGATTGGTAATCTTTACTTCATTATTTCAAATAAATTACTTTTTTATGAAGATTTATCTTTGATATTTTTGCAATTTGAAAATTTGGTCCAATCACAGCTCTTCAAATCTCTTATAAAAACTTAATTCCCTTCACAAGCAGGTCCATCTCTCTTCCTCGACTAAATCCCACCTACCTCTCACCTTTATAAACCTTCCAAACATTTTCACACTTTATCATGTCTCTCAAAATTGCTGCTAATCATAATCAGATTACTTTATTACATGATGAACCAGTATAGTTTGTTGATGCTGTGGCCTTTCTAAAGTCCTCTATTTTAGAGTGACACTTCTCATCAACCCTAGAATTTACACCTCACACATTCAGCAGTTCTGGTCTAAATCCATGACCAAAACAGTAAATGGAGAGGTTACAATTCAAAGCACTGTAGATGGTCATCCCAAGGTGATTACACTTGCCTCCAGCAGGGACAATCTTCTTCTTGATGATGAGGATGGGATAACCAACCTATCTGAGGCTGAAATCTTTGATGGTCTTGTTAAATTGGGGTACACTCTTTCTAAAGACCAAAAATGTAAGTTTGCTAAAGGTCAGTTTGCCCCACATTGGAAGTATTTGATTCATACAATTTTACAATGTTTGTCACCAAAAACCATTGCTTTCAATGAATTTGGTAGTGAGATGGCTTCTGCCCTGATCTGCTTAGCAACAGGAGGAAGTATTGTTTTTCTCAAATGATTTTCAAAGGAATGGTTAAAAATGTTTCAAGCAATTCAAAATTCTGTATGTACCCAAGGTTTATAGAACTTCTACTAAATATGAGTAAACATGGTCCAATCAAACACAAAAACTACTTTTCAGCAACCAAGCACACTACCAAACTATTCACCACACTTCTTGCACCATCCCCACAAATTTCTGGCAGGTCCATTCCACTCACTTCAATTATGATGAAACAAATCAGACAAGAAGAAGCCAAGACACAAACAGCCAAACACAAACCTTCTGATTCCCTTTCCAAGAAACTACACCCTGCCAGTACTCTACCCCCTGCTGATCCACAACATGAAAGGCGATCTAAATCCAGGTTTGCTAGGTCTCCCTTGCATGGTGAATCTTCACAAGTAGCAGAGAGGAGAGTCTCCAAGGGTTTGGAGCAAACTGAGGGTTTGGTTGCCACTACTGTCTCATCCTTAAGGGGTGAGCAGGATAGTGACACCATCAGTAAGTCCTCTCCCTCACTCCATGATATCCAAGGGGAGAAATCCCTTCTAGGGTTGAGAGCAGCATGAAACCTATGACCATTTTGGAATTGACGAAAATGTGCATGAGTCTGAAAAGGCAGAATGCACAACTTGTACAAAATGTCAAAAAGCAAGGTCTGATTATCAATAACTTGGAAACCAGACTTGCCACACTTGAGGGGAGGAGAAAGCCCAGACTTATCATATCCACAGATGAGGATGCTTCCAAAGGGGAGGAAGTTCCCAATACAGAAGAGTCTACTCGGTACTATTCATATCCTGGTGATGTACAAGGAAAGATAGCAAGTGCTGAGAAAGGGATTGAGAAAGGAAGTGCTGATAAGGGAAGTGATAAGGGGAGTGCAACTAAAGAGATTGCTCAAACATTTCTAACTATGGGCAATCAAGAAGAAGCCCCTGCTTCAAAAGTTTCCCCTGCTGTTGTTGATCCCATTGCTGTAAGTCGTTCCCCTGCTGAGCCTATTACTCAAACTTTTGTTAGAAAGAATAGAAAGAAACCAGCTCAGAAGGGAATTACAATCAAAGAATCTGCATCTAAAGTTAAACCAGCACTAGCAGTGGATCCAAAAGACAAAGGAAAAGGGATCATGGTTGAACAGCCCAAGAGAAAATACAAGCATAGAACTCCTGAACAGCAAAGGGCTCAAGAAGCACATGATGCACAAGTAGCTCTCAAGCTACAACAAGAGGAGATTGATATGCAGGATCAGAGAATGCAAAAGATGAGGCCTAAAGATATGCTCAAGCAGGTTGAAATTATGCATAGAGAGTTGGATGACAGGGTGCCTCATGTTGGAGAATTTCTAGATCAATGGGAGAAGGAGTTAATAAATGCTCCCTTGGAAGACAGGTATGAGTTGACTTGCCTTGTTTACAAATATCTAATTGAATATCTGGAAAGGAGGGCAAATCAAATTCAGAGAGAGAAATATTTGAGTTATGAGAAAGGGAGACTTGAACACTACAAAGTTTTGCTCAAGAGACATAAGAAGTGGAAGGATGGGGACTTCACAGATATGAGTTTTGAAGCTATAAAAAGAGCAGTCAGACCAGTTTTAAGGGAATATGATGTGGAAGACTTTATGACTATGAACTCTCCTGAGGAAGCTGAGTATCTTAGGAGACAAAGTGAAGTGTTAAAGAAAGCTAGGGAATCCAAGAAAAGAAAGGCTGAAGGAACAACTTTGGAAACTACACAAGCAGGTGCATAATCCTAAGAAGGTGCATCATCACAAGCAGGGGCATTACATCAAGCAGGTGAAAGTTTTCCAGAGATTGAGAAGTCTGTACTTAATGAACAAAGAGCAGCCAAAAGACTCAAGAGAATGGAGAAAGTTGGCACAGTTACTAAGGAGTCTCAACGTCCTTCAAATGAAGAAATTGATAAAACACTAATTCTGCAGGAAAATGATGATATCTCACCTAGTGAACTTGGAAAGAAGTTTGCTATAATAGAGTATTCATTGTGGTAAAATACACCTCTTGTTTAGGAAAACAAAAGAGCGTATATGAGCGGTAAGTATTGAACAAATGACTTTAGAAAAAATCAAGTGTTAATGACCCAATGAAAGTTCGTTTCCCAAGGAGGTATATGTGTGTGACTAAGATGTACAAGATTTGAGATTAATATTTGGTTTAGAAGGGGATTAGAAAAGAAGATGACGAAGAGTAAAAAAATAAAAATTTAACAAAAAATCACTACTAGAAAGTTAAAACGTAGAACCTTAAAAATCACAAAAATAAAAATAAATTCTAAAAATTACCAAAAATTCACCAAAAATCAAAAATAATAAACTAAGAGTTTATCAATGATCAAAACTTTTCCAAACCTTTTAAATAATTAAATATTCAATTTTTAAATGCTAATTAAAGCCCTAAAAATCAAATAAATTATCAAAAAGCCCCAAATAAAGATTTTTCAATTGATAAACCTCTAAAATGACCTAAAAAGATTAAAAACTATTCTTAGAAATTTATAAACTAATAAACACTATTTAAAATGAATTAAAAACTATTAAAACTTAAAATAATTATAAAAATTAATCTAAAGGTGAGAAAATTATTCTAAAAGTTGCTAAATTCCTATTTTAATGTATTAAACCTAAGAAAAATGTAAAAAGTTGGAAAATGTGAAATTTGAAAAATAATATTAAAATAATAATAAAATAATATTAAAAATCCAAAAATTATAAAAAATTCTAAAAACTTGCAAACTAGTTTATTTTAACCTAAATAATCAGAAAATCAAAGTGAAATTACCAAAATACCCCTAATGGGCCCTCAAATGGGCCAAATCCAAATTCAGTCAACACAAATGGGCTTTTGGGCCCAAAAAGTCAAACTTGGCCCAATTGACTTGGAAAAGCCCTATCTGACTTAAAATTCAATTCTAAGAACAAAACTCTAAAGGCCCAAAAGCTGGATGTGAGCTTATCACAGCTTATTGAACACAAAGCTTATTCTTATTGGGCTTTTCAGCCCATTAAGCCATAAGCTAATGCCATAAGCTCGAATTTGACACACAACCCTCTTTTAGGATGCTTAAGAGATCTGTCAAAAGAAACTTCCAATAAGCTCACTCAATAAGCCAGAAAATAGAAAAGCAAAAATTCACAAAACGACAAAATAGTCGTTTTTAAGAAATAATGCACCTCAAAAGCTGATTCAACTTGCAAAAGCTTTCAAATGGACTCAATAAGCAATATCAATCAACAAAAATCCAATAAGCACAACCAATAAGCCAGAATAAGCACAAATGAACTTATGTAAAAGTCAAAGGAGTTGGTTTTCTAGTCAAACCTAAAAGTCAACCACCCAAATGCTCCAGTATGAACAAATGGGTCAAAATATGAGCACCTATTACAAAAACAAAGTTGTTGCTGGTTGGAATAAGCTATTATAGCTTATTGTTAAGCTGACACCAAAATTGCACTAGCAGTGGCAACCAGCAGGGGAAAGGAGTTCCCACTGCTTTGACTATTTGACCAAGCTTTTTTGAGAGTTCTGGTTTGATTCAATTGGAAACAAAGGCACCATTGTGATCAGTGAACCACAAGGAGTCAATAGCAACAATAAAATCACAAAATGATCCACACAATAAGCCACAAAAAGCCAAACAGTCACCAGATACGCACCAGATATGCAAATAAGCAGTTAAGCACTTAATAAGCAGATTTAAGCAAAATAAGCCAACCAAACTTAACCAGATGCATACACAAGCTATATAAATTAACAATAAACACAAAGCAACAAGAATCAAACATTGAATCAAAGAAATCAACAAGATCAAAGCACTAGAAGTTACTGATGAACAATGAACATATGCAGAAACAAGTTTTGCTGATATACTAGACACTTGATCCAATTTCAAGCCTCAAATCCTTCTACCCTGGTGTGATTAACTATGATTTAGCACTTGTTAGCCCTAGCCTAAGCCTAGATCTAGGTGTCCTCAAAATCCTAGCCAATTTTACCAAGTTATTAAGATTTTATAGCCAACTCAAGAATCAATGTGTTCAAACCCACAAAACCTACAAACAGATGAACATATGCACCCAAATAACAGATACCAATACTTGCTCACAACAAACAAACACTTAACAAGTCACAAATCCAACTTATGCAGTAATCCCAAACACCCTTTTAAAACTTGATTTCACAAATTTTCAAAGGCTTATGAAGATTCAACCCACAAATCAGATCACTAACACCTCAATAACATCAAACCAAACCAAATCAACAATAATCAACCACAATAACACAGATTCAAGCAATAATCCACAAAAATCACAAATAATCAGAAACTTAAAGAGAAAATGAAAAGGGAAGAAGGTGCAAACCTCCAAGACCTACATCCAGGCCCTGGATTGTTTGAGCAGAGGTACTAGCAAAACAAGTACCAGCTTCCAATGCTGCTAAGATGAACAAACAATAAGGTGAGATCAAATAAACAAGCACTTTCTGAGTTTTGAAACCCAAGCTTTATCAACTAAAACCTTGCCTCAAAAACCTTCAATCATATAAATGGAACTCAGAATTAGGCTATTCTAACACCAAACTTTTAACTAAATCAAAAAGAGATTTCAAATTTTCAGAAATTCAAATTTTATTTAACTTAAAAAGGAATTACAAAGATTAATAGACTAAAACTGGAACAAAGGGACTCTCACATGTTGAGGTCTCCTTTTATAGGCAAATTCCTGGCTAAACACTATTCACAAACCCTAGATGTGATTTATCTATAATGCCCTTGGTCTTCTAGACGTTTTCTTGGTGTGAGCTGTCCAAAATGCATCCAAACCGTTTAAAATAGCTTTGTGATGAAGCAAATGATGTGGACTGTTGATCTTGACACGTGGCAAGCCTTGGTGAGGAAGTTGTCACATGATGGTGAAACGGTTTTGGTGGTGGGTCCTCTTGGTGAGTGGGAGTGAGTGTTTTAAGGTTGGGATGAGATTATAGGCATGTGAATCAAGTGTGGGTAAGGGTAATCTCATTTTACCATTTGTTTTAAGTGGAGTAAAATCTGGGTTCTTGACTGCTACTGTAATACCTTTTGATCCGATTTTGGGGGATTGGAAGTTGTTTGGCGCATTTTTGAAGTTTGAATGTTTCAGTGCACAAGAATGGTCCTTGTTCTTTGGGATTTTTGGTAAATTAAGTCTTTCAGCCTAAAAAACGTATTTCCCTTTGTTTTATCTTTCACCACTTGTCACTTTTGGCACAAAACTTTGGAACAAGGATTTCAAGGGTTATTTTTGCCATTTTGAGATATTTCAAGGGCTGATCTTGGACAATGTTGATCTTCAAAGGTCTTCATTGTATCTTTGATTTCATGAGGGACCATTATTGGCAATTTTGATTTGTTGAGGGACTAATCTTGCCATTTCTTCAAAGTTGAAGGACCTTTTGTGTAATTTTGACAAACTTAAGGGACCAAACTTGTAATTATGAATATACAAGGGTTTTAAGTGTCATTTCATCAATAAATGAGGATCAATCTTGTTTGTCTTCAAGTCTTCAAGGGTATTTGTTGAGAATTCCATGATTAGGGCCCGGTTCTTTGTACGGCTTCGTTTCTCATGTCCGTTTTTCCTTGTAACTTGTGATCTTTTGTCTTTTTCACGATATCCATACCTAAAATACACAAGTAAACAAACACAAGCATATATATGGTATTTTTATGACATTTTATGCATTTAAAGCCCGAAAAGAACGATGAGATCATGTATAAATGCCATCTCATCACTCCCCCATACTAAGCCATTGTCGTGCCCTAACGCAATGCTAGAATAAAGTATCTAAGCATCACCAAAGTTCAATTTTATTAACCTTTATTGAAGAGTAAAAAGACTTGCAACATACTACAAAGATGTGTAAAGACATAACATATGATTTTCATCACAAAAAGTGACTTTTAGGGTCAAAGAATAGAAACAAGTAAATGTCCCTTAGAGTAAACTTCGTCATCCTTGATTGTCATACATTCCATGCTAAGTGCAAAAACAAGATCATTGTTGGTACAAGTCACAATGCTAACACTACTCATACGTCCAAATTGTGTAATACTTTTTCTCCCCGCAATCCTAGTTATTATAAAGGAAATGGGTTACTAGCATTTTTTATCTATTTGTCATGGATCACAAGTGATTCATATTGACTTATTTGAGTAGTTATTAGTCCGAAAGCAAAGTAGCACGATTTGATCAATAGTTAGCCGAAGGACAAAATCTTTTAAAACGGCTTCTCGTGTATCTCCTTAAGTTCATATCTTGGCATAACTCGTTTCACGATTTGAGACCTTTCTCGGACCGATATTTGGCATGTACTTCATACTTCAAATCTTGGGAAGACGTTCTCGAAATTATGGTCTTCTCTTCATATATTTGGAATTTCTTCACTTGACGTTTTTGAGAGATTCTTCATATTGGACCACGACTTCATCATTTTTCTTCAATCTTTACTTTGGATTTTGATATACAACGATCCGCCTCCTTTTCGGACTTGGATATATTTATCCTCATACCTTGTTAGGGTCTTTTTGGATAGACTTTCTCAATGATTGTTAGGGGAGTAATTGCTTCTCGTCGTGTGTCTCGATCCTTCATATTGATTTAGGAATAATGATACTTCACATCATCTTGGATCTTTAGCAAAAATAGAGCTCCTCATGCCTTGTTAGGGCCTTTTTGGATAGTCGCCAATCTTCGCGTCCCGCTTCAATAAGTTATGCCTTGGCTATGAACTCTATTCAACCCCGATAAACTTTTAAACGATCTTGCGCTAGAGGTTAAGTAACCTTTCAAATCGTACGACCTTACTTATTGCATTTATGATTTATTCCTAATGCATTGATCTTATGGGAAGAAAAAGCCACAATTAAAAACACATGAGTTTTTGAAAGAACATTTTCATGTTCTACGTTTAGCATGATCACTTGTCTAACTCTATCATTTCTCGTTCTTCACTATATAAAGACCTCTAATTAAAGAGACTCGTGAATACTTAGCCATGCAAGTCAAAATTAAGCCAAATTTGAATTAGCTTTCATTAAGACTATATCAAATCAAAGTTTTGGGTTTTCAAGCCACCTATAGGATCTTGCACTATATTGGACTTTTTCAAGTTTAGAGAATGCGTTTTAAAGTTCCCTTGATAAGTGACTTTCTAGAATCAATTATAGGAACTTGCGAAAAGTTCTTATTCTTAACCCGTATGAATTAAGACTTTCGCGTTTTAAAGCTCTCTATATAAAAGTCTAGCAAAACTTGAATTGAGCGGGTTAAGGAATGTAAATGGCTCCAAATGCCCATCAAGTCAAAAATTAACTCTTATTCTACCCATCGGAAAATATACATTCGTGTCTTAAAAACACTTATGAAATGTAAGAAAAATTTTAAAATTTGGCCATTTTTAGCCTTATTAGCAAAACAAAACATTGAAAATTGGAAAGCGTGAGGGCGTAGCAAAGCAAGTACCTATTCACCCCCATACTAAAAGTAAACATTGTCCTCAATGTTTCGAGTCTAAAGGTGGAGCACCCCCATACTAGAGACGAAGAGTCGAATGCTTAGGATCTAGCATGGAAAGGGTGATCAACAATATATCTAAAGCCGTTTATTAAGTATGCTAAAAGATAATTGTTAGAACAATAAAGGATATGTCATGGATTCGTGAAAAACTTCTTCAAACGAACGATGGAGGCTCACATAAACGAACACGAGAGTCTTTAATCGTAGATGATGACGATGATCTAGATAACACAATCACAAACAACCACGAGACAACGAGTTGAAAGGGTACAAGTCCCCTTATTAGTGAATAGTGAGCATAAAAGATAAGCATGGGATCTCCCCCACGAGGCACCTCGTTTTTGATTACCGAGTCATGAGCTCGACTCGATCCCCTCAAAATGTGAACATTAAGAGAAAATCATGGTATGGTTAATTTTTAGATGGGGCTTACATGATAAACAAGGCCCAAAAAGCAACCGGTATAAAGGACTAGGTCCTTAGATGATGCAAAATACCAGGGTCGAAAATGGCGTTCTCGTTTTCATTGGAAAAACAAATTAACGCCACTTCAACATGTGCCATAAACTCAAAGAGTTTGAAGAAAATAGATGAGAAGTAGAAGGGTGGGACAATTGGTAAGACAAACGTTTGAGCTACTCGAGGTAGACTCGCACCAATCAAATAGAAAGATTTTCCATTTATTGCATCGGTGGAAGATCGAGATTTCCCTTTACATGAAATTCCGGGATCGAATATCTCGTCCTCGGTGGACAAGGATGAGGGAACATAAGGGGCGTCCCCCATACTAGAACCACACAAAGCATCGTCAAAAGGAGTAGACGAGCTTGTAGTACTCAAATCACGTGGTGACGACGGAGTTAGATTTGTAGAAAAATCAATTAAATCATATTTAAAATCTTTTCCTTTTTTATCTTTTGAACTCTCTTTATGAAAACCCTTTTTGATTATGTCGAAAATATTTGGTGTTTCTAAGACGATGTTAGTTACACTAAAAATTCTCACATTTTGAAACCGTTTTGGTTTTGGTGGTGGCAAGTTCTCAAAACGTTTATCGACGAAGAAAACCTCCCCATCGGAGTCAACATATTCATCATCCGAAAGATCTTCCGTAGAAACCGGCAACTTATCAACACTTTTCAAGAATGAATGTTCGAGGTTAGGCGAAGGATTTTTCGATTCAAGTATTGATGGTTTCTTCTTTGTAGGCTTTGCACTCATAACCTCCACCGGCGGAGGAAATGGTAAATTGTTTTTGGCGACATTTCCTAAAATTCTTGGTGAAAATTCTTTGCAAACGACATTGGTTGAATCACCATGGTTTAAAGTAGCAATAGAATAGACATGAGAAAGATTGGAGTTTTGTGTTGCATTGATGACAAGTTCTTCTTCATTGAAACGAAGGGTGATTTTTCGAGCATGAACATCGATAAGTGCTCTTGATGTATCCAAAAATGAACGACCCAAAATGAGAGGAACTTTTCGATCGATAGGAATGTCTACAACGATAAAGTCAACGGGATAGTAAAACTTTCCGACTTTAACGAAAACGTCCTCGGCTACTCCACATGCTAAAATCATAGAATGATCGACCATCTCGATAGACATGTTCGAAGGAGTAAGAGCCGGAAGCGAAAGCGATTTGAAAATCTCGAGAGGCATTAAATTAATACTAGCACCAAGATCGGCCAAGGCGTAGCATTCCTCCATATCTTGAATTGCACACGGAATCAAAAATTTACCGGGATCACCGACTTTTTGTGGTATGCGGCTAAGAAAAACCGATGAACAACTAGACGATTGTTGTAACTTCTCTTTGTTGTTTAGCATACTTTTGAAGTTTGCGGCGAATCGAGGCATCATGATAAGAGCGTCGGCAAAACTTATGTTAAAATGCATATCACGAAACATTTTCATAAATAGCTCAAATTGATAATTGTTCCGTTCTTGTGCTTTCTCTTTGTTACGTCTCGAAGGGTAAGGTAAAGGTGCTGTGGGTTGGTCATTAGGAAACGGCCTTGGAAACTCGGGTTCCACAATTGGTATTGGTTCAACCGTAGGTGTGGTATGAGTGGTACTTCGTGGGATTGTATTATGCTCCTTTTCGACCATCACCTCGGGTTCTTTCTCGATTTCCTTCTCCGTAGAAGTACTAGGATGAGAGATTGGTTCCTTGAAAGTTTTACCACTTCGTGTAGTAATAACCTTCATTTCTCCCTTCGGATTGTTAATGGTATCACTAGGAAGACCACCCGAGGAGGAGGGTTTACACATGATTGCTTCAAACATCTTAGCCATTCGGTCCTCAAATTTTGATTGCCTAGCATCCGCTTTTAATAACTCTTGCTTAATCTCATGTTGTCCTAATTCCATCTTTTGTTGGTTTTGTTGAAGACGTTGGACATTTCCTTCCATTTTGTTTGCATGAGTTTTAAGTTCATTAGCAAGTTCATTTTTTAGCTCGTTTTTCAACTCGGACCTTAAGCTAATCATCTCACGTTGCATGTTATCAAATTTAGCATCATTTGCTTTAGCATAATCCAAAAATTCTCCTTGCAAATTTTTAGTGTGAGCATTTTGAAAACCTTGTGTAGTGTTTTGAAAATCACGGTTTTGATTTTGATTAGAAATTTGTCCATTACCACTTTGATAATTCCCTTTGTTGTAATTGCGTGTGTTGCCTTGGTAATTACCTTGGTTGTTGTTTCGATAATTGTTAACATTTTGATTTGGTGGAGCTTGATTTTGGCGGGAACCTTGACCGTTTTGGTTGTAAGTTCCCGTTGCTACATAAGCACTCGAAGTGTTACCATCCGCGGTAATGCACTCGGAAAGATCATGAGCTCCCCCACAAGATAAACAACTCTTAGCAACCGCTTTAACCGAAGCGGAATTGGAAGCTTCTTGAGCCTTCCAATAGGACATTAGATTAGCAAATCTATCAAAAAACCGATTTTCCTCATTAGCTTCATCATGTAAGGCGTTAATGCTACGAGACGATTTTGACGAAGATGACGAACCCATATTGGCAACACTCGGTGTGTTACGAGGGTTATAAACCTTAGATCTATTTTCAATGATTTGTAAAGCCTCATTTGTCGTCTTGCACAAAAAATTACCACCCGCGGCAGCATTCAAATAATCTCGTTCATGATTATTAAGTCCATTATAAAAAGTATCCACTTGATGCAATTCCGTAAAATCATGGTGTGGACATTCATGTAACATCTCTTTAAAGCGTTCCCATGCCATTGAAAAACTTTCATTATTTCTTTGCACAAATCGTGAAATCTCATTTTTCAAGTGTGTTGTTTTAGATGGTGGAAAAAACTTGTTCACAAACTTAGAAACGAGATCCGCCCATGTCAAAATCGAATTTGGTGGTTCTTTCTCGAGCCAAATTTTTGCGGGTCCATCCAACGAGTATGGAAACAACATCATCTTAATGGCATCATGTGGAACATCCTTAAACTTGCTAGTTGCGGTGAGACGGTTGAAATTCCTAATGTGGTAATGCGGGTTGTCTTTCTCGTGACCTCTAAACTTATTTGCTTGCAACATCGACATTAAACCCGTCTTAATTTCGAAATTCTCCGCAAGAACGGCGGGAATCACAATAGCCTCTCCAAAACCCTCGGTGGGTGCTTGTAGCAACTCCATCATAGTACGATTAGCCATGACGACTTCTTGTTCTATAATAGGTTCAACAATTGGAGGTTCTTCAACAATCAACGTCTCTTGATTGGCTTGCTTTTGAAGTCGTTTACGAGTTTGTTTTGCTTGATTACGAGTGATCATAAACTTCACGAAGAATGGGAAGTGAGCAAAGAAGATTCTTTTTGGGTGTTTTGTGAATTTTCAATTTTTTTTTTGTGTTTTTGATGATATTTATTTTTTTTGGATTTTGGTGTATCTTCGTAGACAACAATCTACAAAATCTCTCCTCGAATCAAACTCTTGATTAAAGAAGCCTCAAGGGAATGAAAACGATCACGTGGAGTGAACGCCTTCGAATGACTTTAGAACTTTGGTGAAAACCAAATTGTTCAAGAGGGTTTAATCACAAAGAAACCAAGCAAATATAGTATACGTAATAATACTTTGGGCGGCAAAACCCTCGATTAGCCTTCAATCTCAAAATACTCACAAGCAAGCGGGGAAACGAGGCGGCGCGAAGCACTTAAGAGCCTTTTTCCTTAGGGTATATTTTATAATACCCGCCTTATACCCACCTTATAGTTTGTATCTTTCAAAATCGAGCTTCACGAAAGTATTTATCTATTTTTGCCTTTTCTTTTTGTTTGAGATTCGAATACAATAATTGAGTGATGAAATCCCAATTAAGGTTGTGTTTTCACACTTTTGGAGATATTGTTTATTGATTGTGATACTTAATACAATATAGTAATAATATTTGTACAAGAAAAACCAAGAAAACCGATAATACGTATTAGTAGAGTTCTACTAATACAAATACTATTTGGTTAATATTAAAAACAACAATGCAAATTAATCACGACACACCTCCCCGGCAGCGGCGCCAAAAATGATTGTGGTAAAATACACCTCTTGTTTAGGAAAACAAAAGAGCGTATATGAGCGGTAAGTATTGAACAAATGACTTTAGGAAAAATCAAGTGTTAATGACCCAATGAAAGTTCGTTTCCCAAGGAGGTATATGTGTGTAACTAAGATGTACAAGATTTGAGATTAATATTTGGTTTAGAAGGGGATTAGAAAAGAAGATGACGAAGACGTAAAAAAATAAAAATTTAACAAAAAATCACTACTAGAAAGTTAAAACGTAGAACCTTAAAAATCACAAAAATAAAAATAAATTCTAAAAATTACCAAAAATACACCAAAAATCAAAAATAATAAACTAAGAGTTTATCAATGATCAAAACTTTTTCAAACCTTTTAAATAATTAAATATTCAATTTTTAAATGCTAATTAAAGCCCTAAAAATCAAATAAATTATCAAAAAGTCCCAAATAAAGATTTTTCAATTGATAAACCTCTAAAATGACCTAAAAAGATTAAAAACTATTTTTAGAAATTTATAAACTAATAAACACTATTTAAAATGAATTAAAAACTATTAAAACTTAAAATAATTATAAAAATTAATCTAAAGGTGAGAAAATTATTCTAAAAGTTGCTAAATTCCTATTTTAATGTATTAAACCTAAGAAAAATGTAAAAAGCTGGAAAATGTGAAATTTGAAAAATAATATTAAAATAATAATAAAATAATATTAAAAATCCAAAAATTATAAAAAATTCTAAAAACTTGCAAACTAGTTTATTTTAACCTAAATAATCAGAAAATCAAAGTGAAATTACCAAAATACCCCTAATGGGCCCTCAAATGGGCCAAATCCAAATTCAGTCAACACAAATGGGCTTTTGGGCCCAAAAAGTCAAACTTGGCCCAATTGACTTGGAAAAGCCCTATCTGACTTAAAATTCAATTCTAAGAACAAAACTCTAAAGGCCCAAAAGCTGAATGTGAGCTTATCACAACTTATTGAACACAAAGCTTATTCTTATTGGGCTTTTCAGCCCATTAAGCCATAAGCTAATGCCATAAGCTTTGATTTGACACACAACCCTCTTTTAGGATGCTTAAGAGATCTGTCAAAAGAAATTTCCAATAAGCTCACTCAATAAGCCAGAAAATAGAAAAGCAAAAATTCACAAAACGACAAAATAGTCGTTTTTGAGAAATAATGCACCTCAGAAGCTGATTCAACTTGCAAAAGCTTTCAAATGGACTCAATAAGCAATATCAATCAACAAAAATCCAATAAGCACAACCAATAAGCCAGAATAAGCACAAATGAACTTATGTAAAAGTCAAAGGAGTTGGTTTTCTAGTCAAACCTAAAAGTCAACCACCCAAATGCTCCAGTATGAACAAATGGGTCAAAATATGAGCACCTATTACAAAAACAAAGTTGTTGCTGGTTGGAATAAGCTATTATAGCTTATTGTTAAGCTGAGACCAAAATTGCACTAGCAGTGGCAACCAGCAAGGGAAAGGAGTTCCCACTGCTTTGACTATTTGACCAAGCTTTTTTGAGAGTTCTGGTTTGATTCAATTGGAAACAAAGGCACCCTTGTGATCAGTGAACCACAAGGAGTCAATAGCAACAATAAAATCACAAAATGATCCACACAATAAGCCACAAAAATCCAAACAGTCACCAGATACGCACCAGATATGCAAATAAGCAGTTAAGCACTTAATAAGCAGATTTAAGCAAAATAAGCCAACCAAACTTAACCAGATGCATACACAAGCTATATAAATTAACAATAAACACAAAGCAACAAGAATCAAACACTGAATCAAAGAAATCAACAAGATCAAAGCACTAGAAGTTACTGATGAACAATGAACATATGCAGAAACAAGTTTTGCTGATATACTTGACACTTGATCCAATTTCAAGCCTCAAATCCTTCTACCCTGGTGTGACTAACTATGATTTAGCACTTGTTAGCCCTAGCCTAAGCCTAGATCTAGGTGTCCTCAAAATCCTAGCCAATTTTACCAAGTTATTAAGATTTTATAGCCAATTCAAGAATCAATGTGTTCAAACCCACAAAACCTGCAAACAGATGAACATATGCACCCAAATAACAGATACCAATACTTGCTCACAACAAAAAAAACACTTAACAAGCAACACATCCAACTTATGCAGTAATCCCAAACACCCTTTTAAAACTTGATTTCACAAATTTTCAAAGGCTTATGAAGATTCAACCCACAAATCAGATCACTAACACCTCAATAACATCAAACCAAACCAAATCAACAATAATCAACCACAATAACATAGATTCAAGCAATAATCCACAAAAATCACAAATAATCAGAAACTTAAAGAGAAAATGAAAAGGGAAGAAGGTGCAAACCTCCAAGACCTACATCCATGCCCTGGATTGTTTGAGCTGAGGTACTAGCAAAACAAGTACCAGCTTCCAATGCTGCTAAGATGAACAAACAATAAGGTGAGATCAAATAAACAAGCACTTTCTGATTTTGAAACCCAAGCTTTATCAACTAAAACCTTGCCTCAAAAACCTTCAATCGTATAAATGGAACTCAGAATTAGGCTATTCTAACACCAAACTTTTAACTAAATCAAAAAGAGATTTCAAATTTTCAGAAATTCAAATTTTATTTAACTTAAAAAGGAATTACAAAGATTAATAGCCTAAAACTGGAACAAAGGGACTCTCACATGTTGAGGTCTCCTTTTATAGGCAAATGCCTGGCTAAACACTATTCACAAACCCTAGATGTGATTTCTCTATAATGCCCTTGGTCTTCTAGACGTTTTCTTGGTGTGAGCTGTCCAAAATGCATCCAAACCGTTTAAAATAGCTTTGTGATGAAGCAAATGATGTGGACTGTTGATCTTGACACGTGGCAAGCCTTGGTGAGGAAGTTGTCACATGATGGTGAAACGGTTTTGGTGGTGGGTCCTCTTGGTGAGTGGGAGTGAGTGTTTTAAGGTTGGGATGAGATTATAGGCGTGTGAATCAAGTGTGGGTAAGGGTAATTTCATTTTACCCTTTGTTTTAAGTGGAGTAAAATCTGGGTTCTTGACTGCTACAGTAATACCTTTTGATCTGATTTTGGGGGATTGGAAGTTGTTTGGCGCATTTTTGAAGTTTGAATGTTTCAGTGCACAAGAATGGTCCTTGTTCTTTTGGATTTTTGGTAAATTAAGTCTTTCAGCCTAAAAAACGTATTTCCCTTTGTTTTATCTTTCACCACTTGTCACTTTTGGCACAAAACTTTGGAACAAGGATTTCAAGGGTTATTTTTGCCATTTTGAGATATTTCAAGGGCTGATCTTGGACAATGTTGATCTTCAAAGTTCTTCATTGTATCTTTGATTTCATGAGGGACCATTATTGGCAATTTTGATTTGTTGAGGGACTAATCTTGCCATTTCTTCAAAGTTGAAGGACCTTTTGTGTAATTTTGACAAACTTAAGGGACCAAACTTGTAATTATGAATATACAAGGGTTTTAAGTGTCATTTCTTCAATAAATGAGGATTAATCTTGTTTGTCTTCAAGTCTTCAAGGGTATTTGTTGAGAATTCCATGATTAGGGCCCGGTTCTTTGTACGGCTTCGTTTCTCGTGTCCGTTTTTCCTTGTAACTTGTGATCTTTTGTCTTTTTCATGATATCTATACCTAAACTACACAAGTAAACAAACACAAGCATATATATGGTATTTTTATGACATTTTATGCATTTAAAGCCCGAAAAGAACGATGAGATCATGTATAAATGCCATCTCATCAAGTATGCTGTTTATGAACACAAATGGAGGACTTGGTGGAAGCTTACAAGAGCTGACAATACAACACAGACATTTCTAAGTCTAGATGTCATGTTTCAAACCTTGGATAGTGAGGACTTAGAAGATCTATGGAAAATTTTGAAAAAGACTTTTGCTGCAAAACCTCCTACCATGGATGGTGTGGAGAAGGATTGGGTAATCTGGGAGTGCATGCATAGGATGTATGAGCATGAGTTATTTGATCATATATTTGATGCAGTGAATAATGGAGATTTGTTGTATTGGAAGCTGTTTACCAATTCTAGGGTCTATGAGGTAGTAATGGAAGGAGTAAGTGTGTACTTGATCAATCATCGTTATTATCCCTTCACTCAGGAGACCTT
Source organism: Glebionis coronaria (assembly GCA_025667525.1). Lineage (NCBI taxonomy): Eukaryota > Viridiplantae > Streptophyta > Magnoliopsida > Asterales > Asteraceae > Glebionis > Glebionis coronaria. The sequence goes on from CM046875.1 coordinate 215,836,934, forward strand.
GAAGAAACTAGCACAGGATAACTTGATTGTAGATGCTAAAATGCCTGTTGCTTATGATCTGGTAAGGATGATGCATAGTCAGATTTGGCCAGAAATTTTGTAAGCATCCTCATCAACTAGGATTTATTCAGAAACTTGTCTTTAGGGGAAAGCACAAGTTTAGGGGAGGATTGTTGGGAATAAATCTATGTATACTTGTTACCCCTGCTAGTTGATTATTCGTACCCCTGCTAGAGTAAGTTCCCCCTGCCAAATAACAAAGGCAGGGGGATTGGTTCCCCTGCTGAAGTCAAAGGCCCTGCCGTCAGAGATAAACTTGGAATAGATTTTTACGCGTTTCTGTTACTACTCCTTAATACTTTCCAAGTTTGTTATTAGTGATCTTGTACGTGAGTCCTTATGCCTATAAAAGGACTCACTAGGTTAGCATGCAAAGTGTGTCTTTCTCTATTGTCTTTCATTATCATACTTTAAGGTTTTGTAAACCCTAATACCATTATAGGGTATTCGTATATCATTGATATATTAAAGTTCAACGTTTGCTTTAATCATAATTTTCTTGTGCTAAACACTATTAATAAGTGTGAAAACACTTATCCTTTTACCACTTATTTCCAATAATAACAAGACCAAAACGTGTGATTTATGTCGTAAAAGTCGGAATTATGCGTGGTTTGTGTTTTTATTGTGTTTTAGGACCAAAATATGAAAAAGGAAGAAAACACGGGTTTTCACGGGCTTTTATCGAAGAAAACGGGAAAAGACGAAGTCAAAAGATCAAGAGTGCAAAAAGAACGGAAGTCCAAGGCCTATTCTGAAGATTTATCGAAGAAAAAGTCTAAAGGCGGAAGTTTAACGAAGTCGAAGAACTTAAGTCTAATAGAAGAAGAAAATTAAAAGACAAGTTCAAATCCCGAGACTACAAAGACGAAGAATTAAAGTCGAGACGAGAAGAAAAAGAAAGAAGAAAGCACCACACATGCCTCCTACTTCCCTATAAATACCCTCCTAATCACATTAGGAGGGGGTTAGCTAGTTTTTATTTTTAAGTTTCTTTCTAGTTTTTAGAGAGAGAAAGTCTTAAACTTTCTCTCACTAAGCCTTTCATTTTTCCTTTCTTCCAAGCTTTCTTTAATCTTTGTATTTGGATTCCATTAATCATTTTTAATCAAGAGTAAGCTTTGTGTTCTTTAATCTCATTCTACATTTCTTGGTATTTTATCTTTGACCCGAATTACACATTTCATTCATACGACTTGATGTTTTTCGTGAGTAAAGGATTAATTTTCTTGGTTTTCACATAAGCACTTATACGTTTAGGCCATAAGCTCGTAATGCTTATTGGCTTATTCGAGTTTTAGCTTATTTGATTTTCGGATTTTATAAAGGTTTTAGTTATTTTAAAAGTATCTTTCATTAAGTTCTTGATTTCATATCTCGAAGTTGTCGAATTTTGGCTTAATAAGTTGTTTAAGGTTTGAGTAAATAGCTTATTGATTGTGCTTATTTCGTTTTAAGATTGCCACCAATTTCGGAAATTTTTGCTCTCCATCGCAATACAAGGGTTTTACTACACATTCCGACGGTGTTATACACATTCCGATAGACCTCAGTATTTTGATCGCAATAACCCGTTAGGGTTTTACTTTGCGATCGGGTTGGTTTTTCCCCTTATTCCGATCTGGGATTGCGATCGCATATTCCGACGGGTCTTAAGGTCTTCAGTTAAGACGAAGTGCTGCCCATTCTTCGAAAGGAACATTGCGACAGCATCATTCCGATAGATTCACATTGCGACAGTAGTATTCACAACATTCCGATGGTTAGTAAGATCATACATTCCGATGGATCCTTGTTTGATATTCCGATGGTTGAAATTTTGGTGTATTCCGATGGATATTAATTGTTTTATTCCGATTGATTAAGTTTTTAAGTTTTCAGGTTTTACAAGTTTTAAGTTTTAAGTATTTTCATAAATTAACTTTAAGTTTAATTTTGTCAAAGCTTTAAAGTTACTCAACGACACTTTAATTACTTGCTATTAGTTTAAATTAGACAAACAAAACCAAACCACTCTCTTGATTCACCAAAAGTCGATTGAGTCGCACTTAAGACCGGTTTTCTATTCGAAAAGACTTCGGACGATAAGATTTCATACCTAGCCAAAAGCGAAGTATTAAATGGCGCCGCTGTCGGCTCTTTTCGTTACGATTAACGGTTTTTAGTGAGAGACGCATTGAATTTTGGGATCCGTTCTTTGAACGTTATTTTCCTTGCTTTAAAAATTTTAAAAATCCATAAAAAATATAAAACTCTTCAAAAATACAAAAACATTAAAAAATCATAAAAAGCAATTCTTTTCCAAAGTTTTGCACCAAAAAGATTATATAGATATATTCTTTGTGTATATTTTCCTTCTGCAGGTGTATGCGTACTAGATCTTCGAACTATTCTGAGCCCGAGACTCGTCAAGATTTAGATATGGCTAGTGTTAATAACAACAATAATCACCCACCTCAACCTAATTTAAATAATAACAACAACAACAACAACAATGTCCTCCTGCCTGATTTACGAACAATGGAGGAATTGTGTCAACCCACCATGAACGGACGCGGAGGCCCGATTGCGCCAATGCACGTCACGACTCAGGAGTTTTCGTTGAAGCATCACATGATCCAGCAAGTGCAAACGAACCCATTTCGCGGAATTCCGGATGATGATGCCAACAAACACCTCGACAAATTCATTCCCATTACCGAAAGCATGAAGTGCTCCGGTGTTTCTATGGATGACCTTCGCCTCCAACTCTTTCCCCACTCGCTTTCTCACCATGCCGAAAAATGGTTTGACCGTCTTCCTAAGAATTCTATTCATACGTGGAATGACATGACTCAATGCTTTTTATCGCGCTACTTTCCCCCATCCATGGTCACAAGCCTTCGTAACCAAATCAGTGGATTCATGCAAGAGAATGATGAATCGCTTTTCGATGCTTGGGAACGATACAATGATTTGATCGACCGCTGTCCAAATCACGATATGCTCCCCGTCACTCTCATTGACACCTTCTACAATGGTCTCACTTTTCGTGATCGTGACACGATCAATGCCGTCGCCGGTGGTACCTTTATGAAAAGGAGACCGGAGGAGTGCCGAGAGTTGATCGAAAACATGACTACTCACCACAAGAATTGGGATTTATCCGCATCCTCAAGATCTAACTCGAGAGTCAATGTTTCTTCTACTACTTCCAATCCTGAGATGACTGAAATTTCTCGACAACTCGCTGAAATGAACAAGAATTTCATGGCCATGGCCACAAACCACTTTCAACAAGCTAAAGCCGTTGCTATTTCTTGTGACACATGTGGTGGTCCTCATTCTTATAATTATTGTCCTTCTACCCAAGGCAATTATTCTGAAAATGTTAACGCGGATTACGGCACTTATCCCACGGGAGGTTATCAAGCTCGCCCGCAAGGAGACCGTGGCTTGCTAAGTTATCGTTCCAACAATTACCTTGCTCCAACCGGTTTCCCTCCTGCAAACCAAAACCAACAACAAAGCTATAACCAAAACAACCAATCCCAACCTCGTGCTCAAAATCAATATCAATCCCAAAGAAACCCATACCCAACTCAAGGAAATTCTCAAGCATACCAAGCTCCACCTCTCAATCAACCGATGGCAGTAAACCAAGTCGTCGAGACGTTCATGAAGACTAATCGTGAGATGGTGACGAATCTTCTGAGTCAATTTGTCAACTTGAAGAATGACATGGTGAAACAAGGGAGCGATATTCTAGCCGAGCTAAGGAATGATATGGCCAAACACAGCAATGAAATTAATGCAAACATGCAAAACTCTTTTAATAATCAAGGGGTTCACCTTCGTGATATGATTGGTTCGCTCATCCAAGGTAATCAACCCTCTTCTTCGGGTACTCTTCCAAGTAATACCGTTGCGAATCCAAGAGGGAGATGAAAGCAATCACCACTCGTAGTGGAAAAGGTTATATGGAACCCGAGCTTCCTACACCTCCACCCGTGATTGTGAACAAGGAAAAAGAGCAACTTTCCCCACCTCCTTCACCTTCTATCCCCGTTTCCCCACCACCCGTGGTTGTGAGTGATCCTATTCCCCTAAAGCCTTCTTCTTCATCTAATATACCTTATCCTTCAAGGTTGAGGAAAGAGAAGCAAAAGAGCAAGGATGATATTCAGGTTTCAAACTTTCTAAAAATGTTTAAACAATTGAATTTTAACATCTCCTTTACCGAGGCTCTCGCTCACATGCCCAAATACGCTAAGATGTTTAAAGATCTTCTAAGTGATAAGGAAAAGCTTCTTGACATTGCTCAGACCCAACTTAATGAGAACTGCTCCGCAGTGCTCTTAAGGAAATTACCCACCAAACTTGGTGATCCGTGTCGCTTCTTGATTCCTTGCAACTTCCCGGGAGTAGAGAATTGCATGGCCCTAGCCGATCTAGGTGCCAGTATAAACTTAATGCCTTTAAGTGTTTGGAAGCAATTATCTCTCCCCGACCTAGTCCCCACCAAAATGACTTTGGAATTAGCCAACCGTACGGTTGCTTATCCAGTGGGGATAACCGAAGATGTCTTTGTTGGCGTTGACAAATTCACCTTCCCGGCGGATTTTGTTGCCGTTGACTACGAGATGGACCCTCGTGTTCCATTAATCGTTGGACGTCCATTCCTGAGGACCGGTCGCACTCTTATTGATGTAGCCGCGGGCGAAATAATCATGAGAGTTGGTGACGATAAAATTGTCTTCAACATGGGTAAGATTTCTAAGCAACCTTATTCGTATGAGAGTGTTAATGCTATTGATGTTCTCCATGAGGCTTGTGAAGAACATTTTCATGATGCTTGCAAAAGTACTCTTTCTTCTCTACCCAATGTTGAGACCGTTGCCTCAATTGCTCCAGCATTGACTCCTTTTGGAGAAAGTGACTTGGATGATTTCGAAGCTAGCTTGGGTCCTCTCGATATTAAGTATGATAATTTGTCCACCAATTGGGATGAAGACATTCATACTATTGAGAGACTTCTCAATGAGGACCCGTTGTCCCCTCCTTCTCCTAAAGAGGTGACTAATGATGATCCATCGTTAGTTTCACCATCTATTGAGGATCCTCCCACTCTTGAGCTTAAGGACCTACCTCCTCATCTTGAGTACGTTTTCCTGGAAGACAACGAGAAATTACCGGTCATCATCGCAAAGGATCTGAAAGAAGACGAAAAGCCCGACTTGTCGCCGTGTTGCAGAAGCATAAAAAAGCTATCGCTTGGAAAATCTCCGACATCCGTGGAATTGATCCTCACTTTTGCACACATAAAATTCTCATGGAGGACGACTTTAAGCCCACAATTCAAAGCCAACGAAGGGTGAATCCTAAAATCCATGAATTCATCAAAAAATAGGTTATCAAACTTCTTGATGCGGGTATGATTTACCCTATTTCGGATTCACCATGGGTTAGTCCAGTCCATTGTGTGCCTAAGAAAGGCGGAATCACCGTTGTGCCCAATGCAAACAACGAGTTAATTCCTACCCGTCTCGTTACTGGGTGGAGAGTTTGTATAAACTACCGCAAACTCAATGATGCCACGAGAAAGGATCATTTCCCTCTACCTTTTATGGACCAAATGCTTGAACGTTTAGCGGGTAATGAATATTACTGCTTTCTTGATGGTTTCTCGGGTTATTTCCAAATACCCATCGATCCCCAAGATCAAGAGAAGACAACATTCACTTGTCCCTATGGCACATTTGCTTATAAAAGAATGCCTTTTGGCTTATGCAATGCCCCCGGGACTTTCCAAAGGTGCATGTTGGCTATCTTCCATGACATGGTTGAACAAACCATGGAAGTTTTCATGGATGATTTCTCGGTCTTTGGGGACTCCTTCTCTTCTTGCCTTTCCAATTTGGAACGTATGCTTAAGCGGTGCGAAGACACTCGCCTTGTTCTGAATTGGGAAAAATGCCATTTTATGGTAAAAGAAGGCATTGTGCTAGGACACAAAATCTCTAAAGTCGGTCTTGAAGTCGACCGTGCTAAAGTAGATGTCATAGCCAAATTACCTCCACCTTCAACCGTGAAGGGTGTGAGAAGTTTTCTGGGTCATGCGGGTTTTTATCGTCGATTCATTCAGGATTTCTCTAAAATCGCTCGCCCGATGACCCACCTCTTGGAAAACGATACTCCTTTTATCTTTTCTAAAGAGTGTCTTGAAGCCTTCAATCTTCTTAAGGATAAGCTAACTAAGGCACCGGTCTTGGTTACCCCTAATTGGGAGCTGCCTTTTGAATTGATGTGCGATGCTAGCGACTTTTCCATTGGTGCGGTTTTGGGCCAACGAGTGAATAAACACTTCCAACCAATCCACTACGCTAGCAAAACAATGACGGGGGCTCAATTGCATTATACGACATACGAAAAAGAGCTTTTAGCTGTTGTCTATGCTTATGAGAAATTTCGCCCCTATCTTGTTTTATCCCCTACCATCGTATACACGGACCATTCTGCGTTGAAGTACTTGATGACAAAGCATGATTCTAAGCCAAGACTTCTTCGCTGGGTTTTACTCCTTCAAGAATTCAACATTGAAATTCGCGACAAGAAAGGAGCCAAAAACCTGGTCGCGGATCATCTGAGTCGACTTGAGGATCCATATCAGGGGGATCATCCGAACAAAGAGATCAATGACTCTTTCCCCCTTGAGACCTTAATGTCTATAAACCTCAATCTTGATGACACCCCGTGGTTTGCGGACATTGCAAACTACTTAGCGGGTGGTATTCTCATCCAAGGGTTAACATCCCAACAAAAGAAAAAGTTCTTGAATGACGTTAAGACTTACTTTTGGGATGACCCTTTTCTATTCAAACAATGTGCTGATCTGATCATTCGTCGATGTGTTGACGGACCGACATCTTTTGAAATTCTCCAAGCTTGCCACAAAGGACCCACCGGTGGTCACTTTGGTCCCAACTACACCGCTAAAAAAGTGTTTGATTCTGGATTCTATTGGCCCACCATTTATCGTGATGCTCACGAAATGGTTAAGCATTGTGATGCTTGCCAACGTCAAGGCAAGATCACACATAAGGATGAGATGCCTCAAAATTTCATACAGGAATGTGAAATCTTTGATGTATGGGGCATCGACTTTATGGGGCCATTTCCATCCTCCAAAGGGAATAAGTACATCCTCGTCGCCGTCGACTATGTTTCTAAATGGGTTGAAGCCAAGGCTCTTCCTACGAATGATGCGAGGGTGGTTGTGAACTTTTTGAAGCAGCTCTTCGCTCGATTTGGCGTTCCTCGTGCTATCATCAGTGACCGCGGGACTCATTTTTGCAACGATCAATTTGCAAGACTCATGGCTAAGTATGGTGTTAATCATCGTCTTTCCACCGCCTATCATCCCCAAACCAATGGGCAAGCCGAAATATCCAACCGTGGCTTGAAGAGAATTTTGGAGAATACTGTGGGAGAGCATCGCGTCGCGTGGGCCGATAAGTTAGATGATGCTCTGTGGGCTTTCCGTACTGCTTACAAGACCCCGATCGGTTGTACACCCTATCGTCTTGTGTACGGGAAAGCCTGCCACCTACCCATCGAGCTGGAACATAAGGCGCACTGGGCCTTGAAGTGGGCTAACTTCGACATCAACAAAGCCGGTGATCATCGCAAGATTCAACTCAACGAGCTCAACGAACTAAGGAATGAAGCTTATGAGAACTCGCTGATCTACAAGGAGAAGACGAAGATCATTCATGACGCAAAAATAAAGAACCAAGAGTTCCACGTTGGTGATCAAGTCTTACTCTTCAACTCTCGGTTGAAGATCTTCTCTGGCAAGTTGAAGAGCCGCTGGTCTGGTCCATTCACCGTCGCCAAAGTCTTTCCATATGGGACCATTGAGCTTTCTCAGCCAAATGGGCCCAATTTCAAGGTGAATGGCCAGCGTCTGAAGCTGTACTTTGGTGAGGACATCTCTCAAGAGATGATTCCATCCCTCACCACGTTCCCCATGAACTAAATTGGGTCGAGTCAAGCTCGTGACTCGGTGAACAAAAACAAGCGCTTCTAGGGAGGCAACCCGTGTTCTATCCTTTACTGCTTTCATAATAAGTGTAGGGGGAGCCCCACATATGTTTGTTGTCTTGTTTCTTGTGCTGTGCAGGGATTAAAGCTTCAAAGATCCACCTTGATGACTTTTGACGAACCGTGATACCGTGTTCCCATCTTCCCGGTTCTATCCTAAACTCTTGTGATTCAATATTTCATATTTTATATGTTCACATTGAATTCACTATAGTTTTCCTTTCCTTAGCAAGATTTAAACAAAGTGCACAATGTCATAAGTGTAGGGGAGTTTACTCCCACATGCTTAAACATTGAGGACAATGTTTATCTAAAGTGTAGGGGGGACTTCTATCGAAGTAAGTGGTCTTTTCCATGAATTTGCCCTCATTTTAACCGGAAAATTTGATTTTTCTACATTTTTCAAAATTTTTAATCTATTTTGGCCTAGTTGTATAGTTGTATTTGCCTTTGTTATGATTATCTTCTTTCCATTACTAGAATAGTTTTTCAATAAAGTGGTTTTAGATTTTTCTTAATCGTGAACATTTTGACTCAACCCGAGTTTACTTACCTAAGTTTACTCTAGCTAGTATCCTTAACGTGTTTAAGTCAAGTTTTGCTAGGCTTTTATATAGGGAGCTATAAAACGCGAAAGTCTTAACTCTCACGGGTTAAGAACAAGAACTTTTCGCTAGTTCCTATAATTGATCCTAGAAAGTCGTTTATCAAGGGAACTTTAAAACGCGATTTCTAAACTTGAAAAAGTCTAAGAATTTGCAAGATCCTATAGGCGACTCGAAAACCCAAAACTTTGATTTAATTGGCTAAGCATCCACGAGTCTCATTCCTTGAGATTTTAAACTATGGAGAACGAGAGATGATAGAGTCAATTATAAGTTCGGTATTCTTTCGTGAATTTATGTGAGTTAATTATAAGCCTATTCTCCCTCCGCTTGTTAATAAATTTATTTGCAATAAATAAGGTTGTACGATTTAAAAGGTTACTTAGCTTCTAGCCCCAGATCGTTTAAAAGTTGCTCGGTACGGATTAGAGTTCATAGCCAAGGCATAACTTATTGAAGCGGGATGCGAAGATTGGCAAGTCCGAAAAGGCCCTAACAAGGCATGAGGGCTACATTTTGTTGCTAAAGATCCAAAAGTGATGTGAAGAATCATTTATCGAAAATCAATATGAAAGATCAAGACACACGACGAAAAGCAAGAACTCCCCAAAAGTCATGGAGAAGTCTATCCGAAAAGACCCTAACAAGGTATGAGGATAAATAGATCCATGTCCTAAAAGGAGGCGGATCGTTGTATATCAAAGTCCAAAATAAAGATTGGAGAAAAATGAAGAAGTCGTGGTCCATATATGAAGAATCTCTCAAAACTTCTAATGAAGAAATTCCTATTATGAAGAGAAGGCCATCATTTCATGAACGTCTCTGAAGATTCGAAGTATGAAGTCGCTGCCAAATATCGGTCCGAGAAAGGTCTTAAATCGTGAAGCGAGTTATGCCAGGATATGAACTTTATGAGGTCCCGAGAAGCAGTTTTAAAAGATTTGGTCCTTTAGCTAACTATTGATTAAATCGTTCACCTTATTTTCGGACTAAATAACTATCAAAATAAGTCAAACAATGCATCCTCGTGATCATTCAAGACAAAAATAAAATATAAGAGATACACTTAGGAATAAGGGAGTCTAAGTGAGTAATTGGCCCACACGAGTTCGTGATAGTTTGCTAACTTATAATAACAATGATCTCGTTTTTAAGCTTGGTATGGGGAAGTGAAACTTGAGGATGATAAACGTTCATGGCTGCCAAAACCAATGTAAGTGTTTGATTTCTTTTCTTGTTCTATCTTTTTATGTTAATAAAGGCCAAGGTGGGTTATTTATGATGGAAAATGTAAACCGTGCTTTAAAATTATTGCATTGCATGAGGGCATTGCAATGGTCAAGTGTAGGGGATTTAATAAGTGTGAAAACACTTATCCTTTTACCACTTATTTCCAATAATAACAAGACCAAAACGTGTGATTTATGTCGTAAAAGTCGGAATTATGCGTGGTTTGTGTTTTTATTGTGTTTTAGGACAAAAATATGAAGAAGGAAGAAAACACGGGTTTTCACGGGCTTTTATCGAAGAAAACGGGAAAAGACGAAGTCAAAAGATCAAGAGTGCAAAAAGAACGGAAGTCCAAGGCCTATTCTGAAGATTTATCGAAGAAAAAGTCTAAAGGCGGAAGTTTAACGAAGTGGAAGAACTTAAGTCTAATAGAAGAAGAAAATTAAAAGACAAGTTCAAATCCCGAGACTACAAAGACGAAGAATTAAAGTCGAGACGAGAAGAAAAAGAAAGAAGAAAGCACCACACATGCCTCCCACTTCCCTATAAATACCCTCCTAATCACATTAGGAGGGGGTTAGCTAGTTTTTATTTTTAAGTTTCTTTCTAGTTTTTAGAGAGAGAAAGTCTTAAACTTTCTCTCACTAAGCCTTTCATTTTTCCTTTCTTCCAAGCTTTCTTTAATCTTTGTATTTGGATTCCATTAATCATTTTTAATCAAGAGTAAGCTTTGTGTTCTTTAATCTCATTCTACATTTCTTGGTATTTTATCTTTGACCCGAATTACACATTTCATTCATACGACTTGATGTTTTTCGTGAGTAAAGGATTCATTTTCTTGGTTTTCACATAAGCATTTATACGTTTAGGCCATAAGCTCGTAATGCTTATTGGCTTATTCGAGTTTTAGCTTATTGATTTTCGGATTTTATAAAGGTTTAGTTATTTTAAAAGTATCTTTCATTAAGTTCTTGATTTCATATCTCGAAGTTGTCGAATTTTGGCTTAATAAGTTGTTTAAGGTTTGAGTAAATAGCTTATTGATTGTGCTTATTTCGTTTTAAGATTGCCACCAATTTCGGAAATTGCTGCTCTCCATCGCAATACAAGGGTTTTACTACACATTCCGACGGTGTTATACACATTCCGATAGACCTCAGTATTTTGATCGCAATAACCCGTTAGGGTTTTACTTTGCGATCGGGTTGGTTTTTCCCCTTATTCTGATCTGGGATTGCGATCGCATATTGCGATCGCATATTCCGACGGGTCTTAAGGTCTTCAGTTAAGACGAAGTGCTGCCCATTTTTCGAAAGGAACATTGCGGCAGCATCATTCCGATAGATTCACATTGCGACAGTAGTATTCACAACATTCCGATGGTTAGTAAGATCATACATTCCGATGGATCCTTGTTTGATATTCCGATGGTTGAAATTTTGGTGTATTCCGATGGATATTAATTGTTTTATTCCGATTGATTAAATTTTTAAGTTTTCAGGTTTTACAAGTTTTAAGTTTTAAGTATTTTCATAAATTAACTTTAACTTTAATTCTGTCAAAGCTTTAAAATTACTCAACGACACTTTAATTACTTGCTATTAGTTTAAATTAGACAAACAAAACCAAACCACTCTGTTGATTCACCAAAAGTCGATTGAGTCGCACTTAAGACCGGTTCTCAATTCGAAAAGACTTCGGACGATAAGATTTCATACCTAACCAAAAGCGAAGTATTAACTATATTCCGCATCTTGTTTAGTTACTTTGTCTTGCAAAGTTTCTCTAGTGTTAGATTGAATTTATTCTTTCTATCACAACCCTTAAACAAGCTATTAAGGTTTAAGATCTGAGTTTGGGATCAACAAAGACTAGAAACCAACAATCGAAACTAAACCGCTAAGCCAATACTTATTAAGCAAAATATATATACAAGTGAAGGGAGAATAAGCAAACAACGAGAACATGCGAGTTTTTTTAAAGAATACGAGTACTCTACGTTTAGCATAGTAACTTATAATTAACTCTATTATTTCTCGTCCTCATTTAAGAGACTTAGCCTAATATGAAGTTAAGGAATCGAAGCTAACTGCTCAACACGCACGGTCGAGTAAAAAATTACTCTTATTCTCGCCATCCGAAAATCTACATTCGTGTCTTCAAACACTTATAAAACATGAGAAAAAATTTAAATTTGGCCATTTTTAGCCTTATTTTGTAACAAAACGATAAACAAAAAGATGAAAGTTGGAAAGCGTGAAGGTTTGGCAAGGCAAGTATCTATTCACCCCCTCCCCATACTAAAGTTTAAACATTGTCCTCAATGTTTCGAGTCTAAGGGTAGGATACCCCCATGCTAAAGACGAAGTCGAATGCTTAATCTAGCATGGGGAAAGGGCGTAACCGTTAAATTAATAGCCGTTTATGAAGTATGTTAAAAACCTTAGGTTAGAACATCAAAGGATATATCATGGTGGATATTGAGAAATTCTTCAAAGCAAACGATCGATTGATCCTCTAAAACGAACACGAGAGGTTCCAATCGTGAAGATCATGATCATCTAAAAACCACAATACACAAACAACCACGGAACAAAGGTTGGAAGGGCACAAATCCCCTCACGTAAGCTACATTAGAAAACGATAATATGTACATGAATAAGCATGGGACTCCCCCACGAGGCACCTCGTTTTTTATTACCGAGTCATGAGCTCGACTCGATCCCCTCAATAATAATTATCATTGGGGAAGGTGACTTGGTCGAGGTAGTTCAAAGAGGGAACTTCCCCACCAAAGTAGTGCTTCAACCTATGGCCATTCACCTTAAAATTAGGGCCATCATTTTGAGCTAGCTCGATGGTCCCATATGGCAAAACTTGGGTAATGGTGAATGGACCGGACCAACGGGATTTCAACTTGCCGGAAAAGATTTTCTAACGTGAGTTAAAAAGCAACACTTGATCTCCAATGTTAAAAACCTGGTTTTAATTTTAGAGTCATGAAAGTTTTTGGTTTTCTCTTTATAAATCCATGAATTTTAATAAGCAATGTCTCTCAATTCATCCAATTCATTTAATTGCATCTTCCGGTGTTTTCCCGCGGTCTCAATGTCATCATTACAATGCTTTAGGGCCCAATAAGCTTTGTGTTCGAGTTCAACTGGCAAATGACAATTCTTCCCATATACGAGCTTGTAAGGAGTGCACCCAATAGGCGTCTTATGAGCGGTACGAAAGGCCCACAAAGCATCGTCCAACTTATCCGACCACGATTGTCGGTTCTCTCCTATCGATCTCTCCAAGATCCTCTTCAACGCTAGGTTTGAAACCTCGACTTGCCCACTCGTTTATGGGTGATAAGCCGTAGAAAGCCGATGTGTAACCCCATATTTCCTTAGAACCCTTTTGAATTAGTCATTACAAAAATGGGTTCCACGATCGCTTATGATTGCACGAGGGGTTCCAAACCGAGAAAACAATTGCTTCAAGAACTTTACCACCACACGAGCATCGTTTGTGGGCAAAGCCTTATCTTCCACCCACTTGGATAGGTAGTCAACAGCGACAAGGATGTACTTATTACCACGAGATGATGGAAGCGGCCTCATAAAATCAATTCCCCAAACGTCAAAGATCTCACACACTTGGATGATATTTTGTGGCATTTCATCGTTTTGTGAGGCTTTGCCTTGACGTTGGCATGAGTCACATGACTTGACAATTGCATGTGCATCTCGGTATATAGTAGGCCAAAAGAAACCGACATCAAAGACCTTCTTCGCCGTGAGATTAGCACCATGGTGACCACCCGTGGGTCCCTCGTGACAAGCTCTAAGGATATCAGAAGCTTCGGTGCCAAAAACACAACGTCGAATAATTTGATCCGTACAAGTCCGAAATAGGTAAGGGTCGTTCCAAAAGTAGAACTTGACGTCACGAAAGAGTTTTCGTTTTTGTTGAGTCGTCATACCCTTAATGATGAAGTTCCCCGCATGGTAATTTGCGATGTCCGCAAACCATGGGGTGGATGAGTCAACCTTAGAATTCACTACACCAAGTGTCTCGAGAGGAAATGTTTCGGTAATTTACTTGTTCTCATACACAATTTGGTGAGGATCTTCCAAGCGAGAAAGATGATCGGCCGCTAGATTCTCGAATCCTTTTTTGTCAAGGATTGTGACATCAAATTCTTTTAGGAGGAGCATCCAACGAAGCAATCTCGGATTTGCATCTTGTTTAGCCATGAGATACTTGATTGCCGAGTGATCCGTATACACTATGCATTGGGTCAAGACGAGGTAAGGTCGGAATTTCTCAAATACATACACCATGGCAAGGAATTACTTTTCTGTTGTAGTGTATTTAAGTTGAGCCTTGGTCATCGTCTTGCTAGCATAGTGAATAGGCAAGAAGTGCTTTTCATGACGTTGCCCCAAAACGGCCCCAATAGTGTAATCACTTGCATCACCCATGAGTTCAAAGGGGAGGTTCCAATTGGGAGCAACAAGAATGGGAGCTTCGGTAAGTTTCCTCTTAAGGATTTTAAAGGCTCGTACACAATCTTCGTTAAAGACAAAAGGAGCATCTTTTTCGAGGATATGTGTAATAGGTCAAGAAATATTTGAAAAATCCTTGATGAATCGATGATAAAAGCCCGCGTGGCCTACGAAACTCCTAACTCCCTTAACGGTTTTGGGATGAGGTAATTTAGCGATGACGTCTACCTTAGATTTGTCTACCTCAATCCCCGCGTTCGAGACCTTGTGCCCTAAGACGATTCCTTCCTTAACTATAAAATGACATTTTTCCTAATTGAGCACAAGGTTGGTTTCCTCACAACGTTTCAACATTCTCTCAAGGTTCGATAAACATGAAGTGAACGAACAACCAAACACGGAAAAATCATCCATAAAGACTTCCATCGTCTTCTCGATCATGTCATGAAAAATAGCCATCATACACCGTTGAAAAGTTCCCAGTGCATTACAAAGTCCGAATGGCATTCTACGATAGGCAAACGTTCCATATGGATACGTAAACGTAGTTTTTTCTTGATCACGAGGATCGATGGGGATTTGGAAGTAACCGGAAAAACCATCTAAAAAGCAATAGAAATCGTTTCCCGCAAGACGCTCCAACATTTGGTCCATGAAGGGCCAGGGAAAATGGTCTTTTGAGTGGCGTCATTCAACTTACGATAGTCGATACACACCCTCCAACCGGTCACAAGTCGAGTTGGAGTTAACTCGTTGTCATCATTAGGCACAACGGTCATTCCTCCCTTCTTAGGGACAGAATGAATGGGACTCACCCAAGGGCTATTAGAAATAGGGTAAATCATTCCCGCGTCAAGGAGTTTAAGGACTTCCTTTCTGATGACGTCGTGAATTTTAGGGTTCACCCTCCTTTGACATTGGATTGCGGGCTTGTAATCCTCCTCCATTAAGATTTTGTGGGTACAAAATTTAGGATCGATCCCCTTAATGTAGGATAATTTCCACGCAATTTCCCCTTTGTGGTCCTTTAGAACATCGATAAGTGCGGTTTTTTCATCATCCGAAAGATCTTTAACAATAATCACCGGCAACTTATCGTCTCCTTCCAAGAATATGTATTCAAGATGAGGAGGTAAATCTTTCAACTCGAGGATTGGTGGTTCCTCAATTGAAGATTTGGGTACGATACTCATAACCTCCTCGGGCGGAGGTAATGGGAAATCGTTAAGAAAATCCTTGATAATCGAGAAGTCCTCATCGTTGTCGAGGTCTTCGTTACAAGTACGAGGAACATCAAATTCTTCCAATGTAAAACCACCACCTTCAAATGGAGTGAAGGATGGTGTCGAATTATCAAGAATAGGATTGAGCATAGTGGGATTGCCACTATTTTCATCGTCACCAAAACCTAAAAATCTTGTGAAAATTCCTCGCAAACGACATCGATCATATCAACGAGGTTTATGGTCGCGACGGAATAAACATGAGAAATTTGAGAGTTTTGTGTTGCGTTTATAACAAGTTCCTCGTCGTTGAAACGTAAGGTGATTTTTCTAGCATGCACATCAATCAACGCCATTGACGTATCCAAAAATGAACGACCTAAAATAAGAGGAACTTGAGGATCCGTGGGAATATCGACAACGATAAAGTCTACTAGATAATAGAACTTTCCTACTTTCACAAAAACGTCTTCGGCCAATCCACATGCGGGAATAGTGGAATGATCGGCCAATTGGATAGACATTAGTGAAGGAGTAAGATTAGGAAGGTTGAGCGACTTGAAGATTGCAAGAGGCATCAAGTTAATACTAGCACCAAGATCGGCCAAGGCATAACATTCTTCCATATATTGAATAGCACATGGGATCAAAAATTTACCGGGATCACCGACTTTTTGAGGTATGCGGTTAAGATAAACCGATGAACAACTAGACAATTGTTGCAATTTCTCCTTGTTGTTTAACATACTCTTAAAGTTAGCGGAAAATCGAGGCATCATGACCAAAGTGTCGGCAAAACTTATATTGAAATGCAAATCACGAAACATTTTCATAAAAATCTCAAATTGGTAATTCTCACGTTCTTGCCGTTTCTCCTTACGAAGTCTCGATGGGTAAGGCACAGGTGGTGCGGGTTGAGGCATAGGCATAGCCTTTGTAATCTCGGGTTCCAATGATGGTAATGGGTCAACCGTAGGTGTGGTTTGAGTGGTACTTCATGGGATTGGGATATGCTCCTCTTCGACCACCACCTCGGATTCTTCCTCAATTTCCTCTACCGTTGGAGTAATTAGTTGAGGAGTCGGTTCCTTAAGTGTCTTACCACTACGTGTGATAATCACTTTCATCTCTCCCTTAGGGTTCGATATGGTGTTACTAGGAAGACTACTCGAAGAAGAGGGTCTACACATTATCCCCTCAAACATAGATGAAGTTTTATACTCAAACATAGATTGCCTCTTATCGGCCTTAAGCATCTCTGGTTTTATCTCATGTTGCTCTTGTTCCATCTTTTGTTGGTTTTGTTGTAACCTAGTCACATTACCCCCCCCCCCCCCATTTTGTTGGTATGAATCTTAAGCTCATTTACTAACTCGTTTTTCAACTCCTTTTTCACATCATTCTTAAACTCGGATCTTAGGATAATGATCTCCCTTTGTATATTACAAACCTAGCATCATTTCCGTTTGCATATTCAATAAATTCATTTGGAAGATCTTTCAAGTTTTGCAAATTCTTGTTGTTGTTTTGAAAATCATGGTTTTGATTTTTGTTTTGCACTTGATTATTAGTTCCTTGATTCCCATATTTGTTACCCTTATAATTGTTCCTTTGATTTCCTTGATAACCAACTTGATTGTTTCGATAATTGTTAGCATTTTGATTTGGTGCAAAGCCCCGTGGAGTCAATTGATTAGTGCGGGTAACTTGACCGTTTTAGTTATAAGTTCCTGTGACCGCGTAGGCACTCGAAGTGTTACCACCGTTGGTAATGCACTCGGAGAAATCATGACCTCCACCACAATACATACAAGAAACCTCAACCGCTTTAGCCGTAGCGGGAGTGGGTTGTTCACCAACTTTAAACTCAATCAAAAGTCCTTTAAGCTTATCAAAGATTTTGTTCTCCAAATTTACCTCGATTTGGAAAGCATCGGTGGTATGAGACAATGAAGGCGAAGCCGAAGACGAAGTCTTACGAACACTCGATGTGCTACGAGGGCAATAGATCTTAGACCTATTCTCAATAATCAACAACGCTTCCTCAACTATTTTACACAAAAAATTACCACCCGCGGCGGGATTCAGATAATTTGTCTCATGATCGTTCAATCCATTGTAAAACGTGTCAATTTGATGCAAGTCGGAAAAACCATGATGAGGACACTCATGTAACATTTCCTTAAACCGATTCCAAGCCGTCGAAAAACTCTCATTAAACACTTGTGAAAACTTTGAAATCTTGTTTTTCAAATGCGTAGTCTTAGAGGGAGGAAAAAATTGGTTCACAAACTTCGAAATGAGATCCTTCCACGTCAATATAGAATTGGGTGGCTCTTTCTCTAACCAAATTTTAGCGGGCCCCGCTAAGGAATACGGAAAAAGCATCATCTTAATCGAGTCGTTAAAGACGTCCTTAAACTTGAAAGTGGTGGTAAGACGATTGAATTGGCGGATATGGTTGTGAGGGTTGTCCTTTTCATCACCACGGAATTTGTTGTTTTGGATCATCGACAAAAAACCTGTCTTAACTTCAAAATTCTCCGCAAGGATGGCGGGAATCACAATAGCCTCTCCATAACCCTCGGTGGCTGCTTGAAGTAACTCCATCATAGTACGATGAGCCATGGTTGCCTCTTGTTCTATGATAGGTTCGTCAATAGGAGATTCTTCACTAGAAGGCGTTCCTTCCTTTCGGTTTCTACGTTTACGTGCACGTCTTGCTTGGTTACGAGTTTGCATACATGTCACGTACAACGTGGGGATGAGCAAAGAAGATTCTTTGGGTGTTTTTAACTTTTTCCAATTTTTTTTGTGTTTTTGATTGTTCTTACTTTTTTGGATTTTGTGATGTATTACGAAGACAAAAATCTACAAATGTCTCCTCAAATCAAATCTCTCGATTAAAGGAGCCTCAAGGAATGAAAACGATCACGTGAAGTGAACGCCTTCGATGACTTTAGAACGTTGGTGGAACACCAAACCGTTCAAGAGGGTTTAATCTTTGAAACCAATAAAATATATAGATACGTATATGGGTGGATACGTTGGAAGTAGCTCTATTGTTCTAAGAAATTTTGATGTTGGAGGATCATTGAGAGGAGCTCATAATAATGATGATGATGAAGATATGGAAGATTTAAGACACCATATCATGTGAAGTTTATAAGATGCTATTTTCAAAGACTTTATTTTATTTTGTTTGCAAGGATTTGTGTTTGTAGTTTGTTGACGTGGAATGGTTTTTAGATATTTTGGTAATTTTATTTTATTTTATGTTGTTTGGAAGAAAAATAGTTTCTTTTATTTGTATAGTATTTGCAGGAATTGACATATGAATTCAACATTGGTGGAAAATATGGAGTTTTCTATAGACTCATGATGCAAAAAAACCACATGGAGTTCATATTCATATTTCGGTAGTATCATTTGACCTTAGTTTTCCAATTTTCTTATACTTTGAAGATCGTTTATTACCATTAAGGACAATGTTAAACTCAAGTGTGAGGGGGTTGCCAAATAGAAAAAATGGTCTATTTTTGTCAAAGATGGTTACTTTTCAAATGTTACACAAAAAAATCTAATAATTAGTTAAATTTTTAATCTTTTAATTTAGTGGTATTTTTAATCCGCAGTGAGATCACAATTTGTGTAATTATGACAAGAATAGATGATAAAAGGCAAAATATTTGTTGTTGCTAATCATCTATTTTAGAAAAAAATGATATTTGATGATCGAGTTGGTCACACTTTGTATTCGCATGAGTTATTTCAACAAAAGAGAATTATCTACTCAAGATTGTATTTTTTATAGCGTATGGTCATCCAAAGTGCGAGGGGGATTGCGGAAAAGAAGCAAATAGCCAATGAGATATAAATTATGAAGACGAAGGAAGAAAAGTAAAATGGTAGTATCTATTGGCCAATGTGTCGAAACGTGATACTTGCAGTTGAAAAAAAAAAGATGGAGAAAGAAAAGACAAGGGTAGTATGATGAGAAATATGGATGTGATCATTTGATGATTAGTATTTTTGCTTTTATATGTCAAAAATAATAAAGTCTTTTTTGATAAAATTGTCGGGTGCTCACGCCTCATCGGATTAATATATCTATACTATTTTTGTCTCTTTAGAGTTTTTAAAATAGATTTAGAGGACTCTAATAAAAGTTTATTTTTAAATTTTGATTATGGTTTTACTTTACTTGCTCGAGGGTGAGCAATGCTTAAGTGTGAGGGGATTTGATAACGCTCAAATCCAACATGTATTAACAAGCATTATCTTCACTATTGATATAGTATTTGCGGTAATAAACGGAATTTTATTACTAATATTTTGCAAAGTTCAATTATTGTGTCTTGTAGGAAGCAAGAATGAAGAAACGTGAAGAAAGGAATAAAAAGCGCGAATTGGAGGCGAAGGAATAAATGAGACATGGAAACATAAGCTCTCGTATGAAGAATAACTAAGAACAAAGGAGTCTTGGAAAGTTTAGAGTAAAGGAGGAAGAAATAAAGAAAAAGGACTAAAAGGGAAAAAATTGTGAAATTAAGGACAATTTGCCACCAGCACATCCAAAGTTGCCACCAGCAAAACGCAGCTGGTTTGCCACCAGCATAGTCAAAAGTGCCACCAGCATTTTGATAGTCAGGTTTAGCAAAGGTAACAATTAAACACCCCTTAATTCACCACCATCAATGGGAGGCTTCTCATTTCCCCTCCATAATAATCCCAGACGTTTTTGCCTCCTTCCCAAGCGAAAATCATGTATAAATTAGACCTTAGGGTCATTTTTTCAGTGTGCTTAATCTAAGGTTCATTGTAACCCTTGACAAAGGTTAGAAACACCATTCTTACATAACCCGAAAGATAATAAACCTTGTTAATCCTCATAGGAGGGACAAATTTCGCGAAGGAGGGATTCGGTTAGAGGTTCATTGGTCAATAAGAGGCTTTCGAATTGCTCTAAATTCTATTTTGTTATTTCCTTTGTGTTTGAAGAACTATTTGGTAAATTATTGTACTTGAATTGATTCTCACTTTAATTTAAGTATTGTTAAATGTTTGAGAAGGTTATGAATTTTGTTGCAATGTGTTTGAGTGTGAATTCCGAGTCGTGTGATATACTTGTGTGATGAACATGGATTCTATGGGAGAGTTTGGTTTTATGGTCAAGAGAATATAATTGGGTTTTTATGGTTGATAATTTATTGAAACATGTTTTGATAATCAAATGAAATATACCTTTTTTTGGATTTAAAGGTCGAAAGGATTTCCGGTAGACTATGTTCCAAAAGATTTGTGCATGAGTCAATTTGGTTTCTTGGTGGTTGACACTCACCTTGACGAGTTGGTTAAAGGAATTTGTCAAAAGATTTATCTTGGGTATAGGTCGAAAGAGCCCATTCAAACCAAACTTATCTCTTTGTATATTCTAACAAATGGGGATTATAATGAATTAAAATAGATAATCATAGGTCGAAATGGTTTGTCTATATCAATTTGTTAACATGGATTATATGAAAAATACCATGGAATGGAATCCATATACTTTAGATTTGTGATTCATAGTTGCTAAACGCATGCAAATTATCTCTCCTACGGATGAAATGGAATTCACACAAGTATTACTTTTAATTATGTTTTCCTTTACGAAGTTATAGCGGTAATATCAGTAGTGACAACCCTATTATCTACACCACCTAAACGTTTTCAATATACGCAAATCCCATGGGACGATCTTGACTTACCCGACTTTGCTACAATAGAACGAGTATACTTGCTCCTATGCGTAGTTAAGGAATTAATAAGTCTTGTTTATAAATGTAAAACTAGGAGTGCAAGACTCGCATCAGTCATCTACATGGTAGAATTTCATACACTCTATAATACATAAATAATTGTTACTTATGGGCATTTAAAGTGAGTAGGAAAGTACATAAATCACTACTAATGCTTTTCGTTGGTGAAGTAACATTTGTAATGTCGTCAAATCCAGTAGGAGCATTGCGCTTTACTACTAGAATACATTAACGTAATGTTACCTATTTCATTGGGAGCTACAAGCTTGTTTACCTTGGTTGTAACTCATATTATTCTTAGTTTGACTTGAAATAATAACTTACTTTCACAATATGAAAACCATAGTTCTAAGGATAACTGCATACTATTTTATACGATAATCACTTTTGAAGTATATTTCATATAATAATAATGCAGGAATCCTTATATATCTATATGGTTGATATTCTACTAGTTATTCAAATATACATGACATTATCATATTTTTCACATAAACAATTGTGTTTCTTGATTGTTTATCTACATACATGATGTTGTGTCATGCACAAGTGGGATAAATATTTATTGTGTGCAAGGTACAACACATAATAATAAGACAATGGTTTCTCTTGACCACAAGATAAGACTCTAATATTCTATTAAAATTTATACATTTAATTGTCAATATATGTTTCCTTGTTTAGAAAACATCAAGATATGAATAACAAGCTACTTCAACTAATTTGTTTATAGTTTCTTGGAATGTTTCTTGGAATTCACATAAATAAATAATGAAGTAAGCAATTAACTTGAAGTATTTGAATTATTCAAAGGATAAAGAATGTATATAAAGTTATTGAACTATATAAATATGTATACATTAGAGCATGCACTAGGTTTTTAATACTATATATTTTCTATTTTTTGTTGACACAATTGATAGGTATTGAACCTAAAAAGTATTAAGTTATTTAGGAAATGTGATAAAGTCTCACAATCTCAATACTCATGTAATACTACATAGTTTTGGTATGTCTTGAGTAATAAATCAAATTTGATTTTGAAAACTTGGAATAATTTACCTCCTAAAGTTGTAAAGGTTTGGAAATTGAGTATAAAAATTATATACTTCAATATTACACCAACCTAGAAGGAAACCGAGACACTATCAAGCTATTGAATGTGATGAATCACAGTGAATCTTAAAACTGAAGTTTTGAATTTGTCAAGAACTATCAAGGTATTTTGTGACATGTCCTAAAAGATAGAAATGTGTTGTTGCTCTATATGCTAAGTATTTGAAAGAATAGTCTATGATTACTGATGTAGTATTTTTGCACGTTGGTAAGTATTAGTAAACGTAGACGTAAAAACATAAACGAGAACCAATAATGAGATCGTTCTAAACGAGGAGAGAGGTAAGCCAATTAATACGTTTTTGGATTAGTTACGGACTTGGAAAGAAAGAATTTAAATATAAAATACGATTCTATACTACGGTGACTAAAAACTAAGATGAATTACGCTTTTACGCAAATCGAGAAAATAATAATAAAATAATCAAAAACTTTAAAAATTTTAAAAATTTCAAACTAATTTATTTTAGAGGGAAATGCATAAATGCTCTGTGTGGTTTGCTCAAAAGGCAGGCGGCCTCCCAACTTGGCAAAAGTGCATGCAACCTCCCTAACGTTAAGGAAAAGTCAATAGGCGGCCTCTCCAGCGTTTAACACTGTTAACTTTGACTCGTTATCTTTGTTTGACTAGGGACATGACCGTCTTTTCAATACCAGCAAACACATTATCTTCTTCAAATACCAGCAACCACCAACCTTTAATCCAATTTTCAATAGATGATATTTCTCATCTCCACAATATTATCATAAACCAGCTAACAAATAATCAGCTCATTAGTACCATCAAGGAACTAGCGAAGGTAACCATCTTCAGCACTTCTTCGCTTTATTAGCTTCACCAATATATCAATAACATTCATTTGGCCCGTATCATACTAAGCCCATCAATTTCAGTTAGATGGTATCGATATAAATTAAATCCCAACAAGATCCCGAAGCAGTATATGTGGTTATCACCACTACTCACGCAGGCCACCGGGCAGCTGCTCCACACGGCGACGACTGTATCTCATATGGCAGTCGTGATTTAAAATCACACCCCACATTGATTTGGGTTCCCTTCAACTATTTTTTGATATGTTTTCATATCACATATTGTCTTAGTGGTGTATAGAACCGTGTGTACATCACGATCTATTTTGTTGTGATATAGGATTTTTGAGGTTTCGAGTAATTGAATCGGTGGGTAGATTCGTGGTTTTTTTAATAGTTGGAATAAGATGTGATAACTAATATATTCATTAGATTCGAGGTGGGTGATGGATCTGGTAGTGCTGTGGTTATATGAGATTTGTAAAGGTGGGTATGGTTGTATGATAACCGGATCCGTTTTTTTGTTTGGATAACCTGGGTTTCGTATTTTTGATGAGGGATTTTGTTATGGTGTTGTGAATGACGATGAGATGAGGGGTAAAGGTTTAATAATATTTTTTTTGTGAGGGGAGGATAGGATTTTTGGGGGAATTCTAGAAAAAAGCTTCGTGAATAAGGGGACAAGTGTTTATTATTTTTTAAGAGGGAAAAGAGGATCCTGCCCTTATATAACTAGTCAAAGTTAATAGTGTTAAACGATGGGGAGGCCGCCTGCCGACTTTTCCTTAACGTTGGGGAAGTTGCGTGCACTTTCACCAAGTTGGGGAGGCCGTCTGCATTTTGAGAAAACCGTAGGGAGCATTTCTGCATTTCCCTCTTTATTTTAACTATCTGAAATTAAAAATGAAATTAAAATTTGATAAAAATGCTAAATGGGTCTCCAAATGGGCTAACAGTTAAAACAACCTAAGAGTTATTGGGCTTTTGGGCCCAATAAGAAAATTTTAGAAAAACAAAAAACTAAAAAGACTACGTGACTCAAAATTTAATTTTAAATAACTTTTTTAAAGGCCTAAAAGCTGATTCGGCACTTAACACCTTCAAATAAGCTATAAGCTCAATACTTAAGTTGATAAGCTGTTTTTATGCATAAAAGAATTTTTCTGGACTAACTAAGAAGATGCAAAAAGAATTTTTCAAAAAGATTAAGTTAATAAGCAGAAATATCTAAAAGAAATTTTCACAAAAAGACAAAATAGTCAATTTTGTGTAAAATACGACTAGAAGATCTGATTTTGCACAAATCTTGTAACTAGACTAACTCAGATACAGAAATAAGAAAATGTTCAATAAGCCCACAACAATAAGTTGTGGGACTCAATAAGCACAAGTTAAAAAGAAAATAAGTTACTTTCCTAAGAAAACTTTAATGAAAAACGTTTCTAGGCTAAGAACAAGCAAAATATGGATAATAAGGTGGGTTGACTACAAAATACAAGTTGTTGACTGAAAGAATAAGCTGGAATAGTCTTTTTTTTCTGGTAATGGGTTTCCCCGGTAAATAGATTAACCAAAAAATAGCGAAGTACAAATGGAATGTGGCTAAAGTACCACATTAACCTCAAGCTAAAAACAGCTTGATAAACACCTAAATCTAGTGCTTATGACAGGCCATAAACACTTACAAAATACCTTGTACACAACGAAACAAACGAAACTAGCTAACAGCTGCCGTGAAGGAGTTTCCACCTGCATTTGTCATAGAGAATAAATTGGTTGTTTCATCATATACCATTTCAACCTCGTCATCTTCATCATCATGATCCAAAACAGAGTAAGTATTTGATCTAAATAAACCAGCACCTGACGATGACGTAACAATAGACTTCAACTTGGGCAAAGAACCAGTCTTCGCATTAGTCACCCCCTTCTTCGGGTTACTAATTATAGCTTTAGGCACAAATTTGACATTCGGTTGAACCGATGGACCAATAAACTTACCAACCTTAATAGAATTCGGCATATTCTTTTTTTTATTTCTTTTGGTCACCATTTAGAAACCATCATTATTCTCAACAATAGGAATAACAACATAAGTAGATGGACCAGTACTAGCAGTAGGAACTATAGGAGAAACAACCACCTTATTAGAGCATTTATCAAGAGAGTGACCAAAAGTCTTACACTCAGCACATCTAGGAGGTCTCCATTCATATTGAATACGGATAGTTTCCCTAAAGAGAAGGGACACCAATTGTAACAGCATCCACAAAATCAGCCTCAACATTAACCTCAATTAAGCATCTGGCAAAACTACTCCGACCCCATGACTCCTTACACATAGAACTAGTATAGGAATCTAGCATTACATGTTTACCAACGAAAGAAACAATCAAACTAATTCCATCTTCTTCAAAAACTTGAATAGGCACATCATGTAATTTTACCCAAACAGGAATACGAGTCAATACTTCTTTGATCAACCTAGTATCCATCGACCATTTTTTGAGAATGATCGGAGATTTACGAATCAACCACATGCCCTCTTCTAACACAGCTTCCAACCCAGCAAGTGACTTAAATTTAAAAAAGAAAAAACCCTTAGAATTCATCATGATCCGTGTCAACCCATGTTTCACCCAGTTTTTTCTAACAAAATAACCCACCACCGGGAAAGCCATTCTCTTTCCAATAAAGTAACCATATAGAGTATGTTCAAGATGATTACTGACCTTCTGAACCACTTTACAAAGAATAGAGACATTTACACCTTCAAAAACATCTTCTGACACCAAGTGACAGAAACTACCAGTATCTACGAACTGCTCCTTTTCTTTTGCACTAGTATCATGACTGCAAGTAGAAGCAAGCGTATCTATTTTATTAGAAAAGTCAGCGGTAATATCCTCAATCGACTGTATACTTGCACCATCCAGAGTCAGACCAGTAGGCACATCATCAACCTTCGACATGACATTCTTACTCATACTGACACCTTCTTCACTAGATGTAGACACAGACATACTAACAAACTCATCTATTTGCTGCAAACCTAGCCCATCATGCTCCTTTCAAACCATAAATCCGTCACCAACAAACGATGGTCCCTCACGCTCATGCAAACCCATAATAGGGTTTCCATCCATCTGCGACAAACCAGCATCCCCATCTAGGAATTGAGAAACCATAGGAGAAGACATAGTAACAAACTCATGTTGTTGCACATCAAATGGCAGGTATGAAACCCTAACAAGTTTCATGTTTGAGGAAACCCTAGTCTGATCAATCCCCTCCTTCGCAAGCAAACTGAATTCATAAGTGCACAACATATTAAATACTTCTTGGGATCGAGCACTAGACACCAAGGACCAAAAGTCATATTCATTCATCTTCAAGTTGCGCATAAACTCATGCACGTCGCTAGCAGTTTGATAGCAGCAGCCTTGCCTCTTGAATCCAAACTCGCATAATCAATAGAATCCATCCCGAAAAAAGAAACCCTAAGTCGAACAGTAACCAAACCCTAACCAACGAAACACAATCACAATCACAATCGCACAGGGAGACAAGACAACGAATCACATAATAAGGAATTAATACCTTTAATAGATGCGACAACCAACCTAATTAAAAACAAACAAAACGTTTTCACTATCGCAGCAAAAAAGAAAAAAAAAGAAACTGATTAAAAAAACCCTACGATCTATCAACCGAATAAAAAAGTCTGTTAACTCAAGAGAGATCGAGAAAAGATCCTTGTTAGACGGTAATCAGATTAAAGAGTATAAGATAATCTATTTTTTTGATGGAGAGAAATTTTTGCCGCCATGGATGAAACTAGGGCACTCTTTACTGCCTTTGTAACACTCTGAGATATAAGCTGGAATAGTCAAATAAGCTCTAACAACCAATATTGACCAAGTTTGTATAAATCAGTTAAAATTAAAACAATGCAAAGGGTAAATGAAAAAGACCATAGGGCAATGGTAATGGTGTGTGTGTGTGAGAGGGTGAGGTCTTGAGTTTGAGCCTCAGGCCTTACTTTTTGTCAGTTTATTTAAAACCATGGAAAATATGTTATAATTTAACATATGTGGTGAATTAAGTCTAAAGAAAATATATATAATCATTGAGAGAATCTGGAATGATATATCTTGTTGGGAATAAAGTTAGCTATATCACTATGCCACTGCCAAAGGGATTTTGGACGCTGACAAGAGTTATTTGAGCGCTGACAGATTGGACGCTGAAAAGAAACACTCAAGCGCTGACAAAGGAAATCCCAGTTATTATCAACTACTTAGTCAACACGTTTGTATACTTAGGAAAAGATATGTTCTACATTGTATTCTTATAATTTATCTTTTCCTAAAATAGCCGATAGATAGAGTTTTGTTCAAGACTCCTTATGTTAAAAAAGGAGGTCTTAGGGCTTGGCATTCATATATATTCTGAATACTTTCATTGTACTTCATCGTTTATTAATACAAGTGAAAGTTTGGTATACCTTGTGTTTTGTTTTGTTCTTTGGTTTAAGTGTTAATTCCGCATAACACTTAGATTGTTATAAACACAATGTTTCTCTACGTGTTATACTTGATTCAATCTCGATAACACAAAACTACACCGATCTAAGTTTGGGATCAACAAGTGGTGTTAGAGATTGTTGAGGAACTTTGATCAAAAGAACACCAAAACCCTAATTTTTCAAAAACCATAAAATCATCATGTCGACTCAACCTCAGAAAACCACAGTTCAGGATCCTCAAACCATAACCTTAAAATCCATATGCTTGACCCTGATAACTTTGAAATCTGGAAGTTTAATTTTGAGCAATATCTCTAAGTGGAAAACTATGTTCTATGGGAGGTTGTTGAGCTTGGAAACAAGTTCAATCATGCTCAAAATATCTTAGATTTTGTTGACAAAAGGAGAACAACCAATGTTAAGCCTTAAGATTTGATTCCTAGACCTGAAGATGGAAGAGCCACCTCAGCTGTAGAGATAGCCGATAGAAGGCTTGACATGAAGGCATTAAGCATTTTCAAACTAGCTCTTGGAAGCAAAAACCAGCACAAATTTAGAAAGTATGAATCTACTAGAGAGCTTTGGGAAGCCCTTGAGACCACATATGGTGGTAATGAGGACACTCTCAAACAAAGGAAGAAGAAGCTGGTAACGGAGTTCACAGTCTTTAAAGCTCAACCTAATGAAAAGTTAAGCGAGGTGAGAAGTCATCTTTAAGATATTACTAGCAAGCTAGCATTCATGGAAACCGAGTTTGAAGATGATGATGTTAATGCTTCTTTCCTTGGAGCTCTTAGAGATGGTTGGGAAATTCATGCCAATTCAATATTGGCCACACAAGCTTATAAGACTATGAACTTTGATGATATCTACAACCAATTGAAGGTCATGGAACCTGAATTTCTGCTTAAACAAGGAAGTAAAAGACCTTCTGGTAGCATGGCTTTTTTTCCCACCATGACTCTTCAGACACTAACAACTCTTGCTTTGTTAGCGAACAATCTTCTCATGACAGCGGCTCATCAGACGCTGACACATACAACCATGCTTCACCAAATCTTAAACCAGCAGGAATTGATTTGGATACCGTATGTGCCTGTATTGCTTCTTTACCCAATGGATCGTCAATTTCTTTTGAAGATCTTCATCAAATTAGTGATATTGATCTTGAGGATATGGATATTAAGTGGAATATGGCTCTTAGCAGTATAAGAGCCATTAGATGGAACAAGAGATTTGGAAGAAAGATGACTTTCAATAGCAAAGAGACTGCTGGATTTGATAAATCCAAAGTTGAATGTTTCAGTTGTCATAGAATGGGACACTTTGCTAGAGAATGCAGATCTCCAAAGAGGAATGATGGAGTACAGAATACTAGGCAGATCATCAAAGTTGAAGATGTTGAGCCTAAAGCCATGGTAGCCATGCAAGGAATTGATGGCGTTGGATTTGACTGGAGCTTTCTAGACAAGAATGAAGTGGAGAACCAAGCTTTGGTCGCTGAAAAAGATGAAGAGCATGTTCAGTATGCTCTCATGGCCAGATCATCTTCTTCATCAAATAATGAGGTATATGATGATGCTTTTTGTAGTAAGGGTTGTAGACTTAATACTGATAAACTTAATAAGGAAATTTTAAAACTACAATCTGATATTCTTGGGTTGAATATCACTATTTCAAACTACAAAAGAGGGCTTGCACAATCAGATGGGATGGTGCAAGAATATAAGGACATGGAATTTAACCTAAAAGATCAAATAACTGTTCTTAAAAGGGATCTAACACTTAGTTCTGAAGCAAAAGCTTCTTACATAAAAGCTAATAATGAATTGAAACTAAAGCTAGATGAGTCCATTCAAGCTAAAGAGAATGTAGGGCTTAAAATTGAAAAGTTTAAAAAGCTAGTCAAACCCTAGATAAGGTCATAAGTGAACAAAGAAACCCTAAAGACATGTCTAGGATTGGGATGCATTCTGAGGAGTATGTTGTTGTTCCACCCCAGTAGGTGACTTCTATGGAGTTCTTAAGAAAGACTTGTCTTAGACTGGTATTCCAGAGCTCCAAGTGGAGGAATTTACTCATCCACCACGTGTGCTCACACTAGTTGAGGAATACAAGCAAAGGGTGAGTGATCTTGACCTTTGGAAGAAGGTTAACCCTTCTCTCTTTGTTAAAGGATGAGTTTTTAGTGATGAATAGACTCACCCTAAACCCATTATTATCACTAACCCTACTATTGGCAAACCTATTGACCTTGGCTCACAACCTAAAAGCAAAACTAGTGTTAAGTATGCTGAAATGTATATAAAACGTAGATCACCAAAGAGTCAAGCTAGTGTTAATGGGACTGGATTTTATGAACCTATACCTAAGGTTTTGTCTAGAAAGGCTTGTTATACATGTGGGAGCTTCTCAAATTTGGCTTATAGGTGTGTCAGCGGATACAAACTAGCCGCTGACAATAAGTCAACCATGATCAACCCAAAGCCTTATGTTCATACTAGACCACAGGCCACTAGACCAGCTCCTTATTTCACTAAGGAAGCTAAAACCCAAGGACAAAGACCCTTTCAAAAGACCAATACTTGGTCTAACAAATAGTGGGTTCCTGTAGCAAACCTTAATTCAAACGCTGACAGGAACAAATCATCCGCTGACAGAATTAGGTTTGCTATGAAAATGCCACAATTAGCAGCTGTCTAACGCAATGTTAGACCCAGTAATAAAAAGTGTAACACTCTCAAATTTCGTATCGGTACAGCGGAAGGGTCTTTTAGAGTATTACGGGATAGCACAATAACTCCAATCATATACAACACATAAAAATGGTTGTACAAGACTCAACATACATTCATTATACAGGTCATTAAGTTTACAAAACATAGATCGAATGAACATTTTTATTATTATGTGGGCGATCTGAGTCGATCTCCATCCGGATTACCTTCAAGCACCTGAGATAAAAACATGCAAAAATCATATCAGCGAATGCCGAGTGAATTGATAGAGTTTAATAAAACTATTATATAAAACAATCGTTGAAATCAGAACACAAGTATAATATCAGAAATAAGTCCTCGTATTGCTAGTCAGGCAATATATATATCAAAGCATACATCTTAAACCGTCCATGAGACCGTAGCCTCAATATTACCATAATAGGTAATATTATTATCGTTATTAACATCGTTATCATATTGTATTGAAATACATTTGGATTATTTTTAGCCGCATGACATTGTTACCTTACTATCACAAACAACGAGCCGCGAACCCGACAAACAATTTGCCCATCTAAGTTAGCGTGTCGTCACAAAAATCACGCTATGTAAATCTTCTCATACATAAATTCGCTTACCAATCAATGTGGTATGACGGGGATCAACCGTCAAGACGCGAACTGGGGTGATCGTCCCCAAATAGTACTATCATATGCATAAGCGTCTACCAAATTCCGGTAGTTCACAATTCATGCTAATGGGACTTTGAGTGACATAACCTAACTACTAATAATCCTTTTTATCTCGTTTATTGGGTCATAGCATCATTTGGGTCCATATCATTAAGCATACCATTGGGACTACTTGTGTTCTATTTTATCAAAAACTAGCATGTTATCTCCCTCGCGGGTTTACAAGTCATTTTATAAAACATTTAAAAGAGTGCGAGGCTATGAACTCACGTTGATAATGAAAGGCGGATTATCGGCTACGGGAGTGCTTCGGTCACGGAAACCTATATAAATAATAATCGGTCTTAGAATTTTGTCCAATGACTTTATCAAAATAACAAATATACATATGATGATTTTGTACATATGATGATGATCAAGTGGGTTTATATATTATTATTTACTCATTTTAGTGTTTATGTATTGGTAACGTTTTACTAGTTTACTAGTTTTACCTATTTACATGTTTTAGGTCCAATAAGCCTATTATAAGTTCATTAACTTGTATTAATCCATTTTATACTTGTATTATCAGTATTTATACTTTACATGTTGGGCCCAAATGGGTTGAGCCCAATAAGTAATTTTTATAAGTGTTTAACTTATTTAGTTAAATTATCAGTCCAAATATGTTAACTTAGCTCGTTAATGTCCGTATGTCATATAGTTCGGGTTTTATCGGTTTTTACTTGTATTAGGTACTTATATACCAGTATATGACTTTTAAAAACTTTACATTAGACGGGTTTGATCGTCTAAGTTTTAATTGGCGAAAAACGTTAATTTTACGGTAATAGCCGAAAAAGTCGTAAAAATCATGTTTATAGTTTTTATAACTTATAAATCTTATTCAACTACCATTTTTATAAAGTGTCCATTTATTTAACCTTATATATATTTTTATAAATGAAATTTATAAGTTAGTGGGTTTTAATTCACATTTTATACTATATTAGTTTGAGTGCTTATATAATACTATTAAACATTAATTCTTCAAAATCTGATTTTTAGTTTCATCTTCACCATTTTTATCATATCTTGAGTTCTATAAGGAGATAGAAGCTCATTTTTGGATGGCCTAAACTTCATATTATGTGCTACAAATAAGTTTGTTATACATACTGCTCATTCCATGTCTAACTATCCTTAACAGTCCCTACAAAACAGACTATTCAGATTGGTACACTAATATTGTTTTGATCATATCTCACTTATTTTGATGATTCCATTGCATGGCCAACTCTCACATGTGTATGACATCTAACACTTTCTGTAAATGGATTCCATCATGCAATTTTATCAGTTTATAACTTGGTTACTTACTGTTTTTATACAGCCAACAATTTAAGAAAGATTTTAGCCTTGTTTCTTATGGTTTTTCATCTTTTTAATCATATCTATCAACACTTGATCCCCACACAACATTTTTATCATCATATATTCATCATATACATATACAATAAGAAAGAAAATACATTTGATCTTTACAAAAATAACAAGAGAAATTGAAAGGATGATCTTCTTTACCAACCAAGATTATATCTTGTTTTTAGATGACAATAACTTGATGAAAACCAAATATATCTCCAAGATCATCAACCACCAAGATAGTTTGTTGAGAAATTATCCCTAGGAAACAATCAAATAACCTTCTTTGTTGTTAATATGGCCACCAATCAATCAAGGCTTCAAGGTTTCTCCATAATATGAATTGATAACATATAACTTGTGGCTAGAAATGATCAAATGGGGTGTTTGATGGTGGTTATGGGACGGCAATGGGGAGTGGGAGAGAGTATGTGTGAGTTGTTTTGCATGTGAAAATGGAAGTAAATGGTAAGTGTTAGTGGTTTTGGGGTTTAGGTGGGTGAATAAAGCTTCCAAGTTAATCTAAGCTTACATGTGTAAGCTTGTAGCTACAAGGGTGCCACATCAAATGATGTGGTGTCCCTTTGGCCGTCCCTTATGTTAGTGGGGTGGGATAAACTTGTTTTGTCCCATCCCGCTAATTTACGGGTATTCCTCGATTCTAGTTTTTCAATTTGCGTGCCCTCGGGTCGTTTTACGAAAAACGTTTTTATAAATTATGAAGCAACGTCACAAAACGAATCTAATAAAAATTGTCTCATCAAAAACGGAGTTCAAAAACGTAAATACGTAATCCTAAGGTTTCCGGTTTAGTCGTAAAGAACGCTAAATTATGCACGTAAGACCAAATTTAAATCCGTAAATTGTGAGTTCATCAACCAACACAAAAATAAGTTTCAAAATATTATACGAGAAAATAATTCACTACCTGAAAATATTAGATTGTCACAGCTTTTCCTCCTAAAAGGGATCAACGTCCTCGTGATCCATTTCATTTTGATGTCCGTTTCTTATTGAAATCAAAGAGGTGCGGATATTTCTTCTACATTTCATTCTCTCGTTCCCAAGTAAATTCCGGTCCATGCTTTGAATTCCATCGGATCTTGACAATAGGTATCCAACTTTGTTCAGTTGCTTCACCTCACGATCCATAACCTCTACGGGTTCTTCGATAAAATGCAACTTCCCATCTATTCGAACCTTATCCAACGAAATTTTCTCATCACTCACTGCTAGACATTTCTTCAGATTAGTTACATGAAATGTGTTGTGAACACCATGAAGTTCTGGGGGTAACTCTAGTTTATAAGCCACCGGACCTACTCTAGATAAAATCTTAAAGGGTCCAATATAACGGGGATTCAATTTTCCTCGCTTTCCAAATCTTATAACGCCTTTCCATGGCGATACTTTCAACATTACTCGGTCACCCACTTTAAACTCCATCGGCTTCTGCCGCACATCCGCGTAACTTTTCTGTCTACTACGGGCAGTCAACAGCCTATTCTTAATCTGAAATATCATCTCCGTAGTTTCCTGGAACAATTCCGGTCCCGTGAGCTGGGTATGCCCAACTTCACTCCAACATACAGGAGATCTACACTTCCTACCATACAAAGATTCAAATGGTGCAGCCTTAATACTAGAATGGTAACTATTGTTATATGAAAACTCTGCTAACGGAAAATGTTTATCCCAATTCTTACCAAAATCTAACACACAAGCTCACAACATATCTTCTAGTGTTTGTATCGTTCTTTCACTCTGCCCATCAGTCTGGGGGTGATAAGCAGTGCTCATGTCGATATTCGTTCCCAAAGATCTTTGGAGAGATTTCCAAAAATTCGATGCGAATCTAGGATCTCGATCTGAAATGATCGATACAGGCACTCCATGCTTGCATACAACATTATCAAGGTATATACGAGTCAGCTTCTCCAGTGAGAACTGCTCTTAAACCGGAATGAAGTGTGCTGATTTGGTCAGTCTGTCGACAATGACCCAAATCGAGTTATTTCCAGATGATGTTCTAGGAAGCTTGGTGATAAAGTCCATCGTAATTCGCTCCCACTTCCATTCAGGAATCTTTGGCTGTTGAAGTAGTCCTGATGGCTTTTGATGTTCAACTTTGACTCTAGCACAAGTCAAGCATTGAAGAACATACATAGCAATATCAGCTTTCATATTCGGCCACCAGTACAACTTCTTCAAATCATGGTACATCTTATCAGATCCCGGATGAATGGAATACTTAGATTTA
Organism: Glebionis coronaria; assembly: GCA_025667525.1. NCBI lineage: Eukaryota > Viridiplantae > Streptophyta > Magnoliopsida > Asterales > Asteraceae > Glebionis > Glebionis coronaria. Next base: position 215,871,967 of record CM046875.1, read on the forward strand.
TGGGATTCTAACATAATCAAATATCTTAAGCCTCCAAACTTAGGTATCCACATACGACCTATTAAGCATTTCACTCCATCAGCTCTAACCTCTAAAGGATATCCTTCTCCTCAGAACCCTTCATTAACAAAATTTTCTTTCTTACAAGCTTCTATTTGCGCATTTCTAATTTGCTCAGGCAAATTATTATGCACGGTCAAGACGAGAGAACGTACCCTGATAGGATCTCTATCTTTCCTACTTAATGCATCGACAACAGCATTGGCTTTTCCTGGGTGATATTTTATATCACAATCATAATCACTTAACAATTCTATCCATCTTCGTTGCCTCATGTTCAATTCCTTCTGATCTAGAATATACTGTAGGCTTTTGTGATCGGTGAATACCGTACACTTGGTGCCATACAGATAATGTCTCCATAACCTAAGAGCAAAGACTACAGCTCCTAACTAAAGATCATGAGTAGTATAATTCTCCTCATTCTTCCTTAATTGCCTAGAAGCGTAAGCTATCACTTTTTCTCGCTGCATCAAAACAGCTCCATAGCCTCTAAGAGATGCATCACAATATACTACAAAATCTTCACTCCCGTCGGGTAATGATAGAATTAGCGCACTACATAATTTTTGCTTCAGTGTATGAAATGCTCCATCTTCATCACTTCCCCAAACGAAAGGTTTAAGCTTAGTCAAGGGTTTAGCTATTAAAGTAAATTCTTTAATGAATCGCCTATAATAGCCAGCCAATCCTAAGAATTGTCGCACTTCCGTTGGCGTTGTCGGTGCAGAAAATTCTTAATGGCTTCAACCTTTGCAGGATCAACATGAATTCCATCCTTGTTAATCACATGACCAAGAAATTGCACATAATCTAACCAAAAATCACATTTCGAAAACTTAGCATACAACCTTTCATCCTTTAACAAATTCAAAATAATCCTTAAATGTTCTCTATGTTCATCTTCATTCTTAGAATAGATTATAATATCATCAATAAACACAATCACAAATTTATCTAAGTAGGGCTTGCACACTCGATTCATTAAATCCATGAAAACCGCAGGTGCGTTAGTTAACCCAAATGGCATTACTTGAAATTCATAGTGTCCATAACGAGTTCTAAATGCAGTTATAGGAATATCTTCTTCACGGACGTGAAGTTGGTGATATCCTGACCGCAAATCTATCTTAGAATACACACTAGATCCTTGTAACTGATCAAACAAATCATCAATCCTTGGTAAAGGATATCGATTTTTAATTGCCAACTTATTCAGTTCCCTATAATCTATGCACATACGGAAAGATCCATCCTTCTTCTTAACAAACAAGACTGGAGCTCCCTAAGGCGACGAGCTCGGTCGAATAAAACCTTTATCAGACAACTCCTTAAGTTGCTCAGGTAACTCCTTTAATTCGGAAGGGGCTAATCGGTAAGGCGCACGTGCCACCGGTTCAGCACCAGGAATTAAATAGATTCGAAACTCTACTTGCCTTATCGGTGGAAGTCCGGGTAAATCTTTAGAAAATACCTCAGGAAATTCACAAATAATAGGTACATCTTCCAATCGTTTCTCCCTAGACTCATTCCCGGTTACTTGAGCTAAGAATAATCACAACCGTTCCTGATGTACTTTTGGACTTTAATACATGAAACGATTTTAAACGGGATTCACCTCGATTACCATCAATTACTAACGTCCTATTCCTAAGAGGAATCTTAACCTTCTATTCTCCACATAAAATAGTAGCATTATTCAACGACAACCAATCCATACCAATAATAATATCAAAACTACCTAATTCTATCAACATCAAATCAATCGGAAAGGAATAGTTCAAGAGATTTAGAGAGCATCCTTCTAATAGCTTATTAGTTTTCACTAATTTACCATCAGCCAATTCCACCTCGTAACTGGTATTTATCTTAACAGGTTCAATGTCAATAAGGGCACTAAATTTAGTGGATACAAAGCTCCTATCATCACCCGAATCAAATAAAGCAACAACATAATGATTGTTGAGTAAAAACGTACCAGTAACGACATTCGGATCCTCTTTCTTCACCTCGACTGTTCCAAGTTGATAAACACCACCCTGGGGGTTTCTTCCAGGTACAATCGCTTTCAACTTGGGGCATTCCGATTTCCTATGACCTTCTTCATTACAGTTGAAGCAAATGGTTCCCTTCTTACACCTTTCAACCTTGTGTCCAAGCTTTCCGCAATTTCGGCACTTCCAGCAGTCGCCAGCATGCCTCTTGTTGCCACACTTAGGACATCTATCATCGTTGCGCGGTGTGTTGTTGGTAAGAGCATTTGCATTCCCCTTTCTCTGGTTCTTACGGCGATTGAAATTCTTCCTATTATCACCTCTATCTACACGATCACCATCACCCTTTCTTTTCTCACCAACACGGGCTTCATCTTCCCTATCCTGAATTATCTGTCGAATGAGTTGGTAAGCCATTCGAACAACATCATCAATGGTCAGTGGTTTAGATGATGTCACGTCCCCCCGGATATTCTTGGTCAACCCTTTAATATATTGCTCAATTCGGATCTCTTTAGGTTCTACCAATTGAGGACACAGCAAGGCCAACTCATGGAATCGGTTTGTGTAACTATCAATGTCCACACCTTTCATTCTCAAATGAATCAACTCTTGTTCTAACCTAATGATCACACTACGAGGACAGAACTCCAAAGTCATCCACTTCTTAATTTCAGCCCAAGGAGTAGCATTAGCAACATCAATACCCATGAAAGCAATTCTCCCGTTCCACCAAGTCAACGCACGACCTTTAAGAGTAGCCATAGCAAAAGTCACCTTATCTTCTTCCTTACACTTACTAATCTGAAACACCGACTCAATCTTCTCAATCCACTGGCTTAATCCTACAACACCTTCAGTTCCATTAAAAGGTAGAGGTTCACACTTCATGAACGTCACATAAGTACAGCCACCAACTTCAGGTGCATTAGTTCCAAGTCCTCCTATATTTCCTCCAGCATTAGCATTCACATTCACATTAGTACCACCAATTCCACTACCGCCAGCTCCACTACCGCCAGCTCCACTACCGCCAGCTCCACTACCGCCAGCTTCATTTCTAGCATTTGCCATAAATTCAGTCATAGATGCGGTAACTTGCTCCGTAATAATCCTACGTACATCATCCTCAGTCACAGCTTTCTTGTGCGGCATAGTTCTATAATTTCACAATTTCAAAGTATTAAGCATTCACCCAACAAGGGATTCATATAATATGGATTGAATTCATAATCAAGATACAAATAAGGCACAATATGGAATTTAAGACAAGATACATATTTCATTGGATTTGAAACAAAAGCATTGTCTTAATTACATCCCATATCAAAGTTCTAGCACTATATATATGTAACACCCTCAATTTCACAAGGCAGCGGAATATCAACATTGAGTGTTACTTCATAGCACATCACACATAGTCATAGAAAACGACCTCAAAAGAGACGTTTTATAAAATAAACCATTCCACAAAATTAGAGTTCAATAAAAAGGGGTCCCAACAACTACTTAAAACTTTAATAAAAGTAATGATTTGTCAAATGTATCGAATGGAAATTGTTCTTTTTGCCTTTACTTTGTCTTGCGCGACTCCATGCTCCAGCTGCTCTTAAACCTATCCACATGAGAATACATGCTAAAATGTCAACACAACAGTTGAGTGAATTCATAGGTTTTTAAATAAACAATAATGGGTTATATACCGTAAAGCTTTTGAACACAAGAATCTCATACACTGTCGATAGTGCAACACATGCAATACCCAAAGTCCACGTTATTCTACTAAGCCATGACACCGAAGCCTTAAGTATAATAATGCCCTAGTCAGGTATTTTTCCGAATACCCCCTTACTTCTAATACAACACACCTGGCTGAGCCTCCAACCCACAGGTGCGACCTGCCCAGGTGGGGGCCATCCCCGATGGATCCATCCGTCTGTACCAACGCCTACCCATTATAGGTAGTTAACGGTTCATGGGTTTATAGGGACTTTCCAAATTTTGGAAATAAAGCACTTAGCAAATAGCGGTTCACAATCAATACAATCAACGCTTGTGTTCATCTTTCAAAAGCATTTAATCAACCAACTTACATTCATTACCACAACTTGTATTCGTTCAAAGCACATAGTCAAACATCGCATGTTTATTCATAAACATGTATTTTCAAAGGATATATATAATCACATATGATTATTTATCAAGAGCATGTATTCCCCCTCGCGGGCTTATAAAAACATATAAAGTAGTAAAAGCGAGGCTATGAACTCACCTGATATAGATACTACATGTAGATCAAGAAACAAACGTCCAATAATCGATACAAGACTTCACGAGATATCAATCGTTCATTGATCGAGAACGAGCTGCCCAGCGGTCAACATATGACCGACGAGACCTAATCATGACGAGACACATCTTAGGCTCGAGACTATATATAAGTCATACGTATATGTAAATAGTTTACTTTAGTAAGTTTGGACATTGTATAAGTTTTATAAACTTTTTATAAAACATTTGATAACAATTTGCCATCAATTTCTCATTTTGGCAATTAAACTCACTAAAGCTCATTAGTGGCCCATTACATATTCATGTGAGTTATGTCCATTTCAAAATCAATATCAAACTTATTATGAATCTCAAGTCCAATAATGGCTCAATAGCCATTATAAGTGTATGTTGGGCTTTTGTGGCCCAAATCCACTTTATATGCTTTTCGGGTCCTAAAACGCCTCCAAACAATGTCCACTTAATATTTCACGTTGGTTGGGTCTCGGGTATTCTAATTATCAGTATGTAAATGGGTCTCTAATTCCCGATAAGTGGGTCATACCGCTTTAGTTTTTATAAAAATCGTCACGTTAAACGTTAATTTTATATAGTCCAATTCTTATAATTGTCACGACATTCCTCGTAGATTAGATCGTTTCTCTTAAACCGTAGGTTATATAGATGAGTTATTTTTACCAAATTCATTCTTAACTTATTTAGTTTACTTATTATAAGCTCAATTGCCCCTAATTTATATTTATTATAGCTCATTTACCCATTTTATCACTTAGAAGAGTTGGCTGTTTTTATCTGCCAATCTCGTTCTCACCGTTTCGGCCGCCATTTCTAAACCGTAAGGAAGTGGTGGACTATCCAATTGATTCAAGTTCTTCATAAATTTATCTACAACCTATAGTTTTACCTTTTTCAATGATTCTGAGTTAGTGTAAGAGTAATCAGTCCGTTTATTCAGATGTTCAGATTTTACACTTTTTATCATTTTGACCATATCTAATTCATCGGGAATCGTCAAGCGACGAGCGACCCGGCCAAATCATCACAAAACACAAGGCTAAAACCTATTATATTTACCTAAGTCTCCAGGTGTACCTATTTTTAAAGAAGTAGTCCTTTATGCTGCAGGTCTAATTTATAAATCACAACTTTCACTTTTGGCTTGTCTTGGTTTATTTTTATGATTCAAACATATATGTACAATGTCCAAAAGCTTAATTAATTATTACAAATAATCATTTACAATATTAAAATAATATTTTCATAGATCAATTAAAAAAATAATACATATATGTCACAATAAAATATGAATATAAAAGATAATGAAATAAAATCTTACAAAATCAAATGAAGGGGTCAATAAGATGGTGAACCAAAATTATAGCTTCCAAGGCAACAACCAATCATCCAATATTAATTTGTGAAGCCTTATATACTCATGCAAATAACCTTATAACCTCAGTTCTTAATCATCAAGAAAGTGATGTTGATGATGAAGTTGTTTAAAACCCCTTCAATACAAAAAGACTTGCAAGATTTTAACTAGCAATTCAATATAGTTTTGTATGGATTTAATACATATTATATTTCGGCTAAGGAGAAAGAGAGACCAGGAGGAATACATTGATATAATAGTGAAATGATAAGATGACGTAGAGAAAATGTTCATGGTACTCTAGACACGTGTTTGTATAACAAATGAAATAAGGACCAAATTTTGACTATGACTTATCGATGAATACATGAGGCAATATGTGTCTCATGTTTGCCGCCCTTGATGGAGTAATTTTTATAAAAATAAAGCTTTATTTTATAATACGATAAAGCGGGTATTATCGAAATCCGATATTTTTAACGTTACGCGATTTGAACGATACACGTTAAACCACGAAAAATAAACGCTCAATATAAAATAAAAACTTTGACATTCGGAAAACATTTATATTTCGATATATAAAGAGGGCTTATAATTCAATAAATGTTAATGCGTCGAACAAACGAATGACGCCTAAAGGTTTAACGTAAATTACAAAAAATGCTCATAAAACGAGAAATTAAAACAAAGACAATAGAAAATGTTTCAATGTCATAACGATGATATTCACGGTCGATGACAGACATAGACTTTGTCGATAAATAATAAATGACACGTATTTAATACGTTAAAGCCCTAACCTTGCCGGTTAGTCGAGAAATCAATATTATTCATCGAACGAACATGACAAATAAAAGTCGATTTATAAATATTGGTCCGAATATTAGTAATAAGCTTAGAGTTCGGCCTAAATGTTGATTTTAAAGTTCGGGTTATTATATCATCTAACCCTTTAGGAAGCGACGTCCTGGCGCTTAATTCGTATACAATAGTCTTTAGTCTAATAGTGAAGAGTGAAAAACAGACAAGTCATCGTCTAGGTTTCCAAGGAAGGTCAAAAGATATTATATGGTACACGTTCTCTATGATCGGACGTCATTGGAGAATGTCGTCTCAAGTTCTCATACCTTACGATCATTCGACTGGATCACATATCATATAAATACCTAAAAAGCAAAGGTCGAATGTAAACATCAAATATAAATCTCCACTTTTGATCATCGAGAAAACCTTGAATGAACCCTTCGATAATAGCAAGTAAAATTACAAAATCTTTACATCCACGATAAGTCGCCGTTGATAACTTGATCCTCAGTCAATCCACAAGTACACACATAAATCATGGTGACACTTAAACAAGTCACATCTTCTCGGAACGGTTAACGGTTCTTAACAATCTGCTTATAAAGCTCGCGATCATCGAGACACATTAGAAATGGTCCATCGAAACAAATTATAACTCGAGAGAAGTCCAACGGGTAATGAACGATTCATACCAACGAAACACGAGTCAAAGAAATACGTCCGTATACAAAATAATCACACACTAAGTCAGGCACACTTGAGCCCACTCGTTTATAAATCATTGTTTACATCCAAAGGCGTCCCAATCTATGTAAACAAGAATTATATTTTTATTGTTCGGGAACTTATAACTTTCTTGTTCAAATAAAAAGGCGTCCCAATTTATTTCAACAAAGTGATTATAAATCATCCTACTCAGTAATACCGACACAAAACACGATATAATAACCAAATTAAATGCCAAGAAAAGTACAGGGTGTCAAACTTAATCCATGATTTCTGTATTCAAACGTCCCATTCCATCTGAATAAAGAAACCATCGACAATCTAAGTTCTAGTGGTTTAAAACTTTCTTATTCAAATGTCCCAATCCATTTCAATAAGAGAACCTTAAACGACACATAGTTGGGCGATTTAAAATCATTATATTTAAATGTCCTATTCCATTTAAATACAAAGTATTAAATTTCTCAACTAATGACTATTATGAGCATATTTTTGTTGTACCCAAATTATATATAGTTTATTTGGGTATATATATATTTTAGGTCCAACATTGGCATCCTCCTTTTCGCCACAAAACGTAATCAAACACAATTCAATTAAACGTTATATTACGTAGAACATGTCTCCTTGAAGAAATGATTCTTCAAAAATGATAAAGAGTACATAAATAAAATAATATGTTTATCAGTTACGTTCCAAAAGGAGATGTCCTAAAATGGCACATCACGATGCGATGACAACAATCGAGGTTAAATTAGTCGATATGCGGTAGATTATGAAACAATATACATGTACCCAAAATATCAAACGAGTTCCATACTCGTATTCGGATAATAAATTGATTATCAAGAAAGGTGACTGGCGGCGAGGCCAAGCTCTCTATAAAACCGTATCATAAAATGTACGATAATCACGCAAGGACCGTTGCTTCACGCGCAATGCCTTTATATACCATAGTATGTACCTACATATACATACAATCATTCCTATATACACATAGGATCACATAATCAAAACCAAGCATTGGTTTCTAGGAGCCATGAGCAGGCAGATACTTTGTAAGGCAATAAAACAATTTTACGAAAGAGCAGTTATAGTCTAGGTTGTAAAAATGACCTAGTTTGCTATAACTAGTGCTCTGATACCAATCTGTAACACCCTCAATTTCACAAGGCAGCGGAATATCAACATTGGGTGTTACGTCATAGCACATCACACATAGTCATAGAAAACGACCTCAAAAGAGACGTTTTATAAAATAAACCGTTCGACAAAATCAGAGTTCAATAAAAAGGGGTCCCAACAACTACTTCAAACTTTAATAAAAGTAATGATTTGTCAAATGTATCAAATGGAAATTGTTCTTTTTGCCTTTACGTTGTCCTGTGCGACTCCATGCTCCAGCTGCTCTTAAACCTATACACCTGAGAATACATGCTAAAATGTCAACACAACGGTTGAGTGAATTCATAGGTTTTTAAATAAACAATAATGGGTTATAAACCGTAAAGCTTTTGAACACAAGAATCTCATCCACTGTCGATAGTGCAACACATGCAATACCCAAAGTCCACACTATTCTACTAAGCCATGACACCGAAGCCTTAAGTATTATAATGCCCTAGTCAGGTATTTTGCCGAATACCCCCTTACTTCTAATACAACACACCTGGCTGAGCCTCCAACCCACAGGTGCGACCTGCCCAGGTGGGGGCCATTCCCGATGGATCCATCCGTCTGTACCAGCGCCTACCCATTATAGGTAGTTAACGGTTCATGGGTTTATAGGGACTTTCCAAATTTTGGCAATACAGCACTTAGCAAATAGCGGTTCACAATCAATACAATCAACGCTTGTGTTCATCTTTCAAAAGCATTTAATCAACCAACTTACATTCATTACCACAACTTGTATTCGATCAAAGCACATAGTCAAACATCGCATGTTTATTCATAAACATGTATTTTCAAAGGATATATATAATCACATATGATTATTTACCAAGAGCATGTATTCCCCCTCGCGGGCTTATAAAACATATAAAGTAGTAAAAGCGAGGCTATGAACTCACCTTCTATAGATACTCCATGTAGATTAAGAAACAAACGTCCAATAATCGATACACGACTTCACGAGATATCAATCGTTCATTGATCGAGAACGAGCTGCCCAGCGGTCAACATATGACCGACGAGACCTAATCATGACGAGACGCGTCTTAGGCTCGAGACTATATATAAGTCATACGTATATGTAAATAGTTTACTTTAGTAAGTTTGGACATTGTATAAGTTTTATAAACTTTTTATAAAACATTTGATAACAATTTGCCATCAATTTCTCATTTTGGCAATTAAACTCATTAAAGCTCATTAGTGGCCCATTACATATTCATGTGAGTTAAGTCCATTTCAAAATCAATATCAAACTTATTATGAATCTCAAGTCCAATAATGGATCAATAGCCATTATAAGTGTATGTTGGGCTTTTGTGGCCCAAATCCACTTTATATGCTTTTCGGGTCCTAAAACGCCTCCAAACAATGTCCACTTAATATTTCACGTTGGTTGGGTCTCGGGTATTCTAATTATCAGTATGTAAATGGGTCTCTAATTCCCGATAAGTGGGTCATACCGCTTTAGTTTTTATAAAAATCGTCACGTTAAACGTTAATTTAATATTGTCCAATTCTTATAATTTTCACGACATTCCTCGTAGATTAGATCGTTTCTCTTAAACCGTAGGTTATATAGATGAGTTATTTTTACCAAATTCATTCTTAACATATGTAGTTTACTTATTATAAGCTCAATTGCCCCTAATTTATATTTATTATAGCTCATTTACCCATTTTATCACTTAGAAGAGTTGGTTATTTTTATCTGCCAATCATGTTCTCACCGTTTCGGCCGCCATTTCTAAACCGTAAGGAAGTGGTGGACTATCCAATTGATTATAGTTCTTCATAAATTTATCTACAACCTATAGTTTTACCTTTTTCAATGATTCTGAGTTAGTGTAAGAGTAATCAGTCCGTTTATTCAGTATGTTCAGATTTTACACTTTTTATCATTTTGACCATATCTAATTCATCGGGTATCGTCAAGCGACGAGCGACCCGGCAAAATCATGACAAAACACAAGGATAAAACCTATTATATTTACCTAAGTCTCCAGGTGTACCTATTTTTAAAGAAGTAGTCGTTTATGCTGCAGGTCTAATTTATAAATCACAACTTTCACCTTTGGCTTGTCTTGGTTTATTTTTATGATTCAAACATATATGTACAATGTCCAAAAGCTTAATTAATTATTACAAATAATCATTTACAATATTAAAATAATATTTTCATAGATCAATTAAAAAAATAATACATATATGTCATAATAAAATATGAATATAATAGATAATGAAACAAAATCTTACAAAACCAAATGAAGGGGTCAATAAGACGGTGAACCAAAATTATAGCTTCCAAGGCAACAACCAATCATACAATATTAATTTGTCAAGCCTTATATACTCATGCAAATAACCTTATAACCTCAGTTCTTAATCATCAAGAAAGTGATATTGATGATGAAGTTGTTTAAAACCCCTTCAATACAAAAAGACTTTCAAGATTTTAACTAGCAATTCAATATAGTTTTGTATGGATTTAATACATAAGATGGTTATATTTCGGCTAAGGAGAAAGAGAGACCAGGACGAATACATTGATATAAGAGTGAAATGATAAGATGACGTAGAGAAAATGTTCATGGTACTCTAGACACGTGTTTGTATAACAAATGAAATAAGGACCAAATTTTGACTATGACTTATCAATGAATACATGAGGCAATATGTGTCTCATGTTTGCCGCCCTTTATGGAGTAATTTTTATAAAATAAAGCTTTATTTTATAATACGATAAAGCGGATATTATCGAAATCCGATATTTTTAACGTTACGCGATTTGAACGATACACCTTAAACCACGAAAAATAAACGCTCAATATAAAATAAAAACTTTGACATTCGGAGAACATTAATATTTCGATATATAAAGAGGGCTTATAATTCAATAAACGTTAATGCGTCGAACAAACGAATGACGCCTAAAGGTTTAACGTAAATTACGAAAAATGCTCATAAAACGAGAAATTAAAACAACGACAATAGAAAATATTTCTATGTCATAACGATGATATTCACGGTCGATGACAGACATAGACTTTGTCGATAAATAATAAATGACACGTATTTAATACGTTAAAGCCCTAACCTTGCCGGTTAGTCGAGAAATCAATATTATTCGTCGAACGAACATGACAAATAAAAGTCGATTTATAAATATTGGTCCGAATATTAGTAATAAGCTTAGAGTTCGGCCTAAATGTTGATTTTAAGGTTCGGTTTATTACAACATACTCAAAATTTGTGCCAGGTCTACTACTAACAAGTCGGTTCAGTCAAAGTTACAAAACTAAAAAAGATACAAAGGTCACTACTAAACACAGACTGGTCTACTGAGAACCGCCAGATGGTCCATCATCCATCGTCTTCTGTATCTTTGTCGGACGATCACTAGACACATCTTCAGCTGGGCACTTACGGATCACTCCTCTTTCAACCATGTCAGCATAAAATCTACTATTCCAACCCACAGATATATTCAACTCCTTCTCAGCTTTCTCACGCATCGCACGAGCTACATTCAACTGAATCTCCATAGAATTCACCTTTTTCTTCATAGCAGCAAACTCACCACTTTCTAACACAGATAACCTCCCAAAAGCCTCATTCAAACCACGCTCTGCATCAGTCAAATCCAAACTAAGCAATTCCCGCTCTTTCTCACCAACCTTAGTCTTCGACTCCAAATAAGCAACATGAGTCTGAACAACACCTAATCCAATCTCTATCATACTACTCTGAGCACGGGAAGCATCTAAATCACATCTCAAGGCCCATGGTGCAAGACCATCCATATGAGTAGCCTCTCGAACACTAGACGAATCTCCTATCACACGTCTACGAGTAGCAATACCATCAGTACCGTCAGGTGCATTATCATCCTCATCCTCCTCTGATTCAGAATCAGATTCAAACGATTCAGACATTTCATCTCTAGGTAGCTCAACCTCAGAATCAGACAAATAAACTAGAGGGGGTAAGGGCTCGCCCTCCGGAACATCATAAGGGTAAATAAGCTCGGCTTCCTCATCATCATCAACCTCATAATCTATACCTATATCCTCCTCGACATCCTCGTCGTCAATCTCATCATCTATATTAGGTTCGGGAATAGCATGGTTCTCTACAGGAATATTATTGTCAGCCATGACAATCTGCATTTATATATATATCTCGTATTAGGATAACATACTTATTAAACAATTACATACTGAAATAACAATATATACATATATATAAATTAAATTATATATATCAAAATATATATCTTCTCAATAGGGCTTGTTGGTAACGTCGGAGATCTTTGGCACCGTTATAGTCAAAAGATTTTTCAAATATTTTCTCAAATGTTCATAGTTAAAAGATTTTGAAAAGTTTTGTTCAAAACCTTGGTTTTTAAAATCTTTTGTTCTCTATAACGAGAGCTCTGGTACCAAACTGTAACACTCTCAAATTTTGTATTGATACAGTGGAAGGGTCTTTTAGAGTGTTACGGGATAGCACAATAACTCCAATAATAGACAACACATAAAAATGGTTGTACAAGACTCGACATACATTCATTCGATAAAAAGTTTTAAAGTGTACAACAGGTCATTAAGTTTACAAAACATAGATTGAATGAACATTTTTATTATTATGTGGGCCATCAGAGTCGATCTCCATCCGGATTACCTTCAAGCACCTGAGATAAAAACATGCAAAAATCATATCAGCGAATGCCGAGTGAATTCATAGAGTTTAATAAAACCGTTATATAAAACAATCGTTGAAATCAGAACACAAGTATAATATCAGAAGTAAGTCCTCGTATTGCTAGTCAGGCAATATATATATCAAAGCATACATCTTAAACCGTCCATGAGATCGTAGCCTCAATATTACCATTATAGGTAATATTATTATCGTTATTAACATCGTTATCGTATTGTATTGAAATACATTTGGATTATTATTAGCCGCATGATATTGTTACCTTACTATCACAAACAACGGGCCGCGAACCCGACAAACAATTTTCCCATCTAAGTTAGAGTGTCGTCACAAAAATCACGCTATGTAAATCTTCTCATACATAAATTTGCTTACCAATCAATGTGGTACGACGGGGATCAACCGTCAAGGCGCGAACTGGGGTGATCGTCCCCAAATAGTACTATCATATGCATAAACGTCTACCAAATCCCGGTAGTTCACAAATCATGCTAATGGGACTTTGAGTGACATAACCTAACTACTAATAATCCTTTTTATCTCGTTTATTGGGTCATAGCATCATTCGCGTCCATATCATTAAGCATACCATCGGGACTACTTGTGTTCTGTTTTATCAAAAACTAGCATGTTATCTCACTCGCGGGTTTAGAAATCATTTTATAAAACATTTAAAAGAGTGCGAGGCTATGAACTCACGTTGATAATGAAAGGCGGATTATCGGCTACGGGCGTGCTTCGGTCACGGAAACCTATATAAATAATAATCGGTCTTAGAATTTTGTCCAATGACTTTATCAAAATAACAAATATACATATGATGATTTTGTACATATGATGATGATCAAGTGGGTTTAAATATTCTTATTTACTCATTTTAGTGTTTATGTATTGGTAACTTTTTACTAGTTTACTAGTTTTACCTATTTACATGTTTTAGGTCCAATAAGCCTATTATAAGTTCATTAACTTGTATTAATCCATTTTATACTTGTATTATCAGTATTTATACTTTACATGTTGGGCCCAAATGGGTTAAGCCCAATAAGTAATTTTTATAAGTGTTTAACTTATTTAGTTAAATTATTAGTCCAAATATGTTAACTTAGCTCGTTAATGTCCGTATGTCATATAGTTCGGGTTTTATCGGTTTTTACTTGTATTCGGTACTTATATATATCAGTATATGACTTTTAAAAACTTTACATTAGACGGGTTTGATCTTCTATGATTTAATTGGCGAAAAACGTTAATTTTACGGTAATAGCCGAAAAAATCGTAAAAATCATGTTTATAGTTTTTATAACTTATAAATCTTATTCAACTACCATTTTTATAAAGTTTCCATTTATTTAACCTTATATATATTTATATAAATGAAATTTATAAGTTAGTGGGTTTTAATTCACATTTTATACTATATTAGTTTGAGTGCTTATATAATACTATTAAACATTAATTCTTCAAAATCTGATTTTTAGTTTCATCTTCACCATTTTTATCATATCTTGAGTTATATAAGGAGATAGAAGCTCATTTTTGGATGGCATAAACTTCATATAATGTTCTACAAATAAGTTAGTTATAGCTACTGCTCATTCCATGTGTAACTATCCTTAACAGTCTCTACAAAACAGACTATTTAGATTGGTACACTAATCTTGTTTTGATCATATCTCACTCATTTTGATGATTCCATTACATGGCCAACTCTCACATGTGTATGACATCTAACACTTACTGTAAATGGATTCCACCATGCAATTTTATCAGTTTATAACTTGGTTAATTACCGTTTTTATACAACCAACAATTTAAGCAAGATTTTAGCCTTGTTTCTTATGGTTTTTCATCTTTTTAATCATATCTATCAACACTTGATCCCCACACAACATTTTTATCATCATATATTCATCATATACATATACAATAAGAAAGAAAATACATTTTATCTTTAAAAAACTAACAAGAGTCATGGAAAGGATGATCTTCTTTACCAACCAAGATTATATCTTGTTTTTGGATGACAATAACTTGATGAACACCAAATATATCTCCAAGATCATCAACCACCAAGATAGTTTGTTGAGAAATTAGCCCTAGGACACAAGCAAATCACCTTCTTTGTTGTTAATATGGCCACCAATCAATCAAGGCTTCAAGGTTTCTCCATAATATGAATAGAGAACATATAACTTGTGGCTAGAAATGATCAAATGGAGTGTTTGATGGTGGTTATGGGATTGCAATGGGGAGTGGGAGAGAGTATGTGTGAGTTGTTTTGCATGTGAAAATGGAAGTAAATGGTAAGTGTTAGTGGTTCTGTGGTTTAGGTGGGTGAATAAAGCTTCCAAGTTAAGCTAAGCTTACATGTGTAAGCTTGTAGCTACAAGGGTGCCACATAAAATGATGTGGTGTCCCTTTGGCCGTCCCTTATGTTAGTGGGGTGGGATAAACTTGTTTTGTCCCATCCCGCTAATTTACGGGTATTCCTCGATTCTAGTTTCCTTGATTTACGTGCCCTCGGGTCATTTTACGAAAAACGTTTTTATAAATTATGAATCAACGTCACAAAACGAATCTAATAAAAACTGTCTCATCAAAAACGGAGTTTAAAAACGTAAATACGTAATCCTATGGTTTCCGGTTTAGTCGTAAAGGACGCTATATTATGCACGTAAGCCCAAATTTAAATCCGTAAATTGTGAGTTCATCAACCAACACAAAAATAAGTTTCAAAATATTATACGAGAAAATAATTCACTACCTGGAAATGTTAGATTTGTTGGAAATACGTTTTACGTATTAAGAAGGATCGGTCACTCCAACAATAGTCCATGTAATAGCTCGTAGTTTAGTTAATCTTCTTTACTTATCAAACAAGTCCAAGCCTAGCCTACAACATGTGTAGGCCGGCCCAAAAGTGTAAGCCCAAGCCCATTACAAGGCTTGGGTATATATAAACCCTCTCCTTTGATGGAGAGGGGTGTGGTTTCATATTTTACACATAGTTCCTTTTAACTTTCTCTCTCTAAAAGTGTGAAATCCACCATCTTTCTATCTCTTTCTCTCTCTAAAAACATAAGCATAGATTTACAAATCTTCAAATGGTATCAAGAGCTTGGGATGAAATATAGGTTTGTTTTTGTGTTCTAAACATTTCGTAGATTGTTGGTTTGTTTTTAGCCGAATCTTAAAAAAAATTTGGTTTTGGTGTTGGATCGAAGTTTAAAGTAGTGTAACATAGGGATTCGTGTTAAACTGTTCTTGGTATCTTGGTTTTCGTTAAAACATCATCTTTCTTGGATCAAAAGTGCAAAAAAGTTGGGTGTTCTTCATTCCGAAATTCTAGCAGAAACCTTCATCGGAAAGTACAAGTTGTACGTGGGCTTCCATCGCAATAACCTTACCATCGGAAAGGGTTTGGTTCTACATTGCGATAGTTGGGTTTTATCACTTATTCCGATCTGGCATTCCGATCGTACTTTGCGATCTGAGATTCCGACGGGAATAAGGAAGGTTTTTAAGTCGTTACTCTGCTTAAATTTTGTAAGCATTCTGATCTGAAACATTCCGATAGGCTTTGCGATCTGAGCATTCCGATAGACTTTGCATTTCGATCTAGGCATTCCGATACCACCATCATTCCGACCAAGTTACATTATGATCTGGACATTGCGATCTAAACATTTTGACAACCTTGCTTTGCGATCTGGACTTTCCGATCTGACATTCCGATCTGACATTCCGATCTGGCATTCCGACAATCCAAAAATTATTCCATAAAAAATTTCGAGAACATATTTTAGGGGATTTTTGGTTTATCGAGAACATATTTTAGGGGATTTTAACATTGTTTCTCGATTTTAACTCACAACAACACAAAAATACTTAACCTTATTTCATTGTTCGATCAACTTTGTAAATCTTAACTTATTGAAATGGAGTACACATCTCTTACGGACAAGTCCATCCTCTCGGGAACGGATAATCGTCCACCAATGTTGGTGAAGACTATGTATGAGGAATGGGCTTCCCGTATGGAACTTTATATGTTGAACAAGGAGAATGGACATCTAATTTGGGCATCTGTGCTCAATGGACTATTAGATTATGGTACAGTGACGGAAGGTACGACCACTCATCCTCGCAAAACGGGTGAGTTGACTGGAGATATGAAGATTCAAGATAAATGTGATAAGTATGCTACAAACATCATTCTCTAAGCCCTTCCTCCAGATGTCTACAAACTCGTCAGCAAACATAAAGTTGCCAAAGAGTTATAGGATAGAATTCGTGTTCTAATGCAAGGCACCTCGTTAACTAAACAAGAACGAGAGTGTAAGCTTTATGATACTTTTGATAAGTTTGCCTATGTGCCAGGGGAGACTCTCAATGACTACTATCTGAGATTTACCCTATTGTTGAATGAGCTAAATATTTATGGCATGCCAATTCCTACCTTTCAATTGAACACCAAGTATTTGAACACTCTTCCTCCAGAATGGAAAAAATACGTGACGGATGTTAAATTGGCTAAGGACTTGCATAACACCAATGTGGATCAACTTCAAGCTTTTCTTCAACAACACGAATGCCATGTGATCGAGGCTCGGTTGTCTACACCTCAAGTTCATGATCCACTTGCAATGTATGCTTCTCAACAAAACATGGCTTATACTTATCAACAACCATCATACTTGCAGCAGCCACCACCACACATCTATCAGCAACCACAGCAACCATCTTATCAACCACCAATGATGCCACAGCAAGAATATCAACAAAGTGTTCATCAACAATCTTTTCAACAGCAACCACCATATCAAACATCACCATCACAAGCCAACACTTCTCCATTGGGCTATACTCCTCAGCAAGGATATTTTCCAATAGAAGCACAACCAGCACAAGCTTTACCCCAAATGATACGCCAATCCAAGCACCAATACAAGCACCGGTCTAATGAACTTCCACCAATCCAAAGGATACGCCAAATGATACGCCAATCCAAGCACCGGTCTTTACCCCAAATGATACGCCAGCTGATGTACTAAACCATCTCACCGCTTACTTGTCAAAACTTGTTGCAACTAGAGGATTTCCACCAACAAACAATCAGCTCCGCACCTCATCAAATCCTCGACAACAAGCCACTGTTCAAGATGGTCAAGTGACGGTGCAACCTATTCAGGGAAGGCAAAATTAATATGGACCTCCTACAAGGACTGGGAACAATCAAGCTGTGAATTCTCAAGCTAGTGGAAATGGGAGTCCTATTGGTCCTAAGAAGGTTGTGACTTGCTACAATTGCCGAGGACAAGGTCATATGGCTAGGGAATGCACTCAGCCAAAAAGGAGAAGGGATGATGCATGGTTTCGTGAGAAGATGTATTTGGTTGATGCTCAGTCTAAGGGGAAGATTTTGGATTCAGAGGAGTTGGCATTTCTGGCAGACCCAGGGGCAGCAGATACTGAAGGCATTGCAGTTGTTTCCACTTCTAATGCAGCTTATCAAGCGGACGATCTTGATGCATACGATTCGGATTGTGATGACATTCACTCTGCCCAAGCTGCTTTTGTTGCTAATTTTCTCACTACGGTTCTGATGTCATCAGTGAGGTACCAACTGAAATGTGTATAATGCAAGTTCGTTTTCTCAGTTCTTAACTAATAGAAAGTCCAATCAATATCAAATTTTTAATTGTTTTTGGTTGTTCAAGCTTGCTTGGTAATCTATTGCTAATTCAAACAACACTAAGTAAAAATGAAAAATATAAACCTATTTATACGTAAAACAAATTGCAAATTCCAAATTTTATTCAAGTAAAATATTACAATGCAAAATTTAAAAGTATAAGGACTAAAAATGTAATTTCTATGAAATGTAAATGCTAAAAATGTAAATTCTAAAAGTTACAAGGACTAAAAATGTAAATCAGTTAACTAAAAGGACTAAACTTGTAAAAATTCTAACAAACTAACCAAATTTAACAAACTAACAAACTTCTAAAACTGAAATTAAACAAACTAACAAATCCAGGGACTAACTTTTGCAATTACCACAAAATTAGAAAGATTAGCTAGGTTTAAACACTAATTAAACTCCTAGGGACTAAAGTGCAAATTTCCAAACTTATAACCAAAAAACGGGCTTAATGAAAGAATAAGCTCGTTTGAGCTTATTTCTCAACCAATTAAGCTGAAACAAATTGCAAACTACTTCAAATCCAATAATAGAAACGTGTGTTTAAGGAAAATGTCTAAAAGTCCAAAATAAGCAAAAGAGAGCTTATCAATAAGCTCAAAATAAGCTACAGCTTATTCCAAACATCCACAACTTGATTTTTGTAAAGAAAATGAATAAGCACTTGATTTAAAGCAGGGGAAATCAAACTAGAACAAATTTCATCCAGAAATAAGCAAGTTATCTGAAAATAAGCTCAAATGAGCTTATGTTGACCAAACGTTGACCAAATTTATGAAAAAGCTCAAAATCTCAAAACTTGATATTCAACCCTTTCTAAACTGATTTGTGAAAGAAAATAAGGACTTTTATGAAGTGGATTGTGAGATCTAGCAAAACAGTCAACCACTTATATCAGAGAATGCAATTTGCTCAGGTCTTAACTAATAAGCTGATTTCTTGCTTATTTCTGAAAACTGTAGAATTTCCTCCTAAAGTCTGAAAGATTATGTATTAAGCTATAACTAGAAACTGGTTTGAGCAATTTTGATCTAGTAATGAAGGAGAAATAAGCAAATGAATCTGACAAGTTTTGAACTAAAAGCTGTTAAAATGAATGACCCAAACTTTTTATTAACCAATTGCCTTTTTGACTATATGTATGACTTATAAAAGACTCAGGACTACTTGTTAACTTCTAAGGACTGCAAATGAACACTTAAACACTAATTAACAACACTTGAAATCTGATTTAACACTAGTCCCAAACACACCTTATCTGATTTTTATCAAACTTTTTCAAAGGATTATTGAGTAATGATTAAGACTGAGTTATGAGCTATAGCAAACTAGTTTATGTGATCAAAATGAAGGCTAATGAAACTGAAATCAAGCAAGTTTACCAACTAGAACTCAATTAAGGTGTTTAGCTAAGCAATTACTGAAATTAAGCCAAAAACTTCAATACTAAACTCAAGTGAACAAGATTAAGCTACAATACACTAGACTCACTCAATCAAACAACCACTTATCAAATAGAATCAGGCAGCCATCAAGTTTACACTAGAGAATGAAGCATGCAAAGACTGTTTAGAGGAATTTGAAAACAGAAGCTTTAAAACCTAATGTAGAAGTCATTTGGGTAGAAGAGGAGCGCTGAGCTCTCTTGCCCTAGTGATACCACCACCTATCACTAGCTATCAACTCTTATCAATCACCAAAACAGCTAAAACTCATCATTCTGCCATGGAAACTTCAAGAACAATGGAAAGGACTGAATTTTTGATCAAACAGCAACAAATCTTCAACAAAGCCAGTTATGATCAATGTATGATCATAACAAACTTCTATCAGCAACAAATTAATCTCACAATAGCAGTAAGGTAGCAGGAATTGAAGAACAAGAATTGGCGGGAAAACTTGGATTTGAATTTTTATTGATGAAAACAGTTACAATTGGTTGTTACAAGGTTCTAACTAACTAACAAACTCAAGAGGTTGTCAGTCTCTTGAGTTGTTAGGTGAAAAGGAGGGAAAAGAAGAAAAGGGAAATTGAGAGAACTATGTGTTTTCTGAAAATTAACTACTACTGAAAATGAAGAACAAGTTGTGTATTTATAGGCTAGACTTGAGAGTTTGTTGGAGATGTGACGTGTTCAGGCCAATCATTGCTTGACACGTGGATGAATTCTGCCAATCTTCTTTAAAGGTGATGAACACATTTTGGGGATTTTTGATTCATTGGATAATATGCTAATTAAGTTGCACCATTGGATTCGTCTCATCAAAACGAGCAACTTTGATATTTTGATCTTCTTCTGAAATGCATTCTATCAAAAACGCGATCCTGGAAAATATTTTGGTGAAAGAGAGAGACACGTGGCAGCTTCTTATTGGTGGAAAAAGTGTTACACGGATCACACTGTTGTGATCTTGCATTAAATGTGGCGGCTTGTAGTGGGATTTAATTGTTTGATCCGTGTGACATGTTTCCTTGTTTCTGATTGGTTAAAAGCCTTTGCACATGGATTCAACTTGCAATACTTTCCAAACTTGGCAATTTAAGTCCCTTAACTTGGCAGATTTCTCTTTAAGGCTAGAAACTTCATTCCTTTGACAATTTTGGCCCTTCAACTTTCATTCTTCAACAAAAATGGCCCTTTGACTTGATTGACTTTGTAGTTTGACCAGGTTTGACTTGGATCTTGACTTTGCAGTATTTGCACTTTAAGTCCCTCAACTTTCAAGACTTGTCAAGATAGGTCCTTGAGCTTTGAAAACTTGTCACTTGTGATCCTTCCTTGTCTTTTTCATCCTTTTGAGCTTGGTTTTTCCTTGTTTGCTTGAAATTGTATCCTTTTACCTACATAAGATCATACAAACACAAACATACCACATAACACTGCTTTTTACAATATAAAAGGGTATTTTGCTTCGTGTTTTAGGGTAATTTGTTGATAAAAGGATATGAGTTTAAGCTCATATCAAATTCCCCTACACTTGAGCATTGCCATGTCCTCATGCAATATTATCTTTCAAGGCTTAAAAATTTACATTTCCCTCATAATTAATCCACCTTGGCCATATGAGATGCATCTACACTACTCTAAACTAGATGATGCATGATTTTGAATATTAATAATGCAATGGATTAAAATACAATTCTATCTATATCTTTTTGATTTTTCTTGAAATGGTTTTGATGGAAATAACTCATAAAGAACTCAATGACTTGGATTAGGGCTTGGGTACCATGGACACTTATCACCCTCAAGTTTCACTTTCCCCATACCAAGCTAATAAATGGGATCATTGCATTCACAAGTAAAAAGTGCATCAACTTATTCATGACAATTAAATGTGGAACCGGTTATTATTTGAGCAAATTGCTTATGGGCAAATTTGTCATTATTCAAGCGTGAAATATAAGAAGTGTAAAATCCAAAAATAAGGAAGGACGGTTTTAATCCTAAGTAATCTTCTCATCCATTACTTGAAAAACCGCTCACAATTAATACAAGTCCGTATTAAGAGTAATAAGTCATTCGCCTTATGTGTAAAATCCTCATGTCATGCTTTCATAAGTAACTACACACTCGCTAAGGAAAGAAAAATAAAACTCACGCAATAATTTACATCCGCATCTTTTTGAGATTTTGGATCTTCAACCCCGCAACCCGTCAAGGTAATATTGGATTGGAGCAATCTATTGAATCCCCGCAACCCGTCAAGGTAATATTGGAACTCAATAGTCACTATAATTAACACCACACTGCCCCTCTTGGGAGTCTTGCATTATTTTTTTTTTTTCTTTTTTTTTTTCTAGCCACTCATTTTTTTTCATAAGCCGCTCTTATTTTTCTTTATTCCTCACCAAGAAATTTGCAAAGAAGAAAAGGAAAAACACCCGCTAAATATGGAGCATGACACAATTCTAGTACACATAAAACGTGCTAACTTAGAATCTTAAGACGTACTCATATTAACCATGAATGATTAGCCAAAAATGCATAAGAGATTACGAACCAATTAAAACCGTACTTGATTATTTATTAACAATTATATACAAGCGAAGAAAATAGAGGTAAAGAAGAGAAGGGTTTAGCCACAAGTAATTGCCATGAAGTCTATCTAGCCCTTTTACACTTGCTTCAACTCTATCATTTCCCATTCTCCACAAATTTAAAATTTCAAAGAATGAAATTGGTGGAAGCTTAGCCTAATAGACCAATGAAGGACTACATGGTTAAGGATACTAGCTAGAGAGTGCTAAAATAAGCAAACTCGGGTTGAGTCAAAATATCCATGGCGGGCCTAATATGTCAAAGAAGTCTAAACTTGTTAAAACCATGTTTTATTATATTTTTCCTTTTTATATATTTGATGAAAAATAAAAGAAGAAATATATACAATGCAAATGTGTTATGCAAATGAAAAAATGATTGATGCAAAAATTATGAATGCATATTTTTGGTGGCCAAAGTAGATCAAAAATTTGAAAAATGTTGAAAAATTAATTTTCCATGTTATCATGCAAGACAATGACAAGTTCTAGGTAAGGTCACTTCGATAGAAGACCCCCCTACACTTAAGCTAAACATTGTCCTCAATGTTTAAGAGCATGGAAGTATAAAAACTTCCCCTACACTTATGACAATGAATAGACTTTGCTTATCCCAAGTTAAGGAAAGGACTACTATTAGTGAAATCAAGTTTAAGCACAAGGTGTCAATGAAAAATCACTAAAGTAACGAAGTGAACCGGATACAAGGGTCTCCTCCATAAGCTCCAAAGCATGAGATGAGTGAGCAACCCTACAAACAAACATGAAGACAAAAGAAGGTCTCCCCTACACTTATCTCCAAATCTATGCCCTTATTTCTAACCTACAACACTCTAACCTAGTTATACGATGCTTGAGTTAATGAGTCTCTAGCTCGACTCGTCCCTCAATGAATTAATTCATGGGGAAAATGGGGACCTCTTGGACCATTTCAACGGAAATGTCCTCCCCAAAGTAATGCTTAACACGGTGACCATTCACTTTAAAATTTGGACCATCGGGTTGGGACAACTCAAGAGTTCCATATGGAAACACTTGAGCAATAGTGAATGGACCGGACCATCTCGACTTAAGCTTGCCCGCAAAAAGCTTCAATCTTGAGTTAAAGAGGAGAACCGGCTCTCCAACTTTGAACTCACGATTCTTAATCTTAGCATCATGCAATTTCTTAGTCTTTTCCTTGTATAGCAAAGAATTCTCATAGGCATTGGCTCTCAACTCATCCATCTCATTGATTTGATCTTTCCTATGTGAACCGGCTTGGTTTAAATCAAAGTTAGCCCACTTGAGAGCCCAAGATGCCTTATGTTCTAACTCAAATGGGAGGTGGCACGCTTTTCCATAGACAAGCCTATAAGGAGTACAACCAATTGGTGTCTTAAAAGCCGTCCTAAACGCCCACAAAGCATCATCAAGCTTATCCGACCAAGAAGCTTTATGCTCTCCCACCGTTCTCTCTAAAATTCTCTTTAAACCACGATTTGTGACCTCGGTTTGACCATTTGTTTGAGGGTGATACGCGGTAGAAAGTCTATGATTCACTCCATATTTCTTCATAACTCTCGTGAATTGATCATTACAAAAGTGCGTACCACGATCACTTATGATGGCCCGAGGTACACCAAATCTAGCAAACAATTGTTTCAAGAACTTTACAACCACTCTAGCATCATTAGTAGGTAAGGCTTTAGCCTCCACCCACTTGGACACATAATCCACCGCCACAAGTATATACTTGTTTCCCTTAGAGGATGGAAAAGGTCCCATGAAATCTATTCCCCATACATCAAATATCTCACACTCTTGGATAAAATTTTGTGGCATCTCATCACGTTGTGTAATTTTTCCTTGTCTTTGACAAACATCACAAAATTTCACCATCTCTTGAGCATCCTTGTAAATGGAAGGCCAATAGTAACCCGAATCAAAGACTTTCTTGGCGGTGTAGTTAGGCCCAAAATGTCCACCCGTAGGTCCTTTATGACATGCCTCTAAGATTTTAAATGCCTCGGGCCCATCTACACACCGTCTAATGATTTGGTCCGCACATTGCCTAAAAAGATATGGATCATCCCAAAAGTAATACTTAACTTCCTTAAGAAACTTTTTCTTTTGTTGGTAAGTAAGACCCTCAATAAGCACATTGCCCACAAGATAATTTGCAATATCCGCAAACCAAGGTGTGGCATCCTCTTGGGAAGAGATAGACATGAGCTCCTCTAATGGAAAGGATTCATTGATTTCTTGATGTGGGAAATCTCCTTGAAAAGGATGCTCAAGTCTACTCAAATGATCCGCCGCTAAATTCTCGGCCCCTTTTTTATCACGAATCTCTATCTTAAACTCTTGAAGCAATAAAACCCATCTCAAAAGCCTAGGCTTAGCATCTTGTTTTGTCATAAGATACTTGAGAGCGGAATGATCCGTATACACTATGGTCTTGGAAAGCACAAGGTATGGTCTAAACTTCTCAAAAGCATATACTATAGCAAGCAACTCTTTTTCCGTGGTAGTGTAATGAAGTTGTGCACCGGTCATGGTTTTACTCGCATAGTGTATAGGTTGGAAATGCTTATTAACTCTTTGTCCTAAGACGGCCCCCACCGCATAATCACTAGCGTCACACATAAGCTCAAAAGGTAATTCCCAATTTGGAGAAACCAAAACGGGAGCCTTTGTCAATTTTTCCTTAAGTGTCTCAAAAGATTCTAAACAAGCATGGTCAAAAATGAAAGGAGCCTCTTTCTCCAAGAGATGAGTCATCGGTCTAGCTATCTTAGAGAAATCTTGTATAAAGCGCCTATAAAAACCCGCATGACCTAAGAAACTCCTCACACCTTTAACCGAGGTGGGTGGGGGAAGCTTAGCAATCACATCAATTTTGGCTCGATCAACTTCTAATCCCTTATTGGATATCTTGTGTCCTAAAACAATCCCCTCTTTCACCATAAAGTGACATTTCTCCCAATTAAGCACCAAACGTGTTTCCTCACAACGCTTAAGCATTCTCTCAAGATTGGTGAGACACGAGCTAAAGGAGTTCCCAAATACGGAAAAGTCATCCATAAAAACCTCCATGGTTTGCTCTATCATATCATGGAAAATTGCCATCATGCACCTTTGAAACGTCCCCGGTGCATTACATAGGCCAAAAGGCATCCTCTTGTAAGCAAATGTACCGTATGGACAAGTGAATGTGGTCTTTTCTTGATCCTTAGGGTCAATGGGTATTTGGAAATAACCCGAAAAGCCATCAAGAAAGCAATAGTACTCATTTCCCGCTAAGCGTTCAAGCATTTGATCCATAAAGGGAAGCGGGAAATGGTCTTTCCTAGTTGCCTCATTAAGTTTTCTATAATCAATGCAAACTCTCCAACCGGTTACAAGTCTCGTGGGAATAAGCTCATTGTTCTCATTAGGCACCACGGTGATTCCACCCTTCTTTGGAACACAATGAACCGGGCTAACCCATGGAGAGTCGGAAATGGGGTAAATCATACCCGCATCTAAGAGTTTAATCACTTCTTTCTTAATAACCTCATGAATTTTTGGGTTAACTCTCCTTTGGTTTTGAATGGCGGGTTTATAATCATCCTCCATAAGGATTTTGTGAGTACAAAAATGTGGATCAATTCCCCTTATGTCGGATATTTTCCATGCTAAAGCTTTCTTATGTTTCTTAAGGACTTCAATAAGTTGCTCCTTCTCATCCTCTTTCAATTCCTTAGCAATAATCACCGGTAATTGGTCTTTTCCTTCTAAGAAAGCATATTCTAAGTGGGATGGAAGTTCCTTAAGTTCAATGGGAGGTGGACTCTCTATGGAAGGTTTCACTATGGAAGGTTCCTCAATGCTAATCTCTTGTGGAATAGGGGAAGGAATAGGGTCCTCATTGAGCAACTTTTGGATTGTAAGAATATCTTCTTCCCAATTAATGGGAGAATCATCATCACCAAGAAAGTTAGACTCAAATTCCTCCAAGAGGAAATCACTCTCTCCAAAAGGTGTTAAAGAGGGAGCAATTGAGGCCACGGTTTCAACATGTGGAATCTCATCACTAGCATTCTTACAAGCATCATGAAAGTGTTCATTACACACTTCATCTAACACATCCACAATGTTAATCGTCTCACAAGGTCTAGACTCCTTAACCTCTTTTCTATCACAAACTTTCCCTAACTTAAACACCACTTTCTCATCCTCTACTCTCATAATTAATTCTCCTTCCGCCACATCTATCAAGGTACGACCCGTTCTCAAAAACGGTCTACCAACAATCAAAGGCACTCTAGGATCCATGTCATAATCGACCACTACAAAGTCGGCCGGAAAGGTAAACTTATCCACACCTACAAACACATCTTCCGCTATACCTACGGGGTGAGCTATGGTTCGGTTGGCTAGTTCAAGAGTCATCCTAGTGGGGGTGAGCTCGGGAAGAGAGAGTTGTTTCCAAACCGATAAAGGCATGAGATTTATGCTTGCCCCTAAATCCGCCAAAGCCATGCAATTTTCAACACCGGGAAAATTACAAGGTATCAAGAAGCGCCCCGGATCTCCAAGTTTTGTTGGTAAGGTTTTAAGTAACACCGCGGAACAATTTTCATTAAGTGATGTGTTGGGCAAATCAACCAATTTTTCTTTGTTTGAGAGCAAATCCTTGAACATCTTAGCAAACTTTGGCATATAAGCGAGAGCTTCCGCAAAGGATATGTTGATATTGAGTTGTTTGAACATCCTTAAGAAATTGGACACTTGTATGTCATCTTTGTTCTTTAACTTGTCCTTTTTCAACCTTGAAGGGTATGGAAGAGTAGGTTTGGGTGTAGGTGGAATAGGTGTTGTAGTGGAAGATTTGTCTTTGTTAGCCTCTTCATTGGGAAGTGTGGAAGGTGAAGGAGAAGTATGAGGTAGTTGAGAAGGTGTGTTTGAGTGAATAGGATCACTTTGAGGAGGTGGAGTAGAAGTAGAAGGCTTATCACAAGTAGGAGCACAAGTGGGTTGAACAATAGTAGGTTTAGGAGGTGAAGGATCCTTTGTTGTTGTACCACTTCTTGTTGTAATGGCATTGACATTGGCCCTAGGATTTGTTTGTGTGTTGGAAGGTAAAGCTCCTTGTGGTCTTTGAGTTACCGCCACTAAAACCCTATTGATTTGTTCCTCTATTGTACGTTTCACTTGATCATTCATTCTCTTCTCAATGTCACGCATTTTCTTGTCAACATACTCTTGAGTCTCTTGCATCCCATATCCTTGAGTTTGATTTTGAGGGTAAGCTTGATTTGGTATTGGAGCATATGCTTGATTGGGAATAAATGGAAGTGGTTGATTAAATCCTTGTTGTGGTGGATAAAAGGTATTAACTTGAGGTTGAAATTGATTGGGTGCTTTGTAATTATTGCCTTGGTATGGTTGTCTTTGCCCTTGATTCCTTGCTAGAATTTGAGGAGGATTTTGTTGAATTTGGGTGGGTGGTTGGGGTGGGAAGCCGGGTGGAGTAAGGTAATTTTGGGATTTGTAAGAAAGGTTATTTGGATTGATGTTAGGCTTGAAGTGTTCACGGTGTTCCTCTTGGTAAGCATAGCATTCCCCTTGATACCCTTGCACCTTGTCACATTGCTCATAAGAGTGAGGTCCTCCACAAGTAACACAAGAAATGGTGATGGCATTCACATTGTTTGAGGAATTGTTCAATGTCATGCTCTTAAAAGTTTGAAGCATGTCTTGTTGTGCTTGCAAATGCCTCTCACTTTCTCTATCCATCCTTTGAAAAATAGCTTCTTGAAACTTGAGGAGTTGGTTGTCAAAAGGGATTTGAGAAGTGTTTTGGATAACATGAACTCTTTCCTCAAATGGATCATTGGTTTGAACCATTGCCTTAGTCTCAATAATGGTCAAAGCCTCTTGGTATGTCTTGAAATGAATACTCCCTCCCGCGGAAGCATTTAGTGAATCTTGGTGGTGAGGTTTAAGGCCATTGTAGAAGGTATTGATTTGGCTTAGATCATCCATTCCATGATTAGGGCATCGCCTCAACAACTCACTATACTCTTCCCAAGCATCACCAAAGGATTGACTAGGTTTTTGTGTAAAGCCCATAATCAAATTTCTCAAAGCCATAGTCTTTTGTGGAGGAAAGAATTTGTTCAAAAACTTAGTGGTAAAACCCTCCCATGTGGTGATACTATCGGGTGGTTGGGTGTCTAACCAATGCTTAGCACTCCCATCTAGTGAAAATGACACTAACAACAATCTAATGACATCCGGTGGAACCCCATTATGCTTAATGGTATTGCAAAGTGAAAGGAATCTCTTAAGATGAGCATGGGGATCCTCATTTTGTTTGCCATAGAAAGGTGATGCAGCAACCATATTGATCATAGATGTATGTAGCTCAAATGTGTTAGCGGGATAGTCGGGAATCTTAATGGCACTAACAAATCCATGAATGTTGGTTTGCATACGTTCAAACAAAGTACGGTTATCAACAGCCATGGCTCCTTGTGGTGATGACAAAGCACGATTCTCGTGATCGGCTTGGTGGACGATGGTGGTCTTACTCTTTCTTTTCTTCTTCCTTTTCGGAGGAAGAGGTTGTACACCAATCGGTATTTGTGCACGCCCGCGAGTGAGCATGCAACTCAATACGAGGAATGAGAGAGAAGCTCTCGTGTGACTTTGAAAAGAATAAGATTATTCTCTTCGAGTTTCGATATTAAATATCCACAAGAAAGTAACAATATATGTAATACTACTTTGGGTGCAAGACCCTCAATGAAGCTTTCCTTCTTAGAATACTCCCAAGTGAACGGGGGGTTAGGTGGCGCGAAGCACTTAAGTACCTATTGACCCTTAGATGGCATTTTATAGCTCATCGCCTTTCTATTCACTTAAATGTTCGTATTCTTCGAATTATTGCTTATTGAGAGTATTTATCTATTCTTGCTTTATTTTGTTTGATCGATACGCGTGTCAAGGACCGGAGCGCCCCTCAACACGGTGTATTGCCTCGGCAATACTTATGGAAGATATGTAGATTGATTGTTCTTATACGTATACGTATGTACTTATAATAATATATGGAAAATATTTTTGTATTTATGAGTTTTTTAAAGGAAAATACTATATGTACATAAAAACCGAGAGAATCCAATAATATATATTTTTGGGTGCAATCTCTTAGGAAAAAGATTGCTTTTTGGATTTTTTAATTTTTTTTGGTCAATTCTTTAGGAAAAGAATTGTTTTGTTAATTTTTTAGTTTTTTTATATATTTTTATATTTTTGATTTTTTATTTGTTTTTGATTTATGATACGTAAAAATAACGTTCACAAAGTGAACGGATC
The DNA here is from genome assembly GCA_025667525.1 of Glebionis coronaria. Lineage (NCBI taxonomy): Eukaryota > Viridiplantae > Streptophyta > Magnoliopsida > Asterales > Asteraceae > Glebionis > Glebionis coronaria. The sequence goes on from CM046875.1 coordinate 215,902,206, forward strand.
CCAAAAGCCAATGAAAACCGTCAATCGATAGTCTCTCGTGTAGTCAAAGAACCGGCAGCGGCGCCATTTGAAATGTGTATAATGCAAGTTCGTTTTCTCAGTTCTTAACTAATAGAAAGTCCAATCAATATCAAATTTTTAATTGTTTTTGGTTGTTCAAGCTTGCTTGGTAATCTATTGCTAATTCAAACAACACTAAGTAAAAATGAAAAATATAAACCTATTTATACGTAAAACAAATTGCAAATTCCAAATTTTATTCAAGTAAAATATTACAATGCAAAATTTAAAAGTATAAGGACTAAAAATGTAATTTCTATGAAATGTAAATGCTAAAAATGTAAATTCTAAAAGTTACAAGGACTAAAAATGTAAATCAGTTAACTAAAAGGACTAAACTTGTAAAAATTCTAACAAACTAACCAAATTTAACAAACTAACAAACTTCTAAAACTGAAATTAAACAAACTAACAAATCCAGGGACTAACTTTTGCAATTACCACAAAATTAGAAAGATTAGCTAGGTTTAAACACTAATTAAACTCCTAGGGACTAAAGTGCAAATTTCCAAACTTATAACCAAAAAACGGGCTTAATGAAAGAATAAGCTCGTTTGAGCTTATTTCTCAACCAATTAAGCTGAAACAAATTGCAAACTACTTCAAATCCAATAATAGAAACGTGTGTTTAAGGAAAATGTCTAAAAGTCCAAAATAAGCAAAAGAGAGCTTATCAATAAGCTCAAAATAAGCTACAGCTTATTCCAAACATCCACAACTTGATTTTTGTAAAGAAAATGAATAAGCACTTGATTTAAAGCAGGGGAAATCAAACTAGAACAAATTTCATCCAGAAATAAGCAAGTTATCTGAAAATAAGCTCAAATGAGCTTATGTTGACCAAACGTTGACCAAATTTATGAAAAAGCTCAAAATCTCAAAACTTGATATTCAACCCTTTCTAAACTGATTTGTGAAAGAAAATAAGGACTTTTATGAAGTGGATTGTGAGATCTAGCAAAACAGTCAACCACTTATATCAGAGAATGCAATTTGCTCAGGTCTTAACTAATAAGCTGATTTCTTGCTTATTTCTGAAAACTGTAGAATTTCCTCCTAAAGTCTGAAAGATTATGTATTAAGCTATAACTAGAAACTGGTTTGAGCAATTTTGATCTAGTAATGAAGGAGAAATAAGCAAATGAATCTGACAAGTTTTGAACTAAAAGCTGTTAAAATGAATGACCCAAACTTTTTATTAACCAATTGCCTTTTTGACTATATGTATGACTTATAAAAGACTCAGGACTACTTGTTAACTTCTAAGGACTGCAAATGAACACTTAAACACTAATTAACAACACTTGAAATCTGATTTAACACTAGTCCCAAACACACCTTATCTGATTTTTATCAAACTTTTTCAAAGGATTATTGAGTAATGATTAAGACTGAGTTATGAGCTATAGCAAACTAGTTTATGTGATCAAAATGAAGGCTAATGAAACTGAAATCAAGCAAGTTTACCAACTAGAACTCAATTAAGGTGTTTAGCTAAGCAATTACTGAAATTAAGCCAAAAACTTCAATACTAAACTCAAGTGAACAAGATTAAGCTACAATACACTAGACTCACTCAATCAAACAACCACTTATCAAATAGAATCAGGCAGCCATCAAGTTTACACTAGAGAATGAAGCATGCAAAGACTGTTTAGAGGAATTTGAAAACAGAAGCTTTAAAACCTAATGTAGAAGTCCTTTGGGTAGAAGAGGAGCGCTGAGCTCTCTTGCCCTAGTGATACCACCACCTATCACTAGCTATCAACTCTTATCAATCACCAAAACAGCTAAAACTCATCATTCTGCCATGGAAACTTCAAGAACAATGGAAAGGACTGAATTTTTGATCAAACAGCAACAAATCTTCAACAAAGCCAGTTATGATCAATGTATGATCATAACAAACTTCTATCAGCAACAAATTAATCTCACAATAGCAGTAAGGTAGCAGGAATTGAAGAACAAGAATTGGCGGGAAAACTTGGATTTGAATTTTTATTGATGAAAACAGTTACAATTGGTTGTTACAAGGTTCTAACTAACTAACAAACTCAAGAGGTTGTCAGTCTCTTGAGTTGTTAGGTGAAAAGGAGGGAAAAGAAGAAAAGGGAAATTGAGAGAACTATGTGTTTTCTGAAAATTAACTACTACTGAAAATGAAGAACAAGTTGTGTATTTATAGGCTAGACTTGAGAGTTTGTTGGAGATGTGACGTGTTCAGGCCAATCATTGCTTGACACGTGGATGAATTCTGCCAATCTTCTTTAAAGGTGATGAACACATTTTGGGGATTTTTGATTCATTGGATAATATGCTAATTAAGTTGCACCATTGGATTCGTCTCATCAAAACGAGCAACTTTGATATTTTGATCTTCTTCTGAAATGCATTCTATCAAAAACGCGATCCTGGAAAATATTTTGGTGAAAGAGAGAGACACGTGGCAGCTTCTTATTGGTGGAAAAAGTGTTACACGGATCACACTGTTGTGATCTTGCATTAAATGTGGCGGCTTGTAGTGGGATTTAATTGTTTGATCCGTGTGACATGTTTCCTTGTTTCTGATTGGTTAAAAGCCTTTGCACATGGATTCAACTTGCAATACTTTCCAAACTTGGCAATTTAAGTCCCTTAACTTGGCAGATTTCTCTTTAAGGCTAGAAACTTCATTCCTTTGACAATTTTGGCCCTTCAACTTTCATTCTTCAACAAAAATGGCCCTTTGACTTGATTGACTTTGTAGTTTGACCAGGTTTGACTTGGATCTTGACTTTGCAGTATTTGCACTTTAAGTCCCTCAACTTTCAAGACTTGTCAAGATAGGTCCTTGAGCTTTGAAAACTTGTCACTTGTGATCCTTCCTTGTCTTTTTCATCCTTTTGAGCTTGGTTTTTCCTTGTTTGCTTGAAATTGTATCCTTTTACCTACATAAGATCATACAAACACAAACATACCACATAACACTGCTTTTTACAATATAAAAGGGTATTTTGCTTCGTGTTTTAGGGTAATTTGTTGATAAAAGGATATGAGTTTAAGCTCATATCACCAACCACATCTAATAACATTGATGAAAACCAACATTAAGTTGGGCATGAAAATGATAACCTCGAACAGCATTCGGGAACTAGTAACTCAAATCAAGTGGTACCCAATCCAACACATTTGAGTGAACCTCAACCAAATGCTACGACGGGTATGGAATCTTATGCTCAACATGATTTGGTAATGGTGCCTAAACATATTATTGATCAAATGCATATGGCCCTCAGACAATCCGTAGATACCAATTCCACCCTAACTGCTGAGCTTGCGTTGCATAAAGAAAAGGTCAAAACTTTTGAAATGGTCCCTCAAGAAGAGAAAATAACATGTTCTGAATTTGACCAATTTCGTTTTGAAAAGATTGAACACTTGAAAGAAATAGAATCATTAAAAGATTATCTTTCCAATGAATTAAAAGAAAAAGAGTCGGTTGTCAATGATTTTCAGAAACTTAAAATGGATTTCGAAACTCTCGAGTCTAAAAAGGTTGAATCAGAAATTAATGCTACCAAACTTCTTAAATTCAAAGAACAACAGCTTTTAAAACAATACGCTTCCACAGAAAAGGTTCATCTTTTAACTAAATCATTTAAAGAATTCGAACTTAAGCGTCTTCAAGATTTACCACCTAATCCCGGTTATGCAAAACAAGCTCAGGAATATATTCCCGGCCTTTATGATATGACCATAATTGGCAAATCGAAAGAAGCACCTTTTGTTCGTAGTACTGACGAGACACAATCACTTGGGGATGAAACTCATTCTAAAATGCTTTCAAAATTCCATACAATTGATTATGATCAACATAACAAAGATCAATTTTCGAAAAAGACACGCATTCGCTTACAAAAGGAATTAGCAGAATTAACAGTTCTTGTGCCTCAAAGTTTGTCAAATGAAAACCTTCCTAGTACGTCTCCTACACTCGTCAAAAAGGATTTAACAAAGTTAATTCCACCGGTAAGTAAGGCGTCCGTTAACTTAAATACGGTTCACCAACACTTAGCCGATTTTGACAAGGTCATTTTGGAACGTACGACGACCACGGCCATAACGGAAGGTGAATGGAACTTTGAGCACACTAGAGCTGCGTTTCGAGATGAAATTGTTCCGTTTGTAAACAATGTTAAAGCTTGTCTTCGTAATATTGATCAAGATTTGTTTTTGGAAATAGAAGAAGTTAGACGTGTTTTCAATGAAATGGAAGATGCTTATGAAAACAGTTTACTTGAAATAGAACGAGTTTCACGCCATAATGATCTGCTTCTGAATCAAGTGATGTCTCATGATATAGTTTCTGTCTGTGTGAATACAAGTGTTGATAATGATTCTATTGTGCATAATGCTAAATCTGTGGATACTCTGGTAGATAGTACTTGTCACGAATCTGACGCTGAATTTTTAAAGCTTCAAGATTCATATTCATCGCTTTCAAAACGTTTTGATGAGATTCAAACACATTGTATTTCGCTTGAATGCAAGAAACAATTTATTCAAGAAATCTTTGAAACGTCATTCGAGGGTGTTAATATCGATGATGCAAATTTTGAAAAGAATTTTCGATTGTATTTACAATCAAAACAGCGTCAGCCAAGTGACAAAGTTGCTAACTCTTTGCCGATGGAAATAGAGAAATCTAAGGAGCTTAACTGTGTGAACGTACTTGAGGCTGCTAAGAATCTTAAACTTGATCTAGATAATCGAGTTTCCAAGATTTTGTCCAAAGTTGCTAACTTAAAACAGAAAAATAAGCGACTCTTCGATTCAGTACAGCCCGCATGTGTTGATACCATTACACAGAATCAATCATTGATTGAACAATTGAATCGAAAGTCGATGGAAATATCTGATTTGAGAGAACAAATTTGTGATAAAAATCTGGTCTTGGCTGAGTTAAAGGAAACACTTCGTACTCTAAAAGGTAAGAATGTTGTGGATAACGCAGCCACTATCTCAACATCGTCCTCTAGTGCAATCAAAAGAACCCTTATTGCCGTCACACCACTTAACAAGGGCCCTAGGACTAAACCATCTCAAACTTTGGTCACTAAAGATAAGGCGGAATCAAAACCAGCTTCTAATATTCCCGTGTTGCCTTCTACAGGAGTAAGCACCACTACTAAGGCTCAAAGATCTAAGCTTAAGAGAAACAAGAAGAATGATAGGATCTTGCCCCCATCTAGTAGTCAAGTGAAGAAGAAAGTAGAAGCCCATCCTAGGAATGTTATTTCTGTCTTGAATAAAAAGAATCATGTAGCTAAACCTAAAGGCTCTGCGGTTGTGCAGCGTTCTAAGCCTACTGTGAATTCTAATTTGAAATGTTGGAATTGCAATGAATGTATGTTTTCTAGTCGTCATGATTCTTGCCTTATTGACCATGTGAATGAGATGTATGCCCGAAAAAATGGATTAGAATGGAAACCGACTGGGAAAGTGTTAACCCAAGTTGGCTGGATGTGGCGTCCCACTGGTAGAACTTTCACTATAGTAGGAAATACGTGCCCTTTAACTAGGATCACTCCCACTGAAGTGAAGAAAGCGTGCCCTTTAACTAGGAGTACCAAGGCTACCAAAACACAAGCGTGTCCTTTAACTAGGAACACCGACACTACTGTAGGAACCAAGTGCCCTTTAAATAGGTCTACTCCCACTGTAGTGCCTGCGAATAATCCAAAACCTAAGAAAGTTGGAACAGTAAAACCTGTTAGTGCTAAAACTCACATTAGAAAACGCAGGAAATCTAAGGGTCTCAAAAATGTTAGCAATTCTGATAATTCTATATCTGTATCTGCTAACACTCCGGAACCAATAGTTTCCAATGCATTGTCTACTGTTGTTGTGGAAAACAGGTGGTCCAAATTGTTCTCTGGTATTTGGACTCTGGTTGCTCCAAGCATATGACCGGAGATCGCTCTCAGCTCAGAAATTTCGTCAGCAAGTTTCTTGGTACGGTTCGATTTGGAAATGATCATATTGCAAAGATAATGGGTTATGGTGAATATCATATTGGGAATGTTATAATTTCAAGAGTGTATTACGTGGAAGGTCTCGGTCACAACTTATTTTCTGTGGGATAATTTTGTGATGCAAACCTAGAAGTTGCTTTTCGAGAGCATACCTGCTTCATTCGTAATTTGGAAGGGGTTGATTTATTGAAAGTTACTCGAGGGAATAATTTGTATACTTTGTCTCTACAAGACATGATGGCCGCTTCTCCCGTATGTCTTCTCTCCAAAGCATCGAAGACTAAGTCATGGTTATGGCATCGACGGAGATCTCATCTTAACTTTGACGCTATTAATCACTTGGCGAAAAACGAACTTGTTCGTGGTCTTCCTAAACTATCATTTCACAAGGATCATTTGTGTTTCGCGTGTACAATGGGGAAAAGCACTAAGAAGTCTTACAAACCCAAGACTGAAGACACCAACCAAGAGAAACTTTATCTGTTGCATATGGATCTTTGTGGGCCAATGCGTGTTGAAAGTCTTAGTGGCAAAAAGTACATCCTCGTCATTGTCGATGATTACTCTCGGTTTACATGGGTGAAATTTCTTAAAGCAAAAAATGAGGCACCTAAATTCATCATCAGATTTTTCAAGATGATTCAAGTGCGTCTCAACACTACTGTCCTACGCATTCGTACAGATAATGGAACCGAATTTGTGAATCAAATCTTGCGTGATTATTATGAAGAAGTTGGCATATCTCATGAAACATCCGTTGCACGCACTCCACAACAAAACGGTGTCGTTGAAAGGCGAAATCGCACACTTATGGAAGCTGCTCGAACGATGTTAATTTACGCAAAGGCTCCATTGTTTTTATAGGCAGAAGCAGTATCTACAGCAGTGTACACCCAAAACCGGTCACTAATTCGTAAACGCCATGGTAAAACACCTTATGAGCTTCTCCATGGAAAAGTACCAGATTTATCATATCTTCATGTATTTGGTTCTCTTTGCTATCCAAACAATGATGGTGACAATTTGGGAAAACTTCAACCAAAGGCTGATATTGGTATTTTCATTGGTTACGCACCCGCAAAGAAAGCATTCCGAATCTACAACCGTAACTCTCGCAAAATCCTTGAAACTATGAATGTTGATTTTGATGAGCTGACAGCAATGGCTTCTGAGCAAAGCAGCTCTGAACCCGCACTTCATGAAATGGGACCCAGTAATATTAGTTCTTGTCTTGTCCCAAACAACCCGACTTCATCATTTATACCACCTACTAGGAATGAATAGGATACGTTGTTTCAACCATTCTTTGATGAATTCTTTACTCCTCCAAGTATCGTTGCTCCAGAACCTGAGGTAATAGCTCCGGTAACCGAAGTTGTCGCTCCAGCAACCGTTTCACAATCAGATACGTCTGCACCTACAATTGGTCTAGATATACCTTCAACAAGTAATTCTCAACCAACACATGTTTCAACTACCCATGTCATGCCTATTGATGATGAAGAGGATGATGATGATCACGATTTGGAATTCGCTCAAATGCGTGAACTTCCATTCTTTGGTGTACCAATTCCCGACCCTAATCAAGCCGGGTCGTCCACCTCAGAGGAAGCTCTATCTACAGTTTACTCCAATCCACGGATTCGTGAACATGACAGCAAGTGGACAAAGGATCATCCTATAGATTCAATTATTGGTGACCCTAATCGTTCGGTATCCACACGAAGTCAGTTACAAGAAAGTGAAATGTTTTGTCACTTTGATGCTTTTCTCACTGAAGTTGAACCTAAGACATGGAAAGAAGCTTTTACTCAATCATGTTGGATAGAAGCTATGCAAGATGAACTTAATGAGTTTATACGTCTTGAAGTATGGGAACTTGTCCCATGTCTGGATCAAGTACAGTTACTCACTTTGAAATGGGTTTACAAGGTGAAACTCGATGAGTTAGGCGGAATATTGAAAAACAAAGCTCGACTAGTAGCTCGTGGATACAAGCAATTATTGGGCGTCGACTTTATGGAATCCTTTGCACCTGTTGCCCGTTTGGAAGCTATTAGACTATTCCTCGCTTATGCAGCCCATATGAATATGATCGTCTATCAGATGGATGTGAAGACGACATTTCTTAATGGTGAAATCAAGGAAGAAGTCTATGTTGAACAGTCGGATGGTTTTGTGAATCCTAATTATCCTAATCATGTGTACAAGCTTAAGAAGGCTCTCTATGGGTTGAAGCAAGCTCCACGCGCATGGTATGATCTATTGTCACAATTCCTCATTACTCAAGGCTTCGCAAAAGGCAAGGTGGATCCCACGTTGTTTATTTAGAAACGAGGTAAAGATATGATTATGGTACAAATATATGTTGATGATATTATATTTGCAGCCTCGACCCAAACCTTATCGGATGAGTTTGGGACACTCATGTCTTCCAAGTTTAAGATGTCAATGATGGGCAAGGTATCATTCTTCTTAGGTCTTCAGATATCTCAGAGTCCCAGAGGCATCTTTATTAATCAATCCAAATATGCCCTTGAATCGCTTAAGAAATATAAGATGGAATCTTGCGACCCCGTGGACACTCCAATGGTGGAGAAATCTAAGCTTGATGCAGATCCACATGGAGTTGCCGTTGATCCGACACTTTTTCGTGGAATGATCGGTACTCTTCTGTATATCACAGCCAGTCGACCTGATCTTCAGTTTGCTATATGTATGTGTGCCAGGTATCAAACTAGGCCTACTGAGTTACACTTAGCTACTGTTAAAAGGATCTTTCGATATCTTAAAGGAACCATTAATCGGGGACTTTGGTATTCGAAGGACTCTTCTATTGCACTAATGGCATATGCAGATGCGGATCACGCGGGTTGTCAAGATACAAGGCGTAGCACGAGTGGAACTTTGCAACTACTAGGAGATCGACTAATCAGTTGGGCATCGAAAAGGCAGAAAAGCGCCGCAATTTCAAGTACGGAAGCAGAATACATAGCTATGTCCGGTTGCTGTGCTCAAATTCTCTGGATGAGATCGCAATTAACCGACTATGGTCTAGGTTTCAATAAGATTCCAATGTACCGTGACAACAAGAGTGCAATTGCCTTTTGCTGCAACAACGTTCAATTCTCCCGGTCGAAGCATATTGACATTCGCTACCACTTCATCAAGGAGCAAGTGGAAAATGGAGTAATCGAGCTTTACTTTGTCCGATCTGAGTAGCAATTGGCGGATATTTTCACGAAGGCTTTAGATCGCGCTCGAATTGAATTTTTGGCCGACAAGCTAGGAATGAGAACCTTCTCGCCTGAGACTCTTAAGGAGCTAGCAGATGAAGCGAACGCATAGTGGTGGTAAAACTATTCTCCGTATCCTTGGTAATCATTTGTATATATTGTTTATATTTTTATCCTCAAAAGCAAAATACAAAAATATAAAACCATATAAAAACCATAAAAATTGAAAAATTCAGAAAAATCCAAAAATATTTTTACTTTATTTTTCAAAGGCATGTCTTTTGGTACGATAATATTTACGGCCTTAGAAATGTTGATTAATATCGACACGGCGCCATAAATAGAGTTCGTACAAAAGTTGTAAATATTTCATAAAACACGCCTAAATGGCTTGTAGTTATTTCAGACTGCAACCCGGTTTTCACATTAAAGTCAAGTATTTCTTATGAAAGCTTTGGCTCACAACGGGAATTAAATTTCTCGGGCAAGGTTTACTTTAAAACCTTGTAAGGGATCAAGTTTACTTTATAACTTGGTCTAACACAAATCAATGTACGTTTCAGTGCATTTATTTGTTAAAACAAGAGAAGTCTTGTTTTTATGAAGCTATCATCTCTACAACCATGCTATCTACAATTGGTATCTACATACTAGACGATGCGACTACTCAACCGACGACTACAACCCTTTCAATAGAACACGGGTCAACAATTGAGGGGGAGCAATTGTCAAGCATTCAGAATCTTCGATGCCGAACGTGCCAAGTTCACAAGTTGGTGTCAAGACAACAATACCAATCGTACATGTGGTGTCAAGAGATGACTTCAGACGTGACGAGGCGACCAACATATGCTGACAAGAACCATTTGATCTTATCATATGATGTTCTCATCTATCAGGTACAACCTTGTCAATTCTTTTTTTAATATGGTGAATATGTGATCATGTTACAAATCGATATCATATCTCTTACATTTGACATCATGAAGATAAAACGGACTTGCATTTTTCTTCCCAAAACCTTTATTAAAACTTCATTAAATCAATTGATATTAAAAACATCGATTGGGTTAATATTTTTAATATGGGGGAGAAAATGTGATTTAATATGGGATATTATCACAAATGGTTTGACTTAATGTGCTGGCTCATCCCGACATGTGCGAAATGTTTTCGAATATCGTAGCATATGTCAAGGGGGAGCAAAACGGATTTGCTATATCAAAATGGATTTTCATGGTGACATATACTTACCCGAAACCCATTTATTTCACGACGATGAAGATTGTGGTGACATAAGGATGGTAGGATAGGTTAAGTCCTATGATTCTTCCAGAACCAGAGGAATCTTCCCAAGGACATTCCATAGCTAGAAATAGTAGTCCTTAGGAAAGTTGGAGAAAGATTGTGAACGTAGCCGAATGCCGACCAAGTACTTAAGCTAGCACTGGAACAATCACAACAAGGTGCTAGTTATGACGTATTGGTAAGCATTGAAGGGGTTGAAGAATGAAAAAGAATTGTAAAGATAAAGGGTGTAAAGAAAGAAGCCCTCCTTACAACTTTAGGCAGAAACCGAGTCAATACATATGCTATTGAGATCATCTTAATGATTCTTGATATCGAAGACAGACATCATGGACCCAGTGATACAATGCACAACCCAACCCAGCTAACTCAGATATCTCTCAAAAGGTATTTGTTTTAATCACACGGAGACAACACGTTATCTATCGATTTATTCACAACGAATAAATTGGTATTGAAATGGTGGCATTCCTCTCCAGCCTCCGATCACTAAAATCCAAAATGCACGATCGAGTCTAGAGCCATTTGAGATCATCAAATATCTCAATAAGACACACTTTCATATTTCCTTGCTTCTTCACACACTGTGAAAAGTAAGAAATATTTTAAGAGTCCTACGCAAAATCTTCATGATATTGCCTGAACATCCGAGTAATACGAAAGTATTTACAATGAAGATGGAAATCCTTCTTGAGTGAATATCAAAAAGCTCATGGTAGGTGACTTGTGCGATTCTTTATGAATCAAACTTGTGATAACTGGAAAGCAACAACTGTTTAATTTGTAACTGAATTTAAGCACGTTCCAGGCCTCTACACAATATCTTAGTGATCTTGCCAGAACACTCAGAGTGATACCTTAGTGTTCCCAGTGATGAGTGGAAATCCTTCTAGTGTTAACCTCAAACAGCACTTGGTAGGTAACTTGCAAGATTCTGTACGAATCAAGCTCGTGACATATAGAAAGCAACGATGGTGCGGTTCTTAATTGAATTTCACTTGTTCCAGGAACATGAATTGACGGCTTCAAATCATGCGGATACTTTTATCCAAATGATTCACTCTTTACGTTCGCAGTCAGCTTTGGACGGTCGAGTAAAGAGAACGGGTTTACACGCGAAATCTTGTCAGGAAGTTACTTAATTGAAACTATCCGTCACGGGTACGATATCTAATATCGTCCAACGGTCTTCACCGACCGGAGGTAAAATGCTACCGAATTAGAATGAAATGTTCAAAGCCATTTCGTTCGTGTCTACTTATGTTGCGGCATTTGAAGACGGTGGCGTTGCGGAATCCAAGAAGAAGTCGTCCCCGCATGCTTATACCTTATGCACTTAATATGTCATCTAATTCAAGAATGCCTAAAAGTTAAGTCTTCTGCTGTATTGAACTCTGAAGCTTTCAAGAATTACTAAGGTATAAGTATGTGGGACATGGCGTCACGAAGAGGCGAAGATCACAAGTGATGGATGCACGAGATCAAGGCAAGAGATTAATGCTCAAGATTGATATCAAAGATCACATCAGCATGTTCACCAGAAAAGAAAAAGAAAAAGAAAGACGAAGACTACAAGCTCAAGACAAGCATAGTATGCTAGGTTTATTTCATTATTGTAACTCGGGTAACGACCTTGTTTGGAGTGACCTCCCTTAGGGGGAGATTGTTGGAAATACGTTTTACGTATTAAGAAGGATCGGTCACTCCAACAATAGTCCATGTTATAGCTCGTAGTTTAGTTAATCTTCTTTACTTATCAAACAAGTCCAAGCCTAGCCTACAACATGTGTAGGCCGGCCCAAAAGTGTAAGCCCAAGCCCATTACAAGGCTTGGGTATATATAAACCCTCTCCTTCGATGGAGAGGGGTGTGGTTTCATATTTTACACATAGTTCCTTTTAACTTTCTCTCTCTAAAAGTGTGAAATCCACCATCTTTCTATCTCTTTCTCTCTCTAAAAACATAAGCATAGATTTACAAATCTTCAAGATTGTCACAACAAGTACTTACAACCAAAGGGAAAGAGATCTAAGGCATCATCTAACCTGACATGGAGACCTAAACAAGACCAGTCATCAACTTCTAATGGTGTCTCCATGACATGCAATAGGTTTAAATATCTTGAAAAGCATGTTGGGACAAACTGGGTGTTTAATGTTCTAAGGAATGAACAGGGGGTTGTTACAAGAAACAAGTCTATTCTTGTTGAACAACCAAACGGATCCAAGTCTACTAAGACTTGGATTCCCAAAGAAAACTGATTTGTTTTCTTTATGTAAAGGGATTCCAAAGCAGGTTAATGATTATGGATATTGGGATAATGGATGCTCAAGGCACATGACTGGAAAGGAAGACTACTTGACAAACTTTACTCCTATTCCAGATGGTGATAAAGTGTACTTTGGAGGAGGACTTGGTACAATATCAGGCAAAGGCACTCTTATCACTAACAAATTATGTTTTGATGAAGTTTTTCTGGTAAAAGAACTTGACTATAACTTGTTTAGTGTGTCACAAGTTTGTGACAACAAAAATAAATATTTTTCTTACTGATACTGAATGTTTAGTCTTGAGTATAGACTATATGTTACCTGCTGATAAGTTCATTGAATTTAGAACACCTAGACATAAGGATATTTATATTGGTAATCTTCAAGATTAAAATGAGTAATAACCTGTCATGTCTATATGCTAAAGCTTTAGCAGATGAGAGTATCATATGGCACAGAAGGTTAGGGCACATTAACTTTAAGAACATAAATAGACTTGTGAGGCATGATCTTGTGAGAGGATTGCCCTCAAAAGCATTTCACAATGATCATAATTGTGTTGCATGTCTTAAAGGTAAAAATCACAAGTCCTCATTTAAGTCTAAGAGTGTTCATTCTAGTTCAAAACCACTACATTTGCTTCACATGGACTTATTTGGACCTACTAATATAGAAAGTTTAAATGGCAAGTCTTATTGCGTTGTGGTCACTGATGATCATTCTAGGTTTACATGGAATTTCTTCTTAGGTAAAAAGAGTGATACTTGGAAAACCCTAATTAATTTTATTAATCAAATGGAAAAGAAATCAGGGTTTATAGTTATCATTCTTAGAAGTGATAATGGCGGAGAGTTTTGAAATGATCTATTAGATGCATTTTGTGTGGGTAAGGGAATTACTAGGGATTTTAGCATAGCTAGAACTCCACAGCAAAATGGTGTAGCTGAAAGAAGAAATAGAACTCTTATTGAAGCAGCTAGGACCATGTTAGCATACTTTAAGTTACCCATTGCATTTTGGGTTGAGGCTGTGAATACTGCTTGTTACGTTCAGAATAGAGCCCTGGTCAACAAGATTCACAATAAGACCCCCTATGAGATCTTTGGAATAGAAAACCTAAAATAGATTTTCTTAGACCCTTTGGATGTCATGTAGTGATACATAATACTAGTGACAACCTAGGTAAGTTTAATTCAAAAGGTGATGAGGGATATTTTGTGGGTTATTCTATGAACAGTAAAGGGTATAGCATTTACCACAAGAAAGATAAGGTCATAACAGAAAATGTACATGTTGAATTTTTGGAGAGTAAACATAGTGAGCCTGTTACTAACCCAGTTGTCCTGGAAACCCCTCCAAAGATTGTGGAAGAATATATTGTTGATAATGTAGGTATACAGGCTACAAAGGTGCAAGGATCACAAGTAGTTGAGTTCACTCCCACACTTTCTTTTGTGGATTTACCCATTTGGAGTGAAGAATTAATTTAGGCATCTGTTGCTGAAAGGGAAGTGGAAAGAAAGCAACAAGAAGAGCAAGTCAGTGAAAGTGTTTCATCCGCTGACAAAAGTAGTTCAGCCGCTGACACACTTGACCCAAACGCTGACACACTGCTTTCATCCATTGACAAAGATGTTCTTGAACTTGGTGAAAATTTCATATCTAATGAAGGTGTCAGTGTCACAAATCCACACGCTGATAATGCTCTTCATAGTTCAAATGAGTATGAAAATCATGATGGTGTGGATCATGGCACCTTGGAATCTAAAATGCATGACAACAGATTGTTTAGGGGAGGAATTCTTACAAAAGTGTCCAAAGCTCACCCTCCTACCCAAATCATTAGTCCCATCAATTCACCAGTTCAAACAAGAAGAAAGAGGAATCCTAGAGGAGGATTCATTGCGAATATTCACAAAAAGGATGATACCCCTTTGGTTCAAGAATATTTATTTGCCTGCTTTCTATCACAGATGACCCAATAAGAATTTTGATGCTCTCCAAGAACCAAGCTGGGTTGAAGCAATGCAGGATGAGCTTCACCAGTTTGAAATTCAGGATGTTTGGGAGCTTGTGGATTATCCCAAGCATGTGAGACCTATTAGAGCATGTTGAATTTTAAGGAACAAGAGAGATGAGAGAGGTATTGTGATCAGAAACAAGGCAAGACTGGTTGCTCAAGGTTATACACAAGAA
This sequence comes from Glebionis coronaria, assembly GCA_025667525.1. Lineage (NCBI taxonomy): Eukaryota > Viridiplantae > Streptophyta > Magnoliopsida > Asterales > Asteraceae > Glebionis > Glebionis coronaria. The sequence goes on from CM046875.1 coordinate 215,917,290, forward strand.
GAAGGCATTGACTATGAAGAGGTTTTTGCACCTGTTGCTACAATAGAAGCAATAAGGATTTTACTAGCCTATGCTTCTTGCATGGGTTTCACAGTCTACCAGATGGATGTCAAGAGTGCATTCTTATATGGCACGGTTCAAGAGGAAGTGTATGTCAAGCAGCCTCCTGTTTTTAAGATTCAGAGCATCTAGACAAGGTTTATAGAGTTAAAAAGGACATGTATGGTCTTTATCAGGCTCCTAGAGCTTGGTATGGTACTCTTTCCACATGCTTGGTGGAAAATGTTTTCAAAAGGGGGACCATAGATCAAACTTTGTTTACAAAACAAGAAGGAAATGATTTACTTCTTGTGTAGGTCTATGTTGATGATATCATCTTTGGTTCTTCTAACCAAAGGATGAGTGATGATTTCTCCAAGCTGATGACTGACAAATTTCAAATGAGTGCAATGGGAGAGATGAACTTCTTTCTAGGTCTTCAAATTCAACAGAAAGAAAATGGTATCTTCATCTCTCAGGACAAATATGTAGATGAAATTCTGAAATTTTTTAGCTTTTCCCTTCATGAGAAACGGGCTAGCACCCCCATGGATAGGGAAGACCCTTTGGGAATGATTGGAGATGGAAAGGATGTTGCTGTTAGGCATTATAGGTTAATGATTGGTTCATTGATGTATCTTACTGCCTCTAGACCTGACATCATGTTTGCTGTGTGTGCATGTACACGTCATCAAGTGACTCCCAAAGAGTGTCATCTTCATGTTGTCAAAAGGATCTTTAGGTATCTTAGGTGCTATCCCACTTTGGGATTATGGTACCATAAAGATTCTCCATTAGATCTTGTTGGCTATTAAGACATTGATTATGGAGGAGACAACAATGATAGGAAATTTACAACTGGTGGATGTCAATTTCTTGGGAGCAGACTTATTTCTTGGCAATGCAAGAAACAAACAGTGGTGGCCAATTCAACAACTGAGGCTGAGTATGTAGTTGCCGCTGCATGTTGTAGGAAAGTGCTATGGATTCAAAATCAGCTTTTGGATTATGGGTACAATTTTATGCATACCAAGATTTTTGTAGATAATAACAATACACTTTGCATTATTAAAAATCTTGTACATCATTCTAAAAATAAACACATAGAAATAAGGCATCATTTTATAAGAGATTGTTTTGAAAAAGGTTTAATACATCCAAATAGAGTAGACACAGAAGATAATGTGGCTGATCTTTTGACTAAACCTTTTGATGTTGGGAGGTTCCAGTACTTGGTAACAAGCATTGCAATGATCAATCCATGAAATATGTGTTTTTGAGTTTATTGTGTAATATGTACAGGATATGCATTGTTATTATCTCATGTATAAGTGTTAAATTTTCCAATATATTTTCTAACGCTGACAAAGGCATTTTATCCGTTGACACGTGGATTTTGGCCGCTGACAGCCAATGTTAGTTTTTGTCGTTTTTCATCTAGTCATGCAGGCATTTTGAGCATTATGCAATAGGATATAGAATTTCTTATGGAATTCATAGATATGAAGAATATTTACTTATGATGGTTGGAATCTTTATATTCCTATCTTGAAATAAAAATTTCTCATATTCATTTCTTTTGCAAACTATTTAAGTTTAAGGGGAGGTTTAGGAAACCTTTAGGTATTTAGGTACTTATAGAGTGCTCTTATCACAAGTTCTAGATTGTGTCCACTGGTGAGTAGGAGTAAGGAATAATGAAGGCTTTTCTTTTTAAGAATTATTGGAATTCCTAAATCTTGAGGCACTGTAGCATGCAAAGTTGATACATTGTGCATGTTGCCAAGACTTTTTGGCCTAGAATTAGGACTGGTTGGTTGGGAGACTTGGTGTAAATAAAAATGGGCTTACCTGTGAATTACCAAGGGTTTATATGAGATAACTTCACTCTAAAGGACTTACTTTAGCAAGGTTCACTTAAGGACAGTTATGTCTATCTTTCTTGTGCAAGTGTGTATAATTGGACAGAGATGCTAATTTCAGTCTGTGTTAGATATGAGTTATCTTCATTAGGGTAAACCTCTTGGTTAAGGTCTTTTTATTTTATAACTTTTTACTTTTGGCTGTTGACACATAGTGGTTCACCCGCTGACAAGCACATTTTCAAACGCTGACATGGCTAATTTACACGATGACAAAATATAGCCGTTACTCGCTGTCACTACTAGTTTGACCATTGAAATACACAGGGTCCCACCTAGTTGTTTCGTTTGCGATATTTTGGGCAGTAATTTTATAGGATTTGGTAATTTATTTAAAATCAAATAGATAAGTTATTGTTTTTCAACGATCACAATCATTACTTTTGAATAACTTACCTCTTTTTCAACCAATAGTATCCTAGTTTACCACCTATATATACGGCTCATACTATTTCAAACATGGTAACTTGCTTGATTGTCTCATATTTTCTCCATAACCATACATTATCATTTTCATTCATCCTAACCTTTCACAAAACAGTTTTCATGGCTCCTTTATTGAAACCTGCTGGTGCTACTTTGGGGTTTAGAGATTAACACAATATGGTTTCCTATCTTGTAGCTGATCCTGATCATCATCCCCAGTATACTGGAATGATAGAGTATCTCTTGGCTTCTAATCTAAGGTATGCTTTGACCCATGCTCCACTCATTCCTATCACACACATCAAATAGTTTTGGAACACTACATGTTTTAAAACAGTTGATGGAGTAATTACATTATCAGGGACTGTTCATGGGACAAAATGGATAGTTACTGAAGCACTTATTCATCAAGCTTCGCAGCTTGATGATGTTGATGGTGCAACTACCCTTCCTAATGATCAGTTAGAGGAAGGACTTAGAAGCTTGGGGTATGATTTGCCCCCAAAGGGAAAAAATAATAAATATTCAAAACAACAATTTCCCCCAGCCTGGAAGTTCTTGATACATTTCCTCCTATAATGTCTTAGTCCCAAGTGTACATCCTTCAATGAAATCAATCATTCTTTTGGTTGTATTCTTGTTTGTATGGCGAGTAAAAGTATAATTTTTCACACATGATTTTTGAAGGCATGTTGCACAACAAGGGTAGGAAGATGACTCTTGCTTACCCTAGGTTTTTACAAATGGTGTTTGAACAACAAGGTTATTATCGTAAGGATCATGAATTTTTTTATAAGATCCCTACTCAAAAAGCTAAAGTTTTTTTGTCCATGAACACTAGTCCTTTCAGACCCTTACCTTTAACTCCTCCCACGCTGGCTGTTATTGAAGCAGCCAGCAACCCCCAACCTCACCGTGAACCTGAACCTTCACAAGAACAACAACCACCTTCACCCCACCAAGATGACCCAGTGAACATTGACCCATCAGCCGCTGACATTCGTGTTTCAGCCGCTGTCACACTCATTTCACCCGCTGTCACCTCACCACCCCATACACAAGTTCACCCATCCACATCTTCATCTGAACCCTTTGAATTTCGGTTAGAGAAGAGACAAAGGACTACTGGAGTATTCTCCTCTAGTGTTCCTAGCCATGAAGCTGAGAAAATTTTGCCTGATGAATCCATGTTGAGGAGTCAAATCCTAATTTTGGAGGAGGGCAGTATGCAACCACTAACTTTATTGGAATTAACGGCTATCTACATTGGCTTGCAAAAGTCCAATGTGGAACTGGTATAGAAAGTCACTGATCAAGGCCTTGAACTCAATCAATTGAGGGAGAGGATAGTTGTTCTGGAAGCTGTTGGGTCTAGGAAGAGGAAAGCTATGGTGCTGTCCCAAGAAGATGATTCTTCCAAAGGGGAGGATGTACCTACTGATCCAGCAAATGTAAGTTATAAAGGATCCCATGAAGGTTCTTATGGGACAAAGGAAGTAGTAGAGGCGCTTGCAGGGTTGAAGGAGCAAGCTACTCCACTTTTGGTTACTCCTATCCAGCAATCTTTCATAGAGATGATGTTGCAAGTAAGTGGAATGTCAGCCACTGACATGGGTAATTTAAATGCTGACACAGTCATTTCAACCACTGACAGAACTCCTAGTTTGGCAGGTGTATCCCAACCACCATTCATGATCAAGGAGCCTTCCACTCAGGTATAACCTTCTACTTTGCCCATTATTGATCCTATGGATAAGGGTAAAGCTGTTTTACTAGAAGAAGATGTTCCCAAGGATCTAGCCCAGAAAAAGGTTTATGAAATGCTTGCTCATCAGTTACAAGAGCAAGAAAAGAAGGGACTTGGGAAAGGTAGTATTGAAGCAGAGATTCTGTCATCTGAATTTGAAGGAGGTGGGAATGATGAATCTGGTGATGATGAAAGTTCATAAAGCTCAACTATTGATATTAAAAATTTGGTGGATTTGAAAAGTTGGAATATGGTGAAGATGAGCTAGCAAGGGAAAAGCTCAATGAGTTAAAGAAGCAGGTAGATTTTGAAATTCCTCAGGTAGCTACTATGTATTTTAAATGGGAAGAGGCTTGTGTTCCAGACATGACTTTGACTATTCAGATTTGGGGTCTGGAGATCTTATTGAGAGTTCAAAGTGATTGCAAAGCCATTTTGGAACATAGGGCAAACAGGGTACTCTTTGAGAATAAGACATCTAGAAGGGAGATTTACAACATGTTACTTAGATGCCATCAAACAGGATGGACTTATCCTAAATTGAGGATGCTGTCTTTTGAGCAATTGGAGTACTATGCCTATCCCATTTAGGAATCTGTATGTGAGGCAAACACATTCAGATTGTTGTCTGTAAAAATACAAGAAGATATTTAAGAAGAGATAAAGATCAAGAAATCTTTAGTTGTGACCAAGTTAGTGAAGAAAGGATTCAAGTTGCAGGTTTCCAGCACTTGATCAATTGCACCCAACTGAAGCACTCTTAAAGAAGAATATGGCTCTTTCTCCATTAATGGCTTCTGATCTAGCTGTTGTTGTACCCTTGGACTTCATAAATCCAATAATCAAGTATAAGGAAGATTCTGTGGGATATTGGAAGATCACCAGAACTGGTGATAAGGTACATACATTTAATTCTTTGGTTTCTTTGTTTGCCAGTTTGGATAGAGAGTATGTAGAAACTATGTGGAGTTTGATGAAGGAGATATATGAGGTTCAATATTCTTCCTCTCTAAATGGAATAAAGATTTGGACTACATTTATAAGGATGTGTGTTCATGATGTTGTTGATCAAGTATGGATGGATCTTGTTGACTTAAGTGAGTTTAAGTGGCACATGTATTCAGCTACTGGTGTTTATCATCTAAGGACTAAATTTTTTGCAGAATACTGGTTGATAGATCATGAATACCCTCTATCACAATAATTATTGAAGAATATGGTCTACACAAAGCTGGAGGTTGATTACACTAGTGATGTTAGTATGAACTTTATGAGATTTATATATTCTCGGATTAAGGAGTAGGTTTTGTTTGTAAGAATCCTCTTCATATTTTGTTTTTATTCAGAAACTTGAATCTTAGTATGAGTATCAAGTTTAGGGGAGGATTGCTGGGAATAAAATTAGCTATATCACTATGCCGCTGCCAAAGGGATTTTGGAAGCTGACAAGAGTTATTTGGGCGCTGACAGATTGGACGCTAACAAGAAATATTCAAGCGCTGACAAAGGAAATCCCAGTTATTATCAACTACTTAGTCAACACATTTGTATACTTAATATTTATCTTTTCCTAGAATAGTTGATAGATAGAGTTTTGTTCAAGACTCCTTATGTTATTAAAGGAGGTCTTAGGGTTTTGCATTCATATACATTCTGAATACTTTCATTGTACTTCATCGTTTATTAATACAAGTGAAAGTTTGGTATACCTTGTGTTTTGGTTTTTCTTTGGTTTAAGTGTTAATTCCGCATAACACTTAGATTGTTATAAACACAAAGTGTCTCTACGTGTTACACTTGATTGTATCTCAATAACACAAAGCTACATCGATCTAAGTTTGGGATTAACATATCATACGTAGTGAGAGAAAACGCATGAACGAATGTCTTAATACCACTAAAGGATTCATTAAAGGCTTGATGTGCATGTGATAACTTATGTCTTTTGCATAAATGCAAGTTGATTTGACAACTGTAAATTCTATTGAAAGATATTAGAAATAATAGTAGTAACATTAAAAAGTCTAATTGGAAGACATTAGAAGATATGTTGGAAACATTGGAATTTAATTGATAGAAATTACTAGGAACATTCAAATGAGTGTTGGATTAAGAGTTTCTAGAACCAAAAATATCTAAACCATTTAAGGAATGTAAAGGTTTACAAAACAATATCATTGTTATATGGTATACACTAGTGCTAGTTCTAATTGAGATGATACTCAATTTCACTTTTAGCAAGTCCTTATTATGGATAACATCATGCTAGAAACAAACACTCTTGGTTTAAAAGCATAGTTGCATTATATATCAAAGAGTTATAATACTTTGTAGTTTTGGAAACTATAACTGATAAATATTTCCAATAAGTGTATTGTACATCTTATGGAAAGAAGTGTGACAATTAATATAATATTGTTATATCATAGCCACACGTACAATTTGACTTATCATCATGTTATTCGAGGAATATCACAACTTGTGATTATGATGAAGTATTCTCAAAGTTACACAAGATCAATAATCTATGTTGTAGGAATCTATGATCGTATCAATAATTGGATTGTTGTGAATATGTGATACCCTAGAACCGAGGTCACTAACATTACCCTAAATTACGCTTATTTTTGAAATTTTTAATAAATTTTAATTGCTATATATTTTAGTATTTTGGTTGAAACCGATGTTCGAGGTTATAATTTTGACGATTGACGATTTAAGAAGGACGATGACGAATATGATCCCGATGGATGTCCAAATTTCTATAATTATTGACGTTTTATCGATAATGTAATTTTTCGAGAATTTTACTTACGATTCGTGTTAAGTCAAGTCGGGTGAGTTTTATTTCTTTCCGGGTACATTTAAAGTGTCCCAAAAGTATTTTGGAGTGTTTGGGATGATTCTCGACTCCCGTAAAATTTTCCAAAATGTCAAATGAGCCAATCCCGTAAACATTTGGAGTCGTTTTTGCTTAAGGCCAAAAGAAAGCTTAAATTGCACATTTGGTCCCTCCCATTTCACAAAAGGGTAACAAACACTCACACACATAACATTTCAAAAAAAAAGATCAAACCCACCCTTTGCTCTCTCTAGGCCGACGGCCAAACAAACCCACCACCACCACCACTTCAATTTTTTTGGGTTTTGATTAATTCTAATCAAAGACCACCGTCTAAAATCCTTTAGTAAGTGTTAATCCATGGTTATTTCAAACATGCATTAACAAAAATTCTTCCAAAAATTAAAGATTTTTCAAAAGTCCATTTGGATGTTAATTGGGCATTTGCATGTCTAATTCATGTTAGAATGATGCTAGAACACCAAACAAATCAACCAAAATCAATTTGGTTGATGGGTTTTGATCACCCAAACCCCACGGCTCAAAGGGGGGTGTTTGGGGATCATGGTGATCAATGTTTTGATGTTTGATTTTGTGTTTAATCTTATATTTACATGTTTTTAGATGGGTACATTCACTTGCATGTATGTTTTTATGATTTGGGTTTTATGAGGATTTTGATCAATAGGGGATTAGGACTGAAAATGATGTTTGGTTATGATTGGGGGTACTTAGGATGATGTTTAATGTTGGTAAATGGGTTTGAAAACGAGCGTTGGTATGATTTTGGTATAGGTAATTTTAGGCAGAAAGTTTGAGGTGTTTTCGTAAAAATTATTTTGAAAACAGGTCTTGTGAGTAGGATAGAGTTGTAGAGCATCTTCTTAGCTTCGATTTGGTATAAGGTAGAGCTTACGACTCCTAACGAGTCAAAAGTTACGACGTTTTGAAATTCGTGTACCGGGAGATGAAAACCGTCATAATCCGAAATTATGCTTGGTTTTAGGTCAAATCCCGGGGACTATACGTTTAGTTTGGTAAATGGTCAAGGGTTGATTTTTGGTCTCAAACCTGCACATTTGAGTCTATTATAAGACTTAGGTGTCAAATGGGTCGATGGAGTATTTTAAACGGGTCAAATGAGTCCGACTTGGTCAAAGTACAATTTCAGTCCGAAAAACGTAGTTTTGGAAAAGTATTGAGTAACGGGTCGTTGAAGTTAAAACTTTTGTTGGGATTAAATATGTGATTTCTACAGGTCTTAAAGTATTTTTGAGAATTTTCTCAAATTTTATAAAAAGGGTTAAGTATAGTAAAACAGTCCATACTTTCGGTAAGTATCGGCGAAAATGAGTAAAAATGAATAACGTTAATAATAAGGACAAATGGTATAAAACGAGTAACACTTGTCGTTTTGTTTTGGCGTGAGTTGTAATTGTCACAAGTGACTAATATGTATGTATTTTATACAGTACCATAAGGTTTATAAATTGAGATTACTCATTACGCGTTATTTGGTTTGATAGGTGTTGATTTACCCGGGCATCCGTATCGTCGTCAGTGACCGTCTCTCGAACTATCGACTACTTGCTATATAAGGTGTGAATTTATAGCCTCGCTTATTATTATTTTAAACTGTTTTACCCGCGAGGGAAATGCATGCTAGTTTTCAAAATGAACATATGTCATGAATGATTGTTGGACCCGAATGTTGCCTTTGAAATTGTGTTGAGTACCTAGTTGCAAAAGGCCCTAAATTCATGAACTATTAACTATTGTTTAGTCCTAGCGTGGATTAGAAATAGCCGCTTATACAAAGTGATAGTACTATGGGGTTGACTACCCTATCCGAGATGAGGGCTAGTACGTTGATACCCCCTGCGGACGGATAATTTGTGATAAGAGATAAGGTATAATTGCAACTGATGCCTTAGTAGGGGCACTGGTTTCATCTGAATCACGCCGGTAATTATTACGCGGGTGATTGAGTTAACGGTTTAGTGTCATGAGCTTAAACACAATTGTCAGTATCTTGAATATAGATTGTTTGATCCACAAGTCTATGAATGATCGTGAATGGTTTTTATTTCACATATGTTCAAAATGAATTGTAAAACCTATGAATTCCACTCAACGTTTTCGTTGACCAAATTTAGCATGTGTTTCAGGTAACCGATGAAGTGTAGCATGGAGCGTGCATTGGATGGATGTTGTGTGTGGAGCTTGGAGTCTACTTGTTTTTCCTCCCGTTATTACTTAAACATTTTTAACTTTATGTCATGTTGTTGTGAAAACTGTAACTTTTGGGGTTGAGATTCATGGGGACCGAAAACGCAAAACTCTGTTGTATCATTTGGGGTTAGAAAACCGTAGACATGTAACTTTTCAACAATTTTTAATTTAAGTTTAAATTTAACGTCTCTTTGGAGTCGTTCGATATATCTTGTGTGCAATGATAACTGCCTAGCACCCAAATGTTGCAGTTCCGCTGCGCATAGCATTTGGTGGGGTGTTACAGAATAAGACGATAGTATTCAAACTAGAATTATCATGTAGTGGTATTAATTTGGTATTTGGATAAGGGACATTTAAGCAATTGTATTAAACAATAAATTGACATACAAGATATGATCGTTTTCATTAAATACTAATTATATCATATATTTGCATGTTTAATCCATAGATGTAGTATCTGCATATTTATATGTATTATATACATTAAATATCCATTGTCGATCATCAATGTGGGAGTACTGTTGAACTAAGACAAATATGAGGGTTGGTTGTATCTTTGGAAGATACGTAAAGATGATCTTCCAGGCTCATAGGTTATTCAATGTGGTTGAATAATTTTATTACTTCCCAATCGTGTAGTTTTTCTTTATGGATCGTCGTCATTAAGAAACTACACTAATGGTAGAGTAATGTTATCCAGAGACTTGAGATGCAATCGGATCTTCGTATGGTTGGATAGCATTTCTTGATATAGAGGAACCGCTGTATCAATAAAATGGACAGTTATAAAACCTATTTCAGAAATGTATTTGACATACGTGAAAGGTACTTGTAGTCATAATGGGATTTTGTTCCTCCATGTATGGAGTATGATACATACTAGGCCCCTTGTAGGGTTGATCAAGATGTTTGTGTGGCCGCGCCCAAAGGGTAGTAAAGATGATTATTTTTACATTTGGCAATTCTGATCAATACATAAATGAGAAACAGAATCGTTTAATACATGAAATGACTTTTGATCCATATTCATGATTAACAAGTATCAGAAACAAAAAGGATGCAGTACTTTATACCATAAGGCTGAGCTTGTTTTCCAAAAACTAAACTCAGGTACTTTGGGAGCATTGATGGTGTTTCTACACTATCCTTCAATGTTAGTATTAAAATACACTATAATGGAGACTTTCTTAAGTAGGAGCTGTTGTGATGTGCGTAAGTCATAGATAGTATTTTATACGGCCGTGAGTACGTCGGACTAAGGGGTCACACACTTAGACATCCATATCATCTCTTATTAAGATATACAATATAATATAGCTATATTTATTGTATAATCTTAGTTTGATAAAAGTGTATACGTAACGGTAATTAATATAGTTAAAAGGTTTAACAAGGATTAATTAATAAGACTTAATACTTTAATGTAATTAATTTAATTACATAACTAAGTATATAAAAAGTCAAAAAGTCAAACCAAACACCCCATAGGTGGTGGTCGTTTGAGTATAGATAAATGGAAAGGAGAAGATTTTTCTTCTAGAAAGATTTATTACTTGGAGGTTAAGATGAGATCTTTACCATCATTAGTCCAAGACTCAGGTATATAAACACATGAATGTGATTCATTTCATAACTTTAAACCAAACTTTCTCTTCTTCTCTTTGTTCTTTGTAGGTCGACGACCAAACAACCCTTAAATGGTTTTAGGGTTTAATTCTGATTAAGTATATACTTAATTAAGATCTAGCAATCGAAGATGATTGATTGAAGTGTCGTACGGACTATCTTAGAGAAGATCTAACTTGATTTTTATTTTTTGGTGAATCAGATTTGGCTATAATGAATTAGGGTTTCGTTTGGTTTTGATGATCTTCGTGTTCGTGATCATCGTTCTTGGAGAAAAGGTACGCATTCTCTAACTTAATGTTGATTACATTATGTGCATATATAATCGATCCTATCTGCTGTATTTACTCTTGATGCAAGTATATCAGATACATTAGGTTGTTAAATTTCAACACAATCTACTTATTTGTTGCTTATTTTCCTAATTTATTTGTTTATTTTTAGTTATTTGTAGCTCTTTTACATATTTATGCTTGGTTCTTGATTAATTTCAGTTTGAATCTCATCTTTGCTTAGTTAATTTTTTAGTCTGCCAAGTAAAGGAGTGTTTGGGTTAGGGTCAAAACTTGGTCAGACAACCTTTTTGCGGTTCTACGTTTTGTAGACATTTGCACTAGGTTAGAATAGAAATAAAATTTCCTTTTAATTCAGCTCGTTAGTTTTAAAATAAAAATTTATGTGTTGCATGTTTTCTGCTAGTGTAGAAGTAAGAGGTTTGTTATTTTTCGTTAAGGGGTGGTGCTTTTCATTTGTTATCAAAGGTACATGTACCTCTGATAATACTTAAAGGGTAGCATTCACTTAGGTGGAAATTTAAGACATAGGTTTAGTTCATAATTTGCCTTTTTGAAGTAATTTAGATCAACAACCCTTTAATCTTGTTCTAGTAAGAATTTAGTTTTAATTTATGGTACACACTTAGCTTATGAGTTGTTTTTTATCTGTTTAAGGTTGTTTTGGTTTTTATCATCTTATCAAGTGCGTATTCTATAAGCTAAAAATACCTTAGGAACCTAAAACAAGTTTTTCTTAGTTGATTAACACTATAGCTATAGGGTAGTATAGTTCATATTGGTGGGAATTAGATTTGATGAGACAAAACATAATATAATGAAACAAGATGGCCTATATGCAAATATAAAGAAGTACAAGAATATGGAGACTTTCTATACAAGGAAGATGACTAAAGTGCAAAAGATGGAAGGACTTCTAGTGTAATTAGATTTCTTGTAAGAAGGGTTATCTCTAGTATATAAAGACATATCCTTACGTAGGTTTTTCATAAGTTTCTTACACAATGTAAACCTAAAGTCGAGTTCGTGTGTCTAGGCGTGGGATTAATGTATACACGTCTAGGTTTGTTACTTGTAATCGTTTGATGTTTAATACAAGTGATCGTTGGAGAATAAACACCTTGTTTAAGTATCTTGTTCTGTTATGCTATGGTTATCATATGAACTAGATGCATTCCTAGTAAGCTCACTCGATATATGTATATTGGATTCACCAATTGGTATCAGATCTGGTGACTCTCGGTACTAGGATCTAACAAGGTGTTCGTGTCGAATAAAGAAGAAAAATCCGTATAGGATTTTATGGTCGGATCTTTCTGAACAGCGATTTTCAAACAGCGATAACTCCTTCGTAACCGTTGGATCCCTGAAATTCAAGCTGTAGGTTCTCGGCACATGTGTCTAGGAGATCACCGGAAGCGATCGTCGATCTGATATGCCAAGAAAGAGTTATAGCTCATCGAAGTTCACTACAGAAAGAAGGTGTTTTTTCTTTTTAGTTTTTGTGTTTTTGATATTTAATAAAATCTAGGGTTTCTTCCCCAACCCTAGATCAATTATAAAACCAAAAACAGTGTTTGGTGTTTATGCTTATATGTATTAAACACATGAGTATACAAGATTAAAACCCAAGTTCGATTCTTAACGAGAAACGTGTTCCCGAAGTGTTATGTTCACGTTTGTGGCGTTAAAGGATACCAATACTTATGTTCATCAATTCTGAAATCCTATGAATTAGGGTTTCTTCATAACCCTAGATAAACTTGTGATAGCAGTAGTAGCGTGTCAAAAACCCTAGATTGATGCTATGCTGTTTGGTTTGGTGATTGGTACAGAATAACTTCAATCGTAGAACTTTAATCACAAGGGGGTTGGCTGTGGTGGTTATGTTTGTTCAATTCATTCAACACATTGTACCACTTTTTCCAAAATATTTTTCAATGTCCCAATGTATCTACATAAATCGTAACTTGTTTCCAAAGAAAGGGACATGAGATAAAAAAGATGTGTTGTCCCAAGATGTAAAAGGGTTGTTGTGGTACTAATGACGTGGAGCAGAGCCAAGGGTTGAAGGTTTTGTGATTTTTATTAGTTTGTTTATTAGTTAAAGTTGTTTCACGTGAGGCATTGTTTTAGAACTTTATGATAGTGACGTGATATGCTGATTAAAATAAAGGGGACCTATACTCACGTGATATCTTATAAAAGTACTACTGATCAATCGAGTGAAGATACGAAGAAAAAGGGGCACATGTGTTATTGTTGATACAATGAAAAAGCAGTTTGGGACTCGCTAATAGTAAGGTATTTTTTGGTTGCCACTGTTATTATTTTTACTCATTGTTACATGAATTTTAGCCACTGTTAGGATAACAGGGGGTACTATACCCACTATTAGGTTTTGTCCGATATATGGAAGTCTACCCACTGATAGTGTTGTCCGATTTTGGACAACACTTGCTGACAGGATATCGGATGACATTGGATCTCAAACAAAACTCACTTTTTCAGGATTTATGGATCATTTATTGGAGGTTTCGATGAAGACGATTGATTATCACTTATTTGGTGTTGGAGTTTTTTTTTCACAGGTTTTTGACTTATCATATCTTAAAGTCGTGATCTCTCAACCACTGACATTAAAGATAACTTGTTCGTGCTTACATTGTTAGTGACGAAGTGTTACAAGATCTAGGAGTGTGTTCTTTTTCTTATGGCTCTATATTCTCACATTTCCTATCACTTTAAGGGGTTACATTATTGTGCTTAGTGTCTCGTTTCAAATGTAAATGAGGATTTTGTATGGACTTACTCGTCGTCACATGGATAGTACAAGATATCAGGTACAATCTTGGGAGATTCCACTTCTTCAACAAATCAGTTATATTCACTTTTCTTCATTAGTAATCTACAATTGGAGTCTACAAAGTTCGTGATTCATCTACATTGAGCACATAAAGGGAAATGTTTATTAGTTTCTTTTCTTCAGAAGAACCCTATTAGGTAAGATAAAAAGGGGAAGACGATTACAAGATCAAGGTATGCAACTTATTTTATGTGGTGATATGTTTTACAAGAAATCTTACTTTAAGGGAGGCTTATTTCATTCGTGCAATATCAAGATTTGAAGCTTGTTTTTGTGATCATTAAATAGGGGAAGATTGATGGGAATTGGATTTGATGAGACAAACAATAATATAATGAAACAAGAGAGCGTAAATGAAAATATGAAGAAGTACAAGAATAGGAGACCTTCTATATTAGGAAGAGGAATAAAGTACAAAAGATGGAAGGACTTCTAGTGTAATTAGATTTCTTGTACGAAAGGTTATGTCTAGTATATAAAGACATATCTGTGCCTAGGTTTATTCATTCACTCATTCATAAGGTAATCCAAAAGTGTCTTCGTGTGTTCTAAGCGTGGGATTAAATGTATACACACCTAGAGGTAACTTGTAATTGTATAATGTTCAATACAAGTAGTCGTTGGAGAGTAAACACCTTGTTTATGTGTCGTGTTCTGTTCCGCTATGTTTATCATATGAACATGATGCATCCCTAGTAAGCTTAATTGATCCATGTATTGTGGGTTCATCACATTTGATTTTCTGCTTGTAATTGGGTGTTGTGTGATTGTTTCTTTCTTTTTTATTTGTTTGAATGTTATATAAAGCTCAAATAGAGATTTCTATTATGGGAATAACAGTACAAGGTCTGTTACTCTCTTAACAGAATACCCTATAAACCAAATCCTTTTGTGTCACAACCTTCTACTAAAGCACAACCTGAAAAAAAGGTAAAGTTTCAAATTCTGGAATTTCAAAAGGTAGGGATGAGTATATGGAGAGAGTGAGACTAGCTACTAATAAGTTTCACAGTGGACCAACTCTAAAAAATATGGTATGTGTGCCCAACAAAGTTCAGCCAAAAGTGTGTACTACTAACTCTATAGTGAGTAATCAATCCAAAACAGGAACTGATAGTAATGGTAAAGGGGAAAATAAGTATGTCACCATAGTGTTTTGAAATATTGAGGCTATGAAGAAGAAGAACTATGAAGAAACAAAGGAAGTCATCACTTAGGATTGGACAAAAGGTACTGTCACTTATGAATTTAATGATTCAGAAGGGGGAAAAGTCTTACAAGACGTATATGGTTTTGTGTCCATCTAAAACTGACCCAATTTGTCTTGTGTTCTTTAAGAAGAATAATTCTTGGAGATCTGTAAATTTAAAATCTGTTGTAAACTTTTTATGTTTTTTATGTTTTTTTAATACTGGTAACCAAAATTCTTAATATCGTTAGTCATGTTTTCAAATTTAAAAAGGGAAATATTCTGGGAACATATTTTCTTGGCTTTGGACTATCATTTACAGGAATAGCAAAGAGGCATGAAGGAACTTGGATGTTGCATACTACTTGTGAGTTGTTGAGGTTATCTTCAGTCATTTGGTCCTTACTGAATGACTCACTCTTTGATGTCTCATTAATGAGATGTCATAGACAACAACTTTATGCTGGAAATCTTATAAAGAAGATTTCTTATACAAGTTTATCTGCTCACAGGCAGTATCTTGGTACTGATAATGGTTGTCACAAACTAGAGGTTAAAGCAACCTACAAGTGTAATGTGTTTAGTAGGATTAGTATTGAGAATAAAAGGAATAGCTTGTTTCAATGGAAATCTCTGAGCAATGAACCATACAGGACTCATTGTCTATCTCATCTGTTTGAGTGTGTTGTGTGTATTTTTATGACTTGTTTAGGTTTTAAAGTTATTTCATCTCCCTTTGTGTGTGGAATTCTACTATTGTGTGAGTTTTAAAAAAAATTGTTGTATTTTTTATGTGCTCATTTATGTACATGTTTTGGTGTTTTAAGTAGTTTAGGTTTTGTTCTTTGAGAAATTTCGTTTAATACTGGTTTGAGTATTTATGCTGGTAGTATTATTTTTAGTGTTGGCAAGGTAGATTAGTTTTGGTGGGTATCCGTTAATTCTGGTTTGAAGGAAACATTATAAAATTACCATTGTGTGATTTTGTGATGATTACTTCAACCATAAGTTGATGAGATATTTACTTATTCTTTTCTAAGATTTTATCCATGCCTAGACTTCCCTATTTTTAGCAAGTTGAATTTTACGGTCCAATCAAATTCTTTTCTCTCACCTATATAAGCTAAATTCACTTTCTCATACTTTTACTTTTATCCTCATAAACACAACTCAATTTACTTCAATGATTTTCATCCTTCTCATTCTTGTATTTATGCATATCATCTCTATCATTCTGTGAGAAACATAATCAGGTTGCTTATTTACAAAAGGATGTTGGTCAAGAATGTATTTGAGATTCTAGAATTCTTGATACATAGTCATATATACTATGCTCTTACTGATCACCTAAATTACTTAAGTCTACAATTCATCAATTTTGGGGTACTGCTACTGTGGAAGAGAAAGATGAGGAAGAAGTGATCAAGGATATTGTCAACAAGGAAGAATTATACATTACTGAAGCACATGTCAGAACTTACTTAAAGCTTGATGATGAAGGTGGAGTCTTCACACTTCTCAACACTGAAATTTTGGATGGGATGGAAGCACTTGGCTATGTAGGAGATAGGTCCTTTACCTTCTACAAATGGGCCTTCTCACCACAATGGAGGTTCTTGGTTCACTGTCTTGTACATTGTATGAGTCAGAAGAAGTCATCATGGGATCAGTTTAGTAGTCATCTTGCCACTGCACTGGTATGTTTATCTACTCAGAGAACTTTTAATTTTAGTCATTTAATCTTTGTTAACCTGCTCAAGAATGTTGGAAGTCCCCATAAGTTTTTTATGTATCCAAGATTTCTCATGACCATTATCAATGGTTTGGGACATGTTGTGGGTAATCACCATAGGATGTAAAAGGTTCTTTTTTTGACTAGTAGGGTTTTTGGTCAAATGAGGAAGATCATTGACAGATGAACAAGTGTAGTAGTTTAATTAACTACATCTATGCTACAAGCTGGTGTTGATGAGGGAACAACAAGCCCAATTCTGTCCCAACCCACATCACCCAGAATTAAGGATGTGCCTTCAACTTCACAACCTTTATCCTTAACTTCTAGGATTAGACATAGAGAGATCCCTTATGTTTCTCAGCTTGAGGAGTCTACCTTTTGCTTTGTAATAGATGAGGCTGCTAGTGCTGATGAGCCTAGTAAAACTGGTGAGGCTACTCCTACTGTGGCTGATGTAGCACAAGGGAGGAGCATTAACCTCAACCAGACCCAATGATTCTCCATCCAAAGTTACTTCTTTTGGTGGATAAAAGGATAGATTGTCACAATTGGAATTGATGGTTTCAACTCTTTGTACCAAAGTGTCTGTACAGGAGAAAGCAATGGATGATCAAGCTGGTGTTCTTTCTGCTCATGTTCATGAATTATCATTTTTAAGGAGGAATGTTCATCACCTTCAAGAAGAACAGGTACACAGAAAGGATCATGTGACATTCTCTGATGGTTTTTCTCCTTAACATTCTCTGATGGTTTCTCTCCTCAAACTACCTTAAATGACCTCCTCATCAATCAAGGGGAGGAATGAGGGGTAGAGATGACTTTAAGGAGGTTGAAAAATAGGAGATGTTGGATTTTACTTGAAGGTCTACGAAATTATTGGCCTATTCTACATGATGGATTTGATGGATTAAGATGGTTGATTAATTGATAAATATAAGAAAGATGAGATGAAGGAGATGATGGAGTAGAGAGAGAAAGGAGAGAAGGGAGAAAAGTAGAGAGAGAAAGTAACAATGGAATTATGAAAAATGTGAAATGAACAACCAACAACCCCTCCTAACATGCTAGGAGGGGATATATATAGCCCACCCTACATGTGGGCTATATGGACTATACATAAACTAAATGGATCACGAGCCCATTCCATAATTATCGTTGGAGCGACCGATCCTTCATAAATACGTAAAACGTATTTCCAACAATCTCCCCCTAAGGGAGGTCGCTCCAAGAGACAAAGTTCTAAATAATCTATATCTCGTGATCTATGCTAACTAAGATGTGACCGAGACTTTATTGGTAAAAACGTATTTCCAACAATCTCCCCCTAAGGGAGGTCACATCTTTTTACAAAATCTTAAACCTAGCATCTATGCTTGAGTCTTCGATCTTGTTCTTGTAAATATGCTTGATGTGATCTTTGACTTTAGTCTTGAGCATGTTTCCTTGCCTTGACCTTGTGCATTCTTCACTTGTGATATTTGCCTCTTCGTGACTTCATGTTCCACATACTTATACTTTTAAATTCTTGAAAGCTTCATAGTTGATACAGCGGAAGACTTGACCTTCAGGCTTTCTTGAATTTGTTGAAGTACTAATTGTATGTAGTATAAGCATGTGGTGACGACTTCTTCTGGATAGTACACCGCAATGCCACCTTCTTGTTACGCTGCATAAGACAGTTAGCAACAAACCATATACACGGATGAAATGGCCTTGAACATTTCATTCTAATTCGGTAGCATTTTACCTCCGGTCGGTGAAGACCGTTGGACGATATTAGATATCGTACCCGTGACGGATAGTTTCAATTAAGTAACTTCCTGACAGGATTTCGCGGGTAAACCCGTTCTCTTTACTCGACCGTCCAAAGCTGACTGCGAACGTAAAGAGTGAATCATTTGGATAATCTTATCCGCATGATTTGAAGCCGTCAATTCATGTTCCTGGAACAAGTGAAGTTCAATTAAGAACCGCACCGTCGTTGCTTTCCAGTTGTCACTAGCTTGATTCATATAGAATCTTGCAAGTTACCTACCAAGTGCTGTTTGATGTTAACACTAGAAAGATTTCCATTCGTCACTGTAACTACTTAATAGTATTACTCTGAATGTTCTGGCAAGATCACTAAGATATTGCGTAGAGGCCTGGAACGTGTTTAAATTCATTTAAGAATTAAACCACTGTTGCTTTCCAGTTATCACAAGTTTGATTCATAAAGAATCGCACAAGTCACCTACCATGAGCTTTTTGATATTCGCTCAAGAAGGATTTCCATCTTCATTGTAAATACTTTCGTATTACTCGGATGTTCAGGCAAGATCATGAAGATTTTGCGTAGGACTCTTAAGATCTTTCTTACTTTTCACAGTGTGTGAAGAAGCAAGGAAATATGAAAGTGTGTCCTAATGAGATATTTGATGATCTCAAATGGCTCTAGACTCGATCGTGCATTTTGGATTTTAGTGATCGGAGGCTGGAGAGGAGTGCCACCTTTTCAATATCAGTCTATTCAGAGTGAATAAACCAATAGATAACGTGTTGATCTCCGTGTGCTTAAAACAAATATCTTTTGAGAGATATTTGAGTTAGCTGGGAAGGGTTGTACATTGCATCACTGGGTCCATGACGTCTTTCTTCAATATCGAGAATCGTTAACAAAAATAATCTCAATAGCATATGAGTTGACCCGGTTTCTGCCTAAGGTTGTAAGGAGGGCTTCTTTCTTTACACCCTTTATCTTTACAATTCTTTTTCATTCTTCAACCCCTTCAATACTTACCAATACGTCATCACTAGCACCTTGTTGTGATTGTTCCAGTGCTAACTTAAGTACTTGGTCGGCATTCAGCTACGTTCACTAATAAGTGTGAAAACACTTATCCTTTTACCACTTATTTCCAATAATAACAAGACCAAAACGTGTGATTTATGTCGTAAAAGTCGGAATTATGCGTGGTTTGTGTTTTTATTGTGTTTTAGGACCAAAATATGAGAAAGGAAGAAAACACGGGCTTTCACGGGCTTTTATCGAAGAAAACGGGAAAAGACGAAGTCAAAAGATCAAGAGTGCAAAAAGAACGGAAGTCCAAGGCCTATTCTGAAGATTTATCGAAGAAAAAGTCAAAAGACGGAAGTTTAACGAAGTCGAAGAACTTAAGTCTAATAGAAGAAGAAAATTAAAAGACAAGTTCAAATCCCGAGACGACAAAGACGAAGAATTAAAGTCGAGTCGAGAAAACGTGAAGAAAGCAAGAAAGAAGATGCAACACATGCACTCCTTCCACCTCCCCTATAAATACCCTCCTAATAGTCATTAGGAGGGTGGTTAGAGTTTTTAGTTAATTTTTCACTTTTTAGTTTTTAGAGAGAGAAAGTCTTAAACTTTCTCTCACTAGTTCATCTTTTTCTTTTAATCTTTCAAGATTAAACTCTTTGTATTGCTTATTTTTATTAATCAAATTCATTTTAAGCTTTTATCTCTTAATCTCATTCTACTTTTCTTTGATTTAAGATTGATTTTGGTGCGTATATCATAAGATCCGTGTTGTTCTAATTGATTTCGTGCTTAAAAAGTTAATCTTTTTATCATTTCATAAGTTTTCATTTGATTAAGCTTTAAGACTTTTGTGCTTATTGGCTTATTTTTATGATTAGCTTATTTTTCTCATTAAAAAGTTTTATTAAAAAGTTTATGTTTTTATTGTTTAATCCAAAAAGTTGCTTAATTTCGGTTTGATAAGTTGATTCTAGTGCTTATTAGATCCGGTTTAGATATTGATTCGGGTTAGTTTTGTGATAAGCTCTCAAATATAGCTTATTCACTTGCTTAACCGAATTCCACAATTTTAGGTAGTGGTACAAACTCCCCTTTCCGATTTGGTCTTGATTTTCCGACGGCACCACACTCCACATTCCGATTGGTCCAATCGGATTAGGGTTTCCCCTTTCCGATTGGTCCATTGTTTGCACGTATTCCGATTGATAGCTAGCTACATATTCCGATTGGGCCTCAAGTCTCATATTCCGATTTGGCAAAGTTTACATATTTCGATTGTGGGTTTTGTCCCACATTCCGATCACAAGCATTTACCCCGTATTCCGATTGGTCTTTAGTAGTTATTCCGATTGACCCCCTTTGTGCACATTCCGATTGTTGCATTTACCTTATTCCGATCAGCCGATCGGAAAACATTCCGATCACGGTTCTTTTGGCTTGATTTGGTTTCTTTCGATATAACTTTCTTATAGTACTTTTTATTTTTCTGAAAATTTTCCAAGTGTTAGTTTTATTTAGTGAGTTAGTACTTTTCCATTATCACCTTTAAGCTTCCATGCATTTATTTTACCTGTCATTTCAATATTAATCTTTTAACTTCCATTTACTCAACGACACTTTAATTACTTGCTAGTAGTTTAAAACAAACAAAACCAAACCATTCACTTGATTCACCAAAAGACGATTGAGTCGCACTTAAAACCGGTTTTCAATTCGAAAAGACTTGGGACAACAAAATTTCATACTTTGGTAGCAAATACCGAGTATTATTCACAATCTTTCTCCATCTTTCCTAAGGACTACTATTTCTAGCTATGGAATGTCCTTGGGAAGATTCCTCCGGTTCTAGAGAAATCATTGGACTTTAACCTATCCTACCATCCTTATGTCACCACAATCTTCATCATCGTGAATAGAGATGTTTTGGGTAAGTGTATGTCACCATGAAATCTATTTTGAAGTGCAAATCCATTTTGCTCCCCCTTAACATATGCCACGATATCCGAAAACATTTCGCACATGTCGGGATGAGCTAGCACGTTAAGTCAAACCATTTATGATTGATCATATCCCATATTAAATCACATTTTCTCCCCCATATTAAAAATATTAACCCAATCGATGTTTTTAATATCAATTGATTTAATAGCATTTTAAGAAAATTTGGGAAGAAAAATGCAAGTCCTTTTATCTTCATGAATTACACAAGCTCCCCCTCAAATTAATGAGGGTGTGCTGAAACGTAAATTAAATACCTTTTAAACACAAGTGTAAGGTATTTATCACGTGCAAAGATCATATATGATAATGAATTCACAAGATTAACAATTTACGAGGTAGGACCTGAATGATGGAGAACATCATATGAAAGATTCACATGGTTCTTGTTCACGAATGTTGGTCACCTCGTCACGTCCCCGAGAAAATTAATTCCCGTTGTTGAGTCAAAGCTTTCCGGTGAAATGCTTGACTTGATTATGAAAAGCGGGTTGCTATCTGAAATAATAGCAAACCATTTTGAGCATGTTTTAAAAGTTTGAACTTCTGCTCGAACTTTATTTACAACCCCGTGTCATTATTGAATGACATTTCTAGTATCGTAAATATTATCGATTCCAGAAGACATGCTCTTTTTATCAAAACATTTTTGAACACACAATTTTGAAAGATTTAGAAAAACCTTTTGAGAAATTCTCGAAAAATTGTGTTCAAAGTTTTGAAAAACCAATTACTTGAGCTTAAGATGTTGAATATCTTACAAAGCGAGCTCAAGTCCGAGAAGTTGTAAACTTCTCGTTGTTAAGGATAAGTTACCATCGGCGATAAACTTTCCTTTTATCTGAAGAACGAGTTCTAAGCTGACATTTACTTAGAAGTCGTGTTCATGACCTTGAAAACTTTGACTGTTTTAACGGAAAGCTCATGACCGAGAAAGGTTAATTTCTCGTTACGAGGAAAAGTTCTCTTATTTAAAAGATACACTTTCCTTTCTGAGCTTAAAACTTCGAATGTTTTAATACAAGCTCATGACCGAGAAAGGTGAATTTCTCGTTAAGAGGATAAGTTATCATAAAAGATAATCTTTCCTTTATTTAAAGTTCGAGTTACAGTCTGACATTTAACTGTAAGTCATTATGCATGAGCTTAAAAAACTTCGAATGTTTTTATTATTAGCTCATGCCCGAGAAAAATTAATTTCTCGTTGTAAGGATAAGTTTATCATCGGCGATAAACTTTCCTTTTAATTGAAGATCGGGTCATCATCTGATATTTAATGATGAGCCTTATACACGAGCTAGAAACCTTTGAATGGTTTTTAATGTAAGCTCGTGTCCGAGAAAAATTAATTTCTCGTTTTGAGGGTAAGTTATCGTTGCGAAGATAAACTTCCCTGTCTCTGAAGTCCGGGTCATCGTCTGTCATTTAACGAGGAGCCAGAGTGCATGAGCTTAAAAACTTGGAATGTTTTAATATAAGCTCATGCCCGAGAAAAGTTAATTTCTCGTTGTTAGGATAAGTTTACCATCGGCGATAAACTTTCCTTTCTTTGAAGAGCGAGTTATAGTCTGTGATGTGACAATAAGGCCTTGTAAGCTTTAACCATGAATCCCCTGAGATACTAGTTTCTCTGATATCTGCTTCTTCAGCAACCAAACTCTGAGAGTGTCCTTAGTTGAATGGTATACAATGATTGGACCGCTTCGTTCTTTTGGAACATCAACTTTGGTACCTGCATTCTCATTAGGAGTTTGTATACTTTTGCATGGGTTAGAGATATCTATTTTAGAAGCACGTGGGGGTTCACGGTTTTCTTTTCTTGTGTCAGAGGTGGCCTGAGGGGATGATTCACTTGTCTTAGTTGGCAAACGTTTCCTTTTATAGAAAATCTTAAGTTCAGGCTTAATTGATGTATCATCCTTTGCAATTTTCTCCCTAGTAGTCTTCGTAGAATCAGAGACTATCCTAGTTAAAGGGCACTCGTTTCCTACAAGAGTGAAAGTTCTACCAGTGGGGCGCCACATTTTGCCAACGGGTTTGATTTTAGCAACCCACTGGGATTTAAGTCTAGCACGGGAGTTCACCTCATTAAGCAATTTTTTGATACAGGAGTCATGATTTGCCGTAAAGACACATTTTCTACATGTTTTACAAGTAGCATATTTAATGTCCGAGTAGTTCCTAGATGATTGATCGATGCTCCTAGGAGACGTCATGCTACGGTTAGCAGTGTTGGGTAATCTGGAAGGCATCTGACTAGGTTGGACATTGCTATCTCTTACATGTGTCTTTTGAATAGCTTCCCTTTGACCAAAATCATGGCGCACATCAGTTGAACTAGTTCTAGACGTGTTCATTGAACTATTCTTAGAGAAACTAGGGGCAATCATGTGATGAGGTCTTGCTAAAACTGATTTAGTCACATTAGGCCTAGTTGGTGGAGTGACTGTTCTAGAAATATGACCCAAATCAACATGGGAGGCAAACCACGGTCTCGAGGATAGTGATCGCTCGGATCTAAATGCAGTAGGTTGTCTGACAATCGGTTGTCTGACGAACTGATTTGTAGGCGGTTCCCCAAGATTGATGGTTTTTCAAGCTTAGTGTCCACACTAGGTCCTTTACTTTTCCTTAACTCGTTTTTCAACGCAGCTATAGCAAAAACCTTTTCCTGTACTTGAGCCTTTAAAGTCTCATTCTCTTTGAGCAAGTTATCTTAGGATGCCAACTTAGATTCAAGCAGTTGAATTTGTTTCAAAAGATCATCCTTTTCAGCTTTAGAATCTAACACTTTTTGATCCAATTTTCTTTCAAGAACAACATTTGATTT
This sequence comes from Glebionis coronaria, assembly GCA_025667525.1. Classification (NCBI taxonomy): domain Eukaryota; kingdom Viridiplantae; phylum Streptophyta; class Magnoliopsida; order Asterales; family Asteraceae; genus Glebionis; species Glebionis coronaria. The sequence goes on from CM046875.1 coordinate 215,941,814, forward strand.
TTCAAGTTTTTCAAAATATGTTTCAAATTTGTCCGTTTTCTTAGAAAATTCAAGTTTGGCATCCTCAAGATCTTTTGATTGCCGAGCTACGATCGTTTCGAGCTCTTTAATCTTGGAATCAGAAGCAGTCAATGAAGCAGTTATAGGATAATTATCATGATGTTTAGCATTCTGAACAATCTCTCCCCCATTATGACTTACATCGGATGAATCAGAAGTGGTATTGCTATCACTCTTTTCCATCCCATGTTTGTCATAATTAGGTTCAGAATGCTCAATATGCGGCATATCATCAGCATATACATCATAAACAACATTACATTGTACCATGTTTGCCGGCTCTTCGTCATAAACGGGTACGGTGTCAGCAAAAGAGATCTCGTGAACAGTTCCTGACGTGCCACTGGTATCATGTTGTCCTCCTGATTCCGTGCTCTTGGCATTGATAGGCTCCAAGTTTTCAACCGTATGACCAGTTTCCTCTTGCATCGAAGAGTCATGCACTCCATTATCATACCCTTACTGAAGTCGAGATCTTTCATAAATCGAAGACGAGACTGATGTCATGAGTTTCAGAATTGTATCACGGAAGACTCGAAGCTCGGTATGTGTATCTCGAAGAAATGATTGGCAAATCATTGAACTTTCAGACTTGATGATATTGAATTTGAGGAAAGGCGTGAGTTGTGTCACAAGAGCCTTATAAGAAAGTGCCGATGCAGAGTGATTAAAGCTTTCATTGTTGAGTTGCTCGGCGAGTTGGGTCAAAGTGGTGAAAATTGAGTCGATGAATATATGACGATCTTGTCCAAAGATTGTCACAAATTCGATCCCTCCTTGAATCCGTGAAAGAGTAACTAGATGACACTGAAGCATTTGAAATGAATTTATACCACTTTCTTTAGCTTTGTCTTGCATTCGATGCAAGTCTCCCTCTTTAAGTATCGAATTGAACGAATCCATTGAAAATTTGAGGAAAGATAAAGAAAGATGATGTGGATGTTGTTGTAGTCGGGTTTTTACAATTCGACTCGGTTCAAAAATTGTTGTCGGCTCAAACGATTATAGATTAAACCGGATACTAATAGGTCCAATTTAAACTCGGCTTACTTCAAAAATAAATCACGTCACTATAACTCGTTACTTTTGTCTTCAAAGCCGGCCACAAAAACTTTTAACCCATCAAATATTTTTCACGGTAATACTTTCAAGATACCCGCCTCAACAAATTAACTTTACTAAAAAATTAACTTTAAAATTTTAAATATAAAAAAATTAGCTTAATAGAAATAAGGAAACTAAAGAAAAGAAATAAAAGTGAAAAAATCTGATAGAGTTTTTGGAAAGTCTATTTCTTTGGAAAATACGTGTTCCAAAAAAATTAAATGCTGCCAAAAACGTGGCACATTGTTTCCTCCGTCAACTAATCTAATCTCTCTACTCGTGGCTACTAAAACAAAAAAAACGTTGGATACTCCGTCCCACTATTTTAACCTAATCACTCTTCTCAATCACAAAATAACTCCATCTTTTACCTTATCTCTCTCTCCTCACAAACGCAGTCCCAAAATAAAACCACAACGAATCAAATATCTAATCAAATATCTAATCTCATCTCATCTGTATTGATCGACCTAATCCACAACGGATCAAACACACCACATACCCTTGAATCGAGCTGCTAATAACCAATTAATAGTCACGAAGAACTAGTTTTTACGTCAAGATCTTGTAAAAGGGTCTCGGGTAAGGTTTTGTTTATCGTATAATCATAGTCTCTCTCATATGTCGAGTCATTCTTGTGAGGTCAAGATTGTGAGGATTGTGATGTTTAAGTATGTGGAGTCGAAGGTGTTTTGATTGTTGGGTTGAGTCGAGAGTATTGATGATTGTTTGTTAGTCGAGAGTCGTGTAAAGATTTGAGTGGGTTTGTGTTTGGTTGTGTCGTGAGGGTTGGTTTTGGGTCGAGTGTGACGTCCGAGAGTCGAGAGTTGTGGTTGAGAGATTTGAGAGATTTGTGTTTGTTAAAGAAGAGGGGTTTGAGTGAGGGTGTCGAGTCTAGGGTTTGTTAAAGATGTGTTGATCGAGGATGTTGTTTTTGAGACTGAGATCGTTGAGTCTATCGAGTCTTGTAAGATTTTCAGTCAAGTGAGGAGTCGGTCTGGATGGTAAGAGTCGAGTCTGGGAGTCGATTCTGGTTGTGAGGGTCGAGGGTGAGTGAGAAAGTCGAGAGTGTGGGTTGAGTCTTGATTGTTGAAAATGGGTGAGTCGAGACTTGGTGATGAGTGAGGCTGGTGTGAGAGTCGAGGGTGGGTGGTTGAGTCTGAAGTCCCGTTATGTTTGAATTGGATGCTTCGTTCGGAACTTCCGTTCGTTCGGAACTTCCGTTCGTTCGGAACTTTCGTTCGTTCGGAAGTTTCGTTCGTTCGGAACTTTCGTTCGTTCGGAACTTTCGTTCGTTCGGAACTTTCGTTCGTTCGGAAGTTTCGTTCGTTCGAAAGTATTTCGTTCGGAAGTATTTTGTTCACCCGGAACTTTTCTTTCACTCGGAAGTTTTCTTTCACCCGGAAGTTTTCTTTCACCCGGAAGTTTTCTTTCACCCGGAAGTTTTCTTTCACCCGGAAGTTTTCTTTCACCCGGAAGTTTCGTTCACCCGGAACTTTATATTCACCCGGAACTTTATTTCACCCGGAACTTTCTTCGTCCGGAAGTTTCTTCGTCCGGAACTTTTTCGTCCGGAACTTTGAGTGGAAGAACAGTAATGATGGGACAAATTTTGGACAGTTATGACTTTGGACAGGTTGACAGTTGACCAACCCAAAAAAATGATAAAACTGATAAACGAAAAGACTGATTAAAAAAGTTATATAAAAAACTGATTATAAAAAAAACTGATAAAAGAAAAAACTAATAATAAAAAAAATTAAAGTGGAAATTGATTAAAAAAATAAAAAAAGGATAAAATTAAATGTTCAATTTAAGGAACTCAAACAAAAAGGCAATCAAAATAGAAATGATTTAATCAAAAAAATACAAAATTAAAAAGAGAAAAACACAAACTTTTTATAAAAACACAAACTTTTTAAGATTTGATAATAAAATTTTTGATTTTTGTATAAAAATTTGTGATTTTTATCTAAAAAGATTTGACATGATTTAACACATAAAAACACAAACTTTTTATAAAAAATACAAACTTTTTAATATTTCAGCATGATTAAATCAAAACCCACCAAAATCAAAAAGAAATAAAAGCAAGAATAAACCAATCAAACCTTGGCTCTTGATACCAATTGAAGGTCTACGAAATTATTGGCCTATTCTACATGATGGATTTGATGGATTAAGATGGTTGATTAATTGATAAATATAAGAAAGATGAGATGAAGGAGATGATGGAGTAGAGAGAGAAAGGAGAGAAGGGAGAAAAGTAGAGAGAGAAAGTAACAATGGAATTATGAAAAATGTGAAATGAACAACCAACGACCCCTCCTAACATGCTAGGAGGGGATATATATAGCCCACCCTACATGTGGGCTATATGGACTATACATAAACTAAATGGATCACGAGCCCATTACATAATTATCGTTGGAGCGACCGATCCTTCATAAATACGTAAAACGTATTTCCAACATTACTGAAACAACATAAATTTAAGAGAGCAGGCGATAATGTTGATTTCAGGGGAGGCTAGTACTGGTAGTAATAATATTAATGATGACAATGAAAAACTTAATCCTTGTGTCGATGTTGATAATGAAAATCTTAATGCTGGTGGATATACTAGTCTTCTAGAGCAAGAAGCAGAGTTAGAATTGAATATTAGTTGGACTTCTTCTAATGATGGTGATAATGAGGAAATCTCTAATGAAGAACAGGTGTTAGAGAAATAAATTCAAGAGATGCTCAGTCAACTAAATTGGGGAATTCCTCTTATGGCTAAGTTTTTGGAAGACTATAGAGAGTGCGTGCATGAAGAACCTATTAAATTTTGGCATGAAGTGGTTTCCATGACTCTAAAGTATCAGCAAGATTATACTAGGATTAAATAAAATCATGAAAAGAAAGAAAAGTATATGTCTTCTGTATCTAGAAGAAGGGACTATCACAAAGCCATGTTAAAGAATCACAAGGGATATACAAAAAAAAATTTGTTTAGATGTCCTTTGAAGAACTGGAGGAAAAAGTTATTCTAGTTATTAGATGTGTAGAATACTTTTTAGATCCAGGTTCTGAAATGGAGAAAATTATCATGAGCGTCAAATAAGGTTTTTGGAGAAATGCGGAGCAAAGAGGAAGAGAGTTACAAAGATGGTACTTCATCAACATCTACAAAAAACTTGGATGAGCAAGGATCTACAAAAAAGGAAAAAGAAGATGATTCATGTAGGAAGATTCATAGCAAAAGAAGATGGTTCTTCTAGTCCAGAGCTTAAAAAATATTTACATTTAGTAATTGCAGATAATCTAGTTGTCCTTTAAATTCAAAATTTATAATCATGAATTATGAAATTTGCCATCGTAATAAGGCAAGGTTGTGGAAACTCTTTAGAGCTGGAGGAAAAGTAGAGCAGTATCAGTTTTTGGGAGATATGTTTCAAGTCATGGACATAGAAGATGTTAATGATCCGTGGAAGATATTGAAAAAGAAGCTTAGAGCTGTAAAAACCTCAAATATATAGAATATGATGGATGTATACTTATGGGAAACTATAAGGAAGATGTATGAGGTTGACATAAACAATAGCATATGGATGAAGCGTAATACAACAGACATGAAGCATTGGCATCTATATAATCTTTTGGAGTATATCAGTTGACAGTGACTGACAATGTGTCTGTATTTCTGCTTGGAGATAGAGTATATCCGTTTTCACAAGATACTCTTAAGAAGATGGTGAGCTGTCAATTGAAGGTAGATACTGAAGACAAACTTGTTATTGATTTTTTCAAGTTTATTCATAGTCGGATTCAGAAATGATCTGAAGAAGATCTTAATTGTTATTCCAGAAACTTGTTTGGTTTATGAAGATAAATCACAAGTTCAGGTGAGGATTGTTGGGAATAAAATTAGTGTTGGTCTACATTGAACTAACAGTATCAATTTTATTAATACTAGTAGTAGTATTCTTAGTACTGGTTGTATTAATGTTGAGTAGGATGTGGTTAAACCTTGGTGGTGGTAAGATATTAGTGCTGAGTTGAAGATAAAGACAGAAGACGTGTTCCCTAAAGATAGAATATATTCACTTATATCTACTAATAGTTTAAACTTATTTGTGCATATCTTTGTCTTGTAAAGGACTCCTTACACTATAAAAGGAGGTCCTAGGTCTCGGTTTGATATATGATTTTATTAGCTCTTTGCATTGTATTTCTTACTTCAAGGTTGTAACCCTAGTACTCCGTGTTAAGAGTATTAGTATTATTAATGTTGAATTATTCAATTTATGTCTCTTGTCAATTACTTTATACATATAATCTTCATAATATCAAATAGTAGATTCGGTATACTCTTTGATATCATTCAAAGTTTCTACTAAGTCTATATAGGATTTATTCTATGTAGACTAAGTCTTCAAGCTAAGACTAACAAAATCGAAGGGATCAACATTAGGTGTCTCTAGAACACTATTTGGCACACTAAAAAGCTTAGGCGTCTCTAAATTAATAGGCACACTACCCGGATTCGGTGTCTAAAAAACGATGCTATGCACACTAAAAATTTGAAGGTTTAAGTCATGGGTGGGAGGGGGATTAGCAAATATATTTTCAAAATGTTTATTAACAAAGAAAACATCCCCCTCCGAGTCAACATAATGGTCATCATCACTACTTAAACCGTCAATACAATCAAATTCCTCATCATAAATAGGTTTCTCAAACCAAGATCCCTCAGAACCATCATTATAATTTTTTTAATAGCTCTCGATTGTACTAAGGTTTAAATCATCATTTACATTCTCAATTGAGGAGTGTTTATTAGGTAACTCCTCAAGAATGTGATCATTGATATTCTCAATGGGAGAAATATCAGTATCAAGAAAATCATCAACCTCCATAAAAAGTATTCATCATCATTAAGGGTGTGAAATGATGGAGGATTGATCGTTTGGTCATCGACGATCTCGAATTCCTCATCATAAAGTAGATTATCAATAAATGATGGTTCATATATAGGGTTCAAGAAATTCCTCGTCATTCTCGTCATCACAAGAAATATCCGACAAAGTATAGAGAGTGTCACACTCAGATAGATGATCATCATTCTCATATGAGGGATTTTCAGTAGGTAAATCATCGAGAATGGGTGGTGGGTCAAAGAAAGTGTCAATATGTGAACATCTCAAAGATTTCACACATTACCTTGATGGTGACTTTTGAATTTGGTCCTTCAAATGTAGTGAAGACATGTTCTCAATGTATGGAGTCTTAATAGAACGAATATTTTCCTTCGGAATGCTCTTTTTCTCGTCACCAAATAAATCCCAAAATGATTTATCCACAAATTGACGTAAACCTTTTTTTAATTAAATAGGCGTACTCTTTATCATCAAATTCATTATCTTCAAAACCATTTTTCTTAATTATTTCAAAACATGCATCAAGTCTTTTATTGTTTTGGAAAAAATTAGGTTGGTTTTCGGATTTATCGGTTGAAAATTCTATCTTATCATCCCCATATCTTAATGTCAATTTCCCACCAAAAATGTCGATTTGGGCTTGAGCCGTCAATAAAAATGGTCTTCCTAAAATAGTAGGCAATTTAGGATCACACTCATAGTCAGAACTAACGAAATCCGCAGGAAACTTGATATTTCCAATCTTAACAAAAACATTTTTAGCAATGCCAATTGGTTTATCAAGCGTACAGTTTGCAAGCTCAATGATCATGTTAGTGGGGGTAAGCTAGGTAATTTCATCATTTTCCAAATGGAGAGAGACATAAAATTAATGCTAGCACCGAGGTCGGCAAGTGCTACACATCCCTCAATCTCCGGGAAATCACAAGGTATTAGAAATCAGCCCTGGTCTACTTGCTTTTTGGGGAAGTCTTTTAGAAAAACCACGTCACAAGTTTCATCAAGGGTCACTTTAGTCAAGTCTATGGAACTCTCTTTTTGAGTGGTGGAGGGGATATGAGAAACACGAGAGAGTCTAGAAGTAGAAGGAGAAAAGGTAGACTTTGAAGAAGTAGAATGTGTTCCCTCATCCATGGTGACCACTGTCTTCCCTTCGACCTTAGAACATGATGATGATGAGGTCGAGGGTTGAGACGTACAACTATAAAACCATCAAGGGTATGGGTAATAACACGACGAGATCCATGAGACGTAGTGGCTTTAGAATGCTCCTTCGGGTTAGTAACGGTGTTATTAGGTAACGAACCGAACTCGATGGTTTACTCATAATAGCCGTAAAGAAACTCTCAATTCGACTTTATTTTTGGTCCATTTTTTGTTGATTTTGCTCAATTTTATTATTTTGACCCATCAATTTGGGTTTCTAATCTCTTCATGTTTGCCTCGTTTGATTCCATGTAGTTTTGAAAATCATTTTACACGTTTTGATTTTGATTAAAACCTTGGTTTTGATTCCCACACAAATTCCCTTTAATTTGCATTTTAAAAATTACCATTAGAGTTTGAACTTTGACCTTGATTAAACTTTTAAAAATTTCCTTGGATTTGATTGTTGTTAAAACCTTGATTTTGAAATTTCAAATTTTGTCTTTGATTATTTCCAAATTATTTTGACGATTAAAATTATTGCCTTGATTTTGAAAACCTTGTGGTGGAGCCGTGTTGTTTTGATTTTGATTCAAATTTCCATAAATCACATTAACACTCGAGTTTTGGTCATCTGTAGCCGTGCACTCTTTATAAGGATGTGCTCCACCATAACACACAAATTCTCAACCGTTTTCACCATAGCGGGAGAGTCCTTTGTCTTTATCTCACTAAACAAGCTCGTAAAATCATCGGTTAATTTATCGACTTTTGCATCAACTTTCTCAATATCGTGGTTATCGTAGCTAACATTGAAAAAACACTCGGTGTGTTTCAAAGTTGAAAATTCTTCAAACTATTCTCGATAATCATCGGCACATCCTTACGAGATTTACACAAAAATTTGCCACCCGCGACAGAATTTAACTAATCTTAAGTGTCTATTTGGTGAAACTCGGTAAATCCGTGGTGAGGACATTGCGTAAGAAATTCCTTTAAACGATCCCACGCCTCACTAAGTGAGTCATTAGGTTTTTGGGTAAATCTTGTGATCTCGTTTTTTAAAAACGTAGTCTTAGATGGAGTCTAACACCCACACAAATGCTATGCGCAGCGGAACTACAACATTTAGGTGCTAGGCAGTTATCATCACACACAAGCTATTTCGAACGACTCAAAGAGACGTAGGAATTTTAACATTAATAAACCATTGTTAAAAAAACGTTGTCTACCGCTTCCCAAACCCCAAAGTTATTACAACACAGAGTCGCGTTTTGGCCCCCACTGAATCTCAACCCAAAATACATTACAAGTTTACATGACATGAAATAAAAAGTTTTAAGTTATGAAAAGGGAGGAAAGACTAGGTAGACCGCCAAGCCACAACAACATCCATCCTAGCATGCTCCTTGCTACCATCTCATCGATTACCTGAAACACATGCTTAAAGGGGTCAACAAATAATGTTTAGTGGAATTCATAGGTTTTACAATCATATTTTGAACATAAGTGTATAAAATCAATCACGATCATTCATAGAATTATCGATCAAACAATCTATTATTCAAGGTTATTACAATTGTGTTTAATCTCATGACACTAATCCGTTAACTTAATCACCCGCGTATATTTACCGGCATGATTAAGATGAAACCAGTGCCCCTTCTAAAGGCATTAGTTGCAATTATACCTTATTTCTTATCACAAGTTATCCGTCCACAGGGGGTACTCAACGTACTAGCCCTCGTCTCGGATAGGGTCGTCAACCCCATAGTACTATCAAATGTATAAGCGGCTATTTTCAATCCACACGAGGATTAAACAATAGTTAATAGTTCATGAATATAGGGTCTTATGCAACTAGTTACTTAACACAATTTAGGCAACTTTCGGGTCCAACAATCATTCATGACATATGTTCATTTCTTTTAAAATAGCATGCATTCCCCCTCGCGGGTAAAACCATTTAAAAACAATATAAAGCGAGGCTATAAATTCACACCTTATATATAGAAGTAGTCGACGTTACGGATGACGATCACTGACGATGAGGATGCCCGGGAAATTCAACACCTAACAAACAACGCGTAATGAGTCAACTCATTTATATAACTTTAAGTACTGTATAATACATACATATTAGTCAATTGTCATAATTACTAACTCACGCCAGAACCAAACAAGTAGTTGTTACTAGACTTATACGATTTATCTACGTTATTAAAGTTACTACCAATTTTACGATTTCGCCGATACTTACCAAAACTATGGCTGTTTTCTATGACTTAAGCACTTATATAAAATTCAAGAAATTTTGTAAAAATACCTCATGACCTGTAGAAAACTCATTTTAATTCCCATAAAATGTTTTCACTTTTATGACCCATTACTCATTACATTTCTAAACATACAGTTTTAGGACTGATTTTTCACTTTGACCATGTTGGACTTGTTTGACCCATTTAAAAGATACCATTGGCTACTTTGACTCCTAAGTCTAAAAATAGACTCACAAATACAAGTTTGAAACAAAAAATTAACTTTCAAGCATTTACCAAACTCTATCTATGGTCCCCGGGATTTGACCTAAAACCAAACACAATTTCGGATTATGTTGATTTCTCATTTCCCGATACATGAACTTTCAAAATATCATAACTTTTGACTCGTTTGGAGTCGTAAGCTCTTTATTATACCAAATCGAAGCTAAGAAAAAGATCTACAACTATATCCGATGTTTATGACCTGTATTTAGACTTAAGGTTTTCAAAAATGACCTCAAACAATCTGCCAAAATTTTACTACTTTAAAAACACCTTAACACTTGATTCCAAACCATTTTAACGTCACCTAGCCCTAACTTAACAACTCATGACCACTCCTAATCACCTTAATCAGTCCTTATCACCAAGAACATCAAATCCTTTCAAAAACCCATTTACCAAATCATACATGCAATGTGTTCTAACCATTTAAAAACATCTAAAACAACCTCCTAAACATAAACCCATAATCAAACACATCAAACACCTTGATCCACCAAACACCCCCATATGGCCGTGGGGTGTTGGTGATCAAAACGCCCAAACCGAACTAATTTTGGTTAATTAAAATGATGATTTAACATTATCTAAACATAAATTAAATATGCATTAAGTTTAATTGCATCAAATCAAACTTTTTGAAAAATCTTTTAATTCTTGAAAAATCATGTTAATGCATGTTGGATTTGATTGTTTAAAAGTATTTACAAAAGGTTTTTAACGATTGGTCTTTGATTTATTTTCTCAAAAACACAAATAAAATTGATGTGGTGGTGGTGGTAGTGTGGTATGGCCGGCGGCCTAGAGAGAAAAAGGAGAAGGGGAAGAAAATTTTTGAATGGTTTTGTGAGTGTGTGTATACATTTTCCCCTTTTTGTAAAGTTTGAGGGACCTTTAGTGCAATTTTGTCATTCTTTTGGCCTTATTTTTAAACGACATTAATAGTTAGCGGGAAATGACTTATTAGTCGACTTTCAAAATTTTGCGAGAGTCGGGGGTCGTCCCGAACACTCCAAAATACTTTTAAAGCAATTTAAACGCACCTGGAATAAAATAAAACGCACCGGCTCGACTCAACACAAATCAAAAATAAAATTCTCAAAAAATTATAATATCAATAAAGCGACAATAAAACATAAAAATTGGGCATCCGTTGGGATCGTAGTCGTCATCCTCTTTCTTAAATCGTCAATCGTTAAGATTACGGCCTCAAACGTCGGTTTCAACTTAAACGATTAAATATATAATAAACGAAATTTCTTAAAAATTCAAAAATATTCGTAATTTAGGGTAAAATAAGTGACCTCGGTTTCTGGGTATCACATCGACCCCTCCTTAAAGAGAGCGACGTCCCGGCGCTCGCCTCTTCTTATACTCACATTTCGTGCCGCTAGAACAGATGAGGATATCTCTCCTTGAAGAAGTCCTCACGTTCCCAAGTGTATTCCAGTCCACGCCTAGAATTCCATCGTACCTTTACAATGGGAATTCTACTGTGCTTCAATCTCTTAACCTCTCGGTCCATAATCTCCACTGGTTCCTCCACGAAATGAATTTTATCGTCAAGCTGAATCTCGTCCAAAGGAATCACCAATTCCTTATCCGCCAAACTTTTCTTCAAATTCGATACATGAAACGTGTTGTGAATAGCACTAAGCTCATTCGGCAATTCTAACTTATACGCTACCGGTCCAATTCGTTTAACGATCTTGAATGGTCCAATATACCTTGGACTCAGCTTTCCTTTCTTCCCAAAACGTATCACACCCTTCCATGGCGAAACCTTAAGCATGACCATGTCTCCGACCTCAAATTCCAACGGTTTCCTCCTATTATCGGCGTAACTCTTCTGTCGGCTTCTTGCAGCAAGTAAACGGTTCTTAATTTGCACAATCTTCTCTGTCATCTCCAAAACCATCTCGGGGCCAGTCAACTGACTCTCTCCCACTTCGCTCCAACACACAGGAGATCTACACTTCCTTCCATACAACGCTTCAAATGGTGCATCCTTAATGATCGCATGATAACTGTTATTATATGAAAACTCTACTAAAGGCAAGTGGCGTTCCCAACTTCCTCCAAAATCAATCACGCATGCTCGGAGCATGTCCTTTAACGTCTGAATAGTTCGGTGCCCATCGCACGTTGAAGAGATTTCCAAAATTCCGAAGTAAACCTGCTATCGCGTTCCGAAATGATCGATAAAGGTACACCATGTCGACAAACAATTTCCTTCACGTACACAATGGCAAGTTTCTCCATGCTATCCGCCTTCCTCATAGCTAAAAAGTGAGCAGATTTCGTCAATCTATCCACTATTACCCAAATCATATCACAACCACTGGGAGTCCTAGGTAAACCCGTCACGAGATCCATAGCGATCTTTTCCCATTACCATTCTGGGATCTCAGGTTGTACCAACAACCCAGACGATCTCTTATGTTCAGCTTTAACCTTCGCGCAAGTCAAACACTTACTGACGAAACGAGCAATCTCGGCCTTCATATTCGGCCACCAGTAGACTTTCTTCAGATCATGATACATCTTATCCGCTCCAGGATGTATCGAGTACTTCGACTTATGAGACTCATTCATAACCAAATCTCGTACTCCAGGCATTCCTTCCTCGGATGGACATAGCGGTAACCATATCCGATTCTCAAAATATCTCAGCCCGTCCGACTTTACCACAAAAAGAGGTTTCTGCAGTCTTCCCAGATTCTCAGCGCCAATATTTTCTTTCATTAATCCCTTCTCTTGAGCCTTCAATATTGTTCCGGTCAAATCAACACCCTCAGTCATCACTAATGCTCTGACTCTCAAAGGTTTCTCTCTATCCTTCCCACTAAGTGCATCCGCCACAACGTTCGCCTTGCCAGGATGGTAGCGAGTCTTGCAGTCATAGTCACTCAGTAGCTCCACCCATCGTCTTTGTCTCATATTCAACTTCTTCTGGTCTAATATGTGCTGCAAACTCTTGTGGTCAGTAAATACAACAAACTTAGTCCCATACAAATATTGTCTCCACGACTTTAGCGCAAAAACTACAGCTCCCAATTCCAAATCATGCGTAGTGTAGTTTTCCTCATGCTTCCTCAATTGTCTCGACGCGTAAGCGATCACCTTCTCACGTTGCATCAAAACAGCTACATAACCCTTATGAGACGCGTCACAATAAACCATAAAGTCTTCGATTCCTTCTGGCAATGACAAAATCAGAGCAGAACACGATTTGTCCTTAAGTGTTTTGAAATCGATTTCTTCATCATTTCCCCATTCAAACACCCGATTCTTCTCAGTAAGCTTGGTCAACGGCTTTGCAATCAACGAAAACCCTTCGATGAATCTCTGATAATAACCAGCCAAACCAAGAAATTGTCAAACTTCAGTCGGCGTTGTCGGTGCCGACCATTCTTTAATTGCCTCTATCTTGGCAGGATCCACACGAACTCCTTCGCTATCAATCACATGCCCAAGAAATTATACAGATTCCAACCAAAATTCACACTTGGAGAATTTCGCGTATAGCTTCTCTTTCTTCAACAGCTCCAATATCGTCCTCAAGTTCTTCTCATGTTCTTCCTTGCTCTTGGAGTAAATAAGAATATCATCAATGAATACAATGACAAACTTATCCAAATACGGCTTGCACACTCGATTCATAAGATCCATGAACACTGCAGGCGCATTCGTTAACCCAAAAGGCATCACTCAGAATTCAAAATGTCCATATCGCGTACGAAAAGCAGTTATTGGAATATCCTCCTCTCTAACTCGCAGTTGATGATACCCTGATCTCAAGCCAATCTTCGAGTACACACAGGAACCTTGCAACTGATCAAATAAATCATCAATCCTCGGCAATGGATACCGATTCTTAACCGTCAATTTTTTTAAGCTCTCGATAGTCGGTACACATTCTAAACGACCCATCCTTCTTCTTTACAAACAACACAGACGCTCCCCATGGTGATGAACTTGGTCGAATAAACCCCTTATCCATTAATTCTTACAATTGATCAGATAACTCATTCAGTTCTGACGGTGCCAATCAATAAGGTGCACGAGCAACTGGTGCAGCTCCTGGCATCAAATCGATCCGAAAATCCACTTCACGAGAGGGCGGTAAACCTAGAAACTCATCAGGAAAAACTTTCGGATACTCTCGAATCACAGGCACCTCTTCCAACTTTGTCTCTACATCACCATCACTAGAAATCTGCGCCAGAAATACATCGCATCCTTCTTCCACATACCTCATCATCTTCAAGCAGGATATCACTTTCAGACGAGAAGTACATTCATTACCCTTCACAGTCAAAACCCTATTCCTCAACGGGATTTGGACTAACCTTTCTCCACAAACAATCACCGAACTATGCACCATTAACCAATCAATCCCAATAATCACGTCGACAGATCCTAGCTCTATAGGGATTAAGTCGATATCAAAGGCATAATTCCCTAACTTCAAGGTACACCCTCTTAGTATAGAATTAATACTAACAATCTTTCCATCAGCTAATTCCACATTATAGTTAGTCATTAGCATCACCGGTTCTCTATTGATAAGGCGACTAAATTTTACGTCAAGAAAGATTTTTTCGGATCCAGAATCAAATAATACACTAGCATAACGAGCGCTAAGTAGAAACGTACCGATCACCACAATCGGGCCTTGCAGTTTGTCAGCGGTACCTACTTGGTATACAGCAGCAGCATTATTTCCTCCTTGCCTATTCCCAGCTTTCGGGCAGTTTCCTTGCTAGTTCCCCTTTTCTCCACATCCAAAACAAACCATTACTCTCGTGGCATTTGCCCCTGTAGCGACACATCTAGATCGACAATCTGCAACTTTATGACCCGCCTTTCCACACTTGCTACATGCAGGAGGACAATTCCCAATATGGTACAAGTTACAACGACCATAGTGAGGATTGACCTTAACTCCTCTGGGGGCAGTTCAGCTCTCATCCCATCATTCCTCCTTTGGTTGAACTGCTGGTTATGATTATATCCTTGATTGTTGTTGCGATTTCCCCCACAATTCTGTCCTTGCGATTGATTCACCTGGATAGCTTCCCATTTTCTTTTGTTTCCCTCAGCAATGTAGTCTTTCTTGTCTTGCAACTTAACATCCATCAGTGCATGAGCCATTTGAACGGCTTCATCAAATGATCCAGGCTTTGACGAAGTAGTCTCGCCCTTAATGTTGCTCGACAGACCCTTGATGTATTGTTTCATCTTATTTCGATCATCGGCGAAAGCATCAGGACACAATAGGTTTAACTCATTAAACCTCCTTGTATAAGCAGTGATGTCATTATTCTTCAAAGACAAGTGTCTCAACTCGTCCTCTAGCTGACCCAGCTCTTCCTTGGGACAAAACTTCTTAGTCAAAAGTGCCTTGGTTACAGCCCAAGTTCTTCCATTTGCTACCACTAATCCGACAGTAGCCACCTGGTTGTTCCACCAGCTTAAAGCATCATCGAGGAAAGTAGCAGCTGCAGTAAATTTGTTTGCCTCAGAGCACCCACTGATTTCGAAAGTGCTTTCAATCTTCTCCAACCATCTACGGAGTTCCAAAGCTCCACGGTACCACAAAACTGTGTGGGACCGCATTTCACAAAACCGGCATAAGAACACTCCCTAGGGGCTTGTTGTCTTTCTACATTTCCACCTTGACCCTGGTTTCGGTTTGTACAATCTGCCTCAAGAGCATTAGCGATTGCCTCTTGAATCATAGTGTTCACACGGGTAGCTGTCAACTTTGGAGGCATGGTGAAGTCTCAATTACACCTCTCTGCAATGACAGGGAAATAGAAAACAAAGTAAGTATACACATCAAGATTAAGAAGTATTTCTCTTTCAAGACATAATATAAGTACAACAACACATCGACGACAAGGTTACTAATATTCATCAATCACATCATAAAAGAGCAAATTTAAGACTTATCATAAGTTATGAAAGGTAAACATGGATTGCATTGATAGATCAACCAAAATCTGCGACAAGTAATGCCACTACAACCATACACCAACAAACTTAAAGTTATCAAGTTTTCATCACAATACCATCATACAGGAGTCTAAAATAGTTTGATTACAACGATCAAAAGATAAAAATAAAATACAAGTAACTAGCCACGTGATGATCCACATGACCTCTTGGATGATGGTTCTTCCTCATCCTCTTCGGGCTCTTCGTCACTGTCCTCTTCCACGTCCATCTTCCTCTTCCCTTTATCACTCAGCTCACACTCAGTCACCCTCTTTGATCCAGAAGTAGACCCAAACTCCGATGCTACTTGATTCCCTAAAGTGACACACTCACCCCTGGTGGGTGGTTGAACCATGAAATCACTAGCCTCCAGCTCAGAGTCATCCACAAATCTCCAATCTTGTGGTAGGGATGATCTTACACGGTGCTCCCAACTCTGCATCCTAACCAACCTAGCCTGGTCTTCCTTAACCCGCTCAAGATTTTCACTCAAATTTGCTATCATCGATCTCAAACTATTAATATTACTCTTATTCAATGCTCCATCGAACTCAACCCTTGCAGTCCTTGCCAATAACTTCTGATGTGCTCTCTCATTCTCGTCAAACCTTTTGATCACTCTAGTCTTCACCACATAACGTTCGTACATTAGCCTATCCATTCTTCTCAAACGATCTTCAGATTCCCAATAGTTCTTTGGCCTTGGAAAGTAAACCTTCGCAATATTTTCATGAAGAGAACGCGATCTAGCTGCAGCACTGGATTCCGCACCAAACTCATTACTTACCCGAACAAACCCCGGTACAGTCCTCAGATAATCCTGAGAATAGCCATTGGGGGACGAATAGGTTGTTGACCATAACAGCCTGTTGGAGGCACTTCGTATCCTTTTGGTGAATTTGGGGATTGAACCAAATCGGGCTCGGTCTGACCGACGGCATTTGCTGGAATTCCGTCATCCACCGGATCCTCCTCCTCATAATCCTCTCTGCCATCGTCACTAACGCTGAAGTTGTCTACATCACTTTCATCACTGTCTTTTGTCGGCTCTATTGCTTCTTCTTGATCTATCCATCCATTGTCGTCATTTGGCGGGTTCAGAGGAAACGGTCCCCCCTCGTATCCCACGACAAATTCGTCTCCATTTCCATTAGGCGGTACCTCGGCCATCTCTGTAATAACAGAAAATTTTGGAGGGTACGTAAGGTCATTATTCAATACTTATAAATATATGCATGCAAATGCAATGCAAAGGTGGTACACATGCCCAAAATGCGATAATATGATGCTCATGCATATGCAATACAAGAATTACGGTATCGAGTACTCCACGTACATTTCAACGTTTACATATAGTAGTTTAGTATTTACATAATAAATACTCATACATTCACTTCAATTTAAAAAGGGATACATCTATTCCATCAGTACTAAAAGTAAATCATACCGGAGCCATGCAGGATAGTTGTGTGCTTGGAAAATTTCTTACGACACCAAAAGTTATAGTTTAGGATTTTTCAAAACGACCTAGTTCTCTATAACTCATGGCTCTGATTACCAATCTCTAACACCCCCACAAATGCTATGCGCAGCGGAACTACAACATTTGGGTGTTAGGCAGTTATCATCACACACAAGCTATTTCGAACGACTCAAAGAGACGTAGGAATTTAAACATTAATTAACCATTGTTAAAAACAACGTTGTCTACCGCTTCCCAAACCCCAAAGTTATTACAACACAGAGTCGCGTTTTGGTCCCCACTAAATCTTAACCCAAAATACATTACAAGTTTACATGATATGACATAAAAAGTTTTAAGTTATGAAAAGGGAGGAAAGACTAGGTAGACCGCCAAGCCACAACAACATCCATCCTAGCATGCTCCTTGCTACCATCTCACCGATTACCTGAAACACATGCTTAAAGGGGTCAAAAAATAATGTTGAGTGGAATTCATAGGTTTTACAATCATATTTTGAACATAAGTGTATAAAATCAATCACGATCATTCATAGAATTGTCGATCAAACAATCTATTATTCAAGGTTATTACAATTGTGTTTAAGCTCATGACACTAATCCGTTAACTCAATCACCCGCGTATATTTACCGGCATGATTAAGATGAAACCAGTGCCCCTTCTAAAGGCATTAGTTGCAATTATACCTTATTTCTTATCACAAGTTATCCGTCCGCAGTGGGTACTCAACGTACTAGAACTCTTCTCAGATAGGTTCGTCAACCCCATAGTACTATCAATTGAATAAGCGGCTATTTTCAATCTACATGAGGATTAAACAATAGTTAATAGTTCATGAATATAGGGTCTTATGCAACTACGTACTCAACACAATTTGGTCAACTTTCGAGTCCAACAATCATTCATGACATATGTTCGTTTCTTTTAAAATAGCATGCATTCCCCCTCGTGGGTAAAACCATTTAAAAACAATATAAAGCGAGGCTATAAATTCACACCTTATATATAGAAGTAGTCGACGTTACGGATGACGATCACTGACGATGAGGATGCCCGGGAAATTAAACACCTAACAAACAACGCGTAATGAGTCAACTCATTTATATAAATTTAAGTATTGTATAATACATACATATTAGTCAATTGTCATAATTACTAACTCACGCCAAAACCAAACAAGTATTTGTTACTAGACTTATACGATTTATCTACGCTATTAAAGTTACTACCCGTTTTACGATTTCACCGATACTTACCAAAAGTATGGGTTGTTTTCTATGACTTAAGCACTTATATAAAATTCAAGAAAATTTGTAAAAATACCTCATGACCTGTAGAAAACTCATTTTAATTCCCATAAAATGTTTCCACTTTTATGACCCATTACTCATTACATTTCTAAACATACACTTTTAGGACTGATTTTGCACTTTGACCATGTTGGACTTGTTTGACCCATTTAAAAGACACCATTAGCTACTTTGACTCCTAAGTCCAAAAATAGACTCACAAATGCAGGTTTGAAACAAAAAATCAACTTTCAATCATTCACCAAACTATCTATGGTCCCCGGGATTTGACCTAAAACAAAACACAATTTCGGATTATGTTGATTTCTCATTTCCCGATACACAAACTTTCAAAATATCATAACTTTTGACTCGTTTGGAGTCGTAAGCTCTTTCTTATACCAAATCGAAGCTAAGACAAAGCTCTAAAACTACATCCTATGTTTATGACCTGTATTTAGACTTAATGTTTTCAAAAATGTCCTCAAACAATCTTCCTAAATTTTACTACTTCAAAAACACCTTAACACTTGATTCAAAACCATTTTAACGTCACCTAGCCCTAACTTAACAACTCATGACCACTCCTAATCACCTTAATCAGTCCTTATCACCAAGAAAATCAAATCCTCTCAAAAACCCATTTATCAAATCATACATGCAATGTGTTCTAACCATTTAAAAACATCTAAAACAACCTCATAAACATAAACCCATAATCAAACACATCAAACACCTTGATCCACCAAACACCCCCATATGGCCGTGGAGTGTTGGTGATCAAAACACCCAAACCAAACCAATTTTGGTTAATTCAAATGATGATTTAACATTATCTAAACATAAATTAAACATGCATTAAGTTTAATTGCATCAAATCAAACTTTTTGAAAAATCTTTTAATTCTTGAAAAATCATGTTGATGCATGTTGGATTTGATTGTTTAAAAATACTTACAAAAGGTTTTAAGGATTGGTCTTTGATTTATTTTCTCAAAAACACAAAAAAAATTGATGTGGTGGTGGTGGTGGTGTGGTATGGCCGGCGGCCTAGAGAGAAAAAGGAGAAGGGGAAGAAAATTTTTGAATGGTTTTCTGAGTGTATGTGTACATTTTCCCCTTTTTGTAAAGTTTGAGGGACCTTTACTGCAATTTGGTCATTCTTTTGGCCTCATTTTTAAACGACATTAATAGTTAGCGGGAAATGAATTAATAGTCGACTTTGAAAGTTTTGCGGGAGTCGGGGGTCGTCCCAAACACTCCAAAATACTTTTAAAGCAATTTAAACGCACCCGGAATAAAATAAAACGCACCCTGCTCGACTCAACACGAATCAAAAATAAAATTCTCGAAAAATTATAATATCGATAAAGCGACAACAAAACATAAAAATTGGGCATCCGTCGGGATCGTAGTCGTCATCGTCTTTCTTAAATCGTCAATCGTTAAGATTACGGCCTCAAACGTCGGTTTCAACTTAAACGATTAAATATATAATAAACGAAATTTCTTAAAAATTTCAAAAATATTCTTAATTTAGGGTAAAATAAGTGACCTTGGTTTTTGGGTATCACATGGAGGGAAAAAGTGATTAACAAATTTAGATACGAGATCGTCCTACGCCACTATAGATCGAGGTGTTTCTTTCTCATACCAAATCTTGGCGGGTCCATCGAGAGAATAAGGAAAAAGCGTGAGCTTAATTACATCATTACTTGCCTAAATTTACAAGTAGTCGTAAGTCGAGCAAAATTCTGAATATGATCATGAGGATTATCCTTCTAATAACCATTAAACTTAGTCACTTGAATTAAAGAAAGCATTCTTGATTTAATTTCAAAATTATCCGCAAGTATATCGGGAATCACGATCACCTCTCCACAACCTTTGGTGGGTGCTTGGAGCAACTCCATGATCCTACTATTTTCCGCCATCGGTTCTTGGCTTTCAACAAGTATAGGAATCTCGGGTCCTACTTCTCGTTGTTGTCGATTTCTTTGATTACGATTACATCAATTCGACACGTTGATTGGATTAGGATAATTAGACGAACGAGTGTGCATGCACTAAAAGAAATTAGAGGGGTTGAGAAGAGAAATTATAATAGATAGCAAAGAAGATTCATTTTGTTTTTGATTTTTCAAAATGTTTTGGTATTTTGGTGTATTAGTAGATAACAAATCCACAAAACAATCTCCTTAAATCAATTTCGATTAGAGAATCCAAATGAATGAAAGTAATCACACGGAGTGAAAACCTTCGTTCGACTTTGTAGTGTATGGTTAAGACTACGATGGTTCAATAATTAAAGCAAAGAAAATAATAAGATTAATAATACTTTAGTTTTGCAAACCCTTAATCAATTCTCACTTTCTAAGTACTCAAAAGGAAGCGGAGAAACGAGGTGGCACGAAGCACTTAAGAGCTTTTTTTTAGGTTGTATTTTATAACAATCGCCATATATCCACCTTATAGTTTGGTACTAATCTTGATCAAATTTCTTATGAGTATTTATTTATTTTGCCTAAAACTTTGTTTGATTCGATACACATAAAAATTATCGGATAGATATTAAGTACTATGACTAAACTCTTTTGGAGATATGTAAATTTATTTGTTCTACATAATACAATATATTAACAAAGAAAATCGAAATAAATGTGATTGGGTGTTAATTGAGTTCAATTAACACTATTTATATGGCTAATACTAAAAATAAAATATATGCACAATTTTGTACACTTCCAAAAAAGGAAGGGAAAAAAACGTAACCAATCAAACAAAATCTTATATGACGCACAACAACCTCTCAAACAGCGGCGCCATAATTGATGTAGTATTATTTCATGTTGGTAAGTATTAGTAAACGTAGACGTAAAAACGTAAACGAGAACCGAGAATGGGATCGTTCCTAACGAGGATAGAGGTTAGCCAATTAATACGTTTTTGGATTAGTTACAGATTTAAAAAGAAAGGATTTAAATATAGAAAAGACGATTCTATACTACGACGACTAAAAATTAAGACGAATTACGCTTTCACGCAAATCGATAAAAATAATAATAAAATAATCAAAAACTTAAAAAAAATTTAAAATTTTCAAAACAAATTTATTTTAACTAATTAAAACTAAAACTAAAATTAAAATTTGATAGAATCCTAAATGGGCCTCGAAATGGGCCAAAAGTAAAAACAACCTAAGAGTTATTTGGCTTTTGGGCCCAATAAGAAAATTTTAGAAAAACAGAAAACTAAAAACACTAATTCATTCAAAATTTGATTTTAAACAACTTTTTCTAAAAGTTCAAAAGATGAATCAGCACTTAACACCTTCAAATAAGCTGTAAGCTACATTATTGGGCCTAATAAGCTCAATACTTAAGTTGATAAGCTGATTTTGAGCAGACCTCACTCTTTTGGACAAACTAAGAAGACGCAAAAGAATTTTTCAAAAAGATTAAGTTAATAAACAGAAATGAGCTAAAACAGATTTTCACAAAAAGACAAAATAGTTGACTTTGTGTAAAATACGACTAGAAGATCTGCATTTTGCACAAAGCTTGTAATTAGACTAACTAAGGGTGCGTTTGGTATGAGTTTCGGATTCACTATAGATATAGGTTTGATAATTAGATGAGATGGTATAAATTTAATGAATCTATATCTATTGTTTGGTTCATTTAGATAGATATAGGTATCATCTTCATCAGCTTAAAACCATATCATCAATATCATCTAAAAATTCAAACTCCACATTAGAATTAATAAGATTAAACAATACTTGGTAAATATTAGTTTAGGCATCCAATGTAGTATGATTGTGATGACATGATAACATATATGATTACGATAATTAGATGGTTAATCCAATCTATTGTTTTAAAAAGCTTCAATTTTCGTCAAGACTTTGGTTAAGGAAAACAAGCATTAGAAGCAATCACTCAATTCAAGACTTAATCCAATTTCAACTTGTTTGATTTGAGGTTTGTTTCATAAACTTGTTAACAGCTATAATTATGTTTCTTAGTGATCAAAACTCCATAAGAAATGGTCAATACAAAAGATAGCCAATCCATAAACAAACCGGCTATGACTTGTTGTTAGAAAATAACCCTTTCGACCTATGAAATCTTTAGCAACAAATTGAGTTTTGACAACTAATGTCATATGAAACATAAGTACCAACGGTTCAAAGGAAAAGCTTGAAATTGAATTAAAACATAAATCACAATCACAACCACATCTTCATACCACAAACATCATCCTACCAAGTGTAAAATAGAACTGACCACTCATATTAAACATTGACATAAACTCATAAATAATGTCCTTAGAAGTCATAATCAAGAGTCTTAGAAAGTGGAAATAGTGCTAATGATTAAGGTAATGATCCCTAAGAGTTTGGTGATGTTAACTTTTCTTTTCGGACTCCAAAAGTGACTTTTCTTGCACCTCCTTGCTCAAATCCGGGAATTGGTTTTTGGACAAAGGGGAGAGAGTTTTCTTGGTGGTAAATTAAGTATTGTGATGGTTATGATAATACATCAAAGTGAGATATGAAAGTTGTGACCCCATGAGTCTTATTTATTAGCAAATTAATGGCTTGGACTTGAATGCATGGCTTGTTGGCAAATACATTTGCTTGGAGCCAATAGAAATAACTTGGTGGCAAAGTAGTTCTAGAATGCCTTCATAGAATGTTCTTGTGTGTTCTTTAGATGCTTCAAGAACATGGTGTAACTTGTAGTAGAAAATCTTCCCAAGTAGAAAGGAGATGGTGGCACATAATGTAAAACCCACTAAAAAATACCATTAAATTAAAACTTTTATTGTTTAGTATAATCATGACAAGTAACTACGTATATTTAATACGATACGACAAGATATGACACGGAATTAAAAATCATAAATACACGACAAGTAATAACGTATATTTTGTGTACAACACAAAAAAGTATATAATAAATTCACGACTAGTGATTACGTATAATAACTAAGACATGACAAGTTAAATTACGAAATTATGAATCACGAAATTACGAATACACAATAAATAATAATGTTGGGTCAAAAAGTTGATGTGGCAGAAACTCAAAACGAAGAAAACATGAAGGCACTCGTCTCAACGCTGACACATTGTGTCTAAGTGTTGACAAGTGTAAATGGGACGCTGACAAAAGTCAAACGCTGTTAGAAAATCTATTTAGGATAACTATTCAGAATATTATTTATGAATATTCTGTATTAGTTTATTTAAATATAAGATATGCATGTTTTATTTGATCTTATCTCTTGTAAAACCCTAATCCTTACACTATAAAAGGAACCAAGGGTTATTAGGTTTTTCATAACTTTCATTCACAATGTAAACCTAAAGCGTGTGTTGCACTAGACGTGGGATTAATGTATACACGTCTAGTGGTTGTTTATTATTAATATAATGAGCAACCCTTTGATTAATTCATGTGTTATTGTGTCCAAACACCTTGTTTAATGGTTATTGTTCTATTCCGCTTTGATTGTTTAATCATATGAGCAATGATCATTCCTAGTAGCTAAAATATTCGAGGAAACCAAGGTTTCCACAGTTGGTATCAGAGCCTCGTGGCTCGTGATGCTAGGACCAACAAGGTGTTCATGTTTTGAGAAGAAAATAGAAATCCGTCTAGGGTTTTTCTGGGCGATTTTATGTGCGCATTAGTATTCAGAAGGCCATAACTTTTTATTGAACGTTGGATCGTCATGAAAATTTTTTTGTGTGTTCTAAACACATATATCTAGGTATCCACATGACGGATTGTCAAGATCTATTCCCAAGAAAAAGTTATAGCATGTCGAAGTCAGCAGCAGAATGGGTGCAGTTTTCTATGAACAGTAATACTAAAAACGCGATTTATCATTCGTTAACCGTTGGATCATCGTGCAATTTAAACTGTAGGTTCTTGGCACTTGTGTCTAGAATCTCACAGAAGGGTTCTTCGATCTGAGCTCTCACGAAGAAGTTATTCAATGTCGAAGTTTGCTGTAGTAAAAGTATTCACTTTTCTGCTTTCACATAAAATTATGAATTAGAGTTTCTTTAAACCCTAGATCGACTTAAAAGCTGAAAGGATTGAAGTTCGTGGCTGTTGTATTACTTAATGGCATAAGATTCAAGAGTTTGTTACAAACCCTAGTTAGGGTTTCGTTGCATAAACTTATATACACCTTGAACGAATGTTTGAAGCTGCTATGTTAAGCGTCATTCGAAGGTGAATTCGTGGTCATGGGTTGTTGATTTGTGATCATGGTATTAGTAACATCAGCAGGGATCGTGGTAAACAAGCAAAAGTTTGACGCTGCCACATAGAGTTCATTCGTGACTATATGTTTTTGAGACGCTGATGTTTGTATTTTAGACGCTGACGTTTGTTATTTAGCCGCTGACAAGGAATAAGTTAAGCGCTGACAAAAGCGCTGACATGTGTTGTCTGAGGTATGGTTTTCATGTGTTGTCCAATATCAGACAACACACACTGATGGATTCTTGGATAAAGAAGGATCTCGGATGACAAAGAGTTTGCTGCTGTTTGGAAAATTGGTATGTTTTTGCACACAAAAAGAGGTATTTACACACGAAGGTACATGGGATCTCTGTTTTTATACAGAATATCAGTTTGATATTTATGTCTCGGATAGTTTTTAAAAAGGATCATTGATTTTAACGTGAGTTGGCAACAATTCGTGAAGTAATTTATTAGAGTTATCCATATCTACTTTTACATACGAAGATATTGGTTCATTAAGACTTGTCATGAAGAGGTGTTGGCTTAAGGGGAAGAATTCTTATGGTAAGTTTGATGTTGGAAGAAGATTTTCGCGAGTTTGTGTTCTATCATATCTTAAAGTTGTGAACTCTCAGTCACTGACTTTTAAGGTAACTTGTTTGTGCTTACGTTGTTACTGATGAAGTGATACAAGATCCATGAATATGTGATTTTTCTTATGCTACTCTATGCAAATATTTTCTATCACTTGAAGGAGTTACATTATCGTGCTCAGTGTCTCACAAAGCATGAGGATTTTTGTATAATCATGACATTTCGTCATATGGATAGTACAAGATATGGAACATAGGTTTGGGTTATTCTACTTCTACATCAAAATTATTATAGTTATTTTTCTTCAAGATCATTACATAGAGCCTACATATGGAGAATGTTCGATTGCATACATTGTTTCCTTCCCTATTGATGTGACAAAAAGGGGAAGATATGCATGCTAGACTTGAGGGGAAGCAATTTGAAGATGATGTACCACTTACAAGAGATACACAAAGAGTTTTGCCGACATCAACTAGGGGAAGATTGTTGGGTCAAAAAGTTGATGTGACCGAAACTCAAAACGAAAAAAACATGAAGGAATTTGTCTTAACGCTGACACATTGTGTCTAAGCGTTGACAAGTGTAAACGGGACCCTGATAGAAGTCAAACGTTGTTAGAAAATCTATTTAGGATAACTATTCAGAATATTATTTATGAATATTCTGTATTAGTTTATTTAAATAGAAGATATGCATGTTTTATTTGATCTTATCTCTTGTAAAACCCTAATCCTTACACTATAAAAGGAACCAAGGGTTATTAGGTTTTTCATAACTTTCATTCACAATGTAAACCTAAAGCGTGTGTTGCACTAGACGTGGGATTAATGTATACACGTCTAGTGGTTGTTGATTATTAATATAATGAGCAACCCTTTGATTAATTCATGTGTTATTGTGCCCAAACACCTTGTTTAATGGTTATTGTTCTATTCCGCTTTGATTGTTTAATCATATGAGCAATGATCATTCCTAGTAGCTAAAAGATTCGAGGAAACCAAGGTTTCCACAAATAACGGGCTCCATATTTAAACCTTATTAACCTTACAAGACTTAATAATAAACCTTGAAAGTTATATAGGCCTAAGGCCCAGTCCACTAATAGTAGTAAAAACACAAATACATATGTTACATCTTATTTTTAGAACAAAAAGAAAACAACAAGAAACCCTAATGTATGTCTTTGGCTACCGATTTTTATAGTACAAAGGGGGAAAAGAATTTGGTTTTGATCTTTGATTTTAAGGTGGTGTTGGTGTTTTCATTCCCTAGATCTTTAATCCTCTTCGGTAGTCATCTATCTCTTTTCTTGTTTATTTTAATGAATCATGAATTTAATTAATTAAATGATTTGAACACATGTTAATTTAAATAAAAATAAGAATGAAATCAGTTGGGTTTTGTTTGGTCTACATGAACCGAGATCCCTCAAAAAGGGAGTCTCGGTGGTGATTGTTGCTGGCAGCCGCAAGCCACTGTTAGGCTCGGTGGAATTTTTGGCTTAACGGTCACAACCCCAAAAAGGGTGCAGTGGTGACCTTGCTGTCGGTAGTGGCAGCCATGCACGCAGCAATGGGAAACCACTACTGGGCAGCCACAACCTAGCGGTAGGAAGCTGATGTTGGGCGGTGGCAGCCACGCAGGCAGCAGGGGAAACCTTTCTGCTGGCAGCCGCAACAAGGGTGTTGCGGTGGTGGTTATTTTGGGGTGTTTGTTTGGCTCGATTAAGCAAGAAAACCACAAGGGGGTGTTTGGGATTATCATTGTTTTGGCTTTTCATTTTGACTTATAATAAAATTTCTTTATTATGAATACGACATAACTAATCGGTTTAATTATCATGGCTTATTTAATTTGTATTATTGTATTTTGCTTATTTTAATTCGAGCTTATTAAAAGTAAATTGGATTAATTAAACATGAACTTTATAAATCACGGCTTATTTAATATACTTATTAAACCGGCTTATTGAACTGGCTAAATTAATTATGGGTTATCATGAACCGGTTTGATTAATCTATGGAATTTGTATGAACCGGTTAATTAAATTACGACTTGTCATGAACCGGTCTAATTCGGCTTATTTGCAACTTATTTATATTAATACAAATTAACATGAGCTTATTTTTATGTAACTTATTTTAAGATTATTTATTTGTAATCAAGACTTTAGTTATAATTAACTATAATGCACGAATTATTATTACTTATAATTAATTATGATACATGACATGATATTATTTAATTATTTAATTAAATCAAAGATAT
Organism: Glebionis coronaria; assembly: GCA_025667525.1. NCBI lineage: Eukaryota > Viridiplantae > Streptophyta > Magnoliopsida > Asterales > Asteraceae > Glebionis > Glebionis coronaria. Next base: position 215,969,494 of record CM046875.1, read on the forward strand.
ATATATATATATATATATATATATATATATATATATATATATATATATATTATCAAGTATAAAACATGACACATTATTAATTAATAATTATTTATAAACTATGATATATGGAAGTTAATTATTATAATAGGATTATTAATATAATAATTATCATTTACCTAGACTTATAAAATTTAGCTTATTTATTATACATATTATACCATGACTTATAAAATCATCTTATACAATGAACAAGGTAAATTATTTAAGTATATTAAACGAGCTTATTATTATTTATGGAAACTTACTATTTATGAAAACTTACTATTTATAAAAACTTACTATTTTTGGAAAGTTACTATATATGGAAACCTGCTATTTTTTGGAAAGTTAGTATATATAGATAACTTCTATTTTTGGAAAGTTGCTATATATGGAAACCTGCTATTTTTGTAAAGTAGCTATATATGAAAACCTGCTATTTTTGGAAAGTTACTATATATAGAAACCTGTTATTTTTAGAAAGTTACTATATATAGAAACCTGCTATTTTTAGAAAGTTGTTATATATGGAAACCCACTATTTATGGAAAGTACTAATTATGGAAATACCAAGTTTAATAACATAAGAAATATGAAGTACAGTAATCAAGAACACATGAATGCATAATATTAAGTAAATACACGATAAAGCATGAACAAGTAACTCAAGTCATGAACAAGAAATTAAAATTAAGAACAAGTAACATATTAATGAACAAGCAACTCATACACGCCCTTTATTATGTAGCTTACGTGAAGTCGGATTAGTATTATTCCGCTGTTCATCTTTAATTGATTACTGGACATAAGGTACAGATATTTCGTCCTTCAGTAAGGACATCACTTTCTATGCATGATTAGGATTCCCCGTTTGCTGCCATCTGTTTTCCCCAGTATTATCAGATCATAAAAACTTTCATTAATTTTCATGCTATCATTTTAAATTTCCTGAGCTATATACATGCATGACCATGACCACCTAGTTATGGAGGTACCATCACCATGACACTTGAGGCACCGGTGTCATGACTCTTCCGCGATGAGAGTGATTTCTCGCGGCGGCCCTTCAGTTTTCATGGGACACTATTATTATTATCATGTGGGGCGTATGGGTGCATCCTAGTTCATGTTTTGTAGGTTTATAAGGTGGTTGTGATGTGTGCTCTACATCCATCATATTGGAGTTGATCCCTCCACCCAGATTTATATTATTAGAGGTTGAAAGTCCCAAAATATGACAATTATTGATACAATGTCTCGTATACAAAAATAACACAATATAAATTACTTTTCAAACGCGTAATACTTTAATAATCTATATAAACAAAGTATTACAAAATGCTATGAATACACCCGTTGAGTGACAATACAAGATATGAACCCTAGAACAAGTAAACTTGATTCGAGACTCAAGTTTACGAGAGAACCTTAGAGTCGCTGGTAGACAGCTGAGGGACTCAGAGATTCTAATGAGAGAAAGAACTTAGATAAATTATCCAATCACAAGGGTTGTGTTTATCTTCTTTCTCCCTCCTATTTATAGTGGTACGAGGTTGCTTCGTTAGTGGGAGTAGTTGATACGTGTCAACTTCTAAGTGGAAGTAGTACAACGTATTAAATGTATGTGTATAAAGAGACATACCTTTAAACAACTTTAGGTGAACATCTTTGCCAACTGTTCACTTTATCCCACTAGGTCGTACTAGGCTTTATCTTGAATCTCTTGTTTTGTCCAGCTTAAAACACTTTAGCAATTTTCCCACCTAAACTATAAAAGGCAAAGCAAGTCTCTGCTTGCTTAGTCTTCAAAAGGTTGTAAGAGATCTCTGAGTATTGTCATCTCAGAGATCCTTGAACATCAGTACATTCCTTCTACATCCCATCTTGTCCATAACTGCTGGTGAGTATGACTTTAGATAGTCTTTGATTTCTCTAACGTTGTCTTTGAATTGAATGTTCCTGGTG